>JBAMBI010000142.1:415000-790316 GCA_037043535.1 Drosophila putrida
ATGTGCATTTTTCATTTATCAAAAACAATGCAAGCGAGAAACCAACTCGAATGTTGTTCACGCTGCGTATACGCGATTCTTTTTTAACTACAAATAGTAAATGGCATTATTAAGCAGCAACAGCTTCTCATCTCATCATCTCTGTCTCTGTCTCCATCTCTGTCTCCATCTACAATCTGTAATCTTCAATTTCCAGATATGCTCGTTATCATCCTCAATGCGCCACAATTGAAATTCATATTGTAAATGCGAGTGCGTCGAATGAATTGATGCAGAAATTCATTTACATTTGAGGAGTCAGTGAGCAGATGACATCAATAGCCGCGCTTTGATTACAGTTCAGTTTCAATTTCCACCCGCCGGCCAAAACAAAACAAATAAAAAAATAAAATAAAATAAAATTGTGGAAAAATGAAGAGAATTGAAAGCGAAAATAAGGCGACCAACAAAACCAAAATAAAATCATCCACAGGGCAGAAGCGTGATATTGTCCAAACTTGAAGTTCACAGTCAGCCGGAAATGAATAAATTATTTTTCAAAATTAAATATTTGAAATGGCAAAGTTAACATAAAAAGCGAATTATGCGAACGGAGCCCAGCGGCGGAAGTGGCGACCGTTAAAACACTCGCAATGAACTGTCGGAAACATAAAGAATATTAGCAGACTAGGACAGTGTGAAGGGGACAGAGTGTAGGACAGAAGACAGAATCAGAGGACCTGGCTGTAGTCAGTGACTCGATATTAATTTTATGCAAAGTGTGTAGCATTCGGAAGATGTCCCGAAGTGGAAGTGAAGATGTAGCCAGCGAATTGAACATAATGCGACTTGCAGGACAGTGTGCGGGTCAAGCTTAAGTTTTTGGGAAAGAGAGACAGAGAAAGAGTAGACCTGTGAATAGAAATGAGAATTGACATAGGCATAGACTTAGGTAGAGGTACACTAAAAAAAATTAATTTAAAATCAAAACTAGAGAACCGTAAATGCTTAAAGTTAAAATAGGCAGCTTGATGTTAAGAACATTTCAGAGAAGACCATGTTTTAATTACCAGAATGCAAATTTCTGATATTTTAAAAACTGATAGCAAAATTATAAGGCTAAAACATATTAATATTCTAAAATTAAATATTCTTATTTATAGAGAATTGTAGGGAATAAAACGAACAAAATATAGAAAAACATCACTTCTAAAAATCCAATTAAATTCCTAATAACTCAGGAAGAGTTTTTTAAATTTGTTTTGATGAAGAGATAAGCTCAACATCATTTCGTCAGGTGCATAGATTCCAGAAAAATCTAAGATTTTAATTTTTATACTAAAAATCTATAAACTTTTAGATAAGATAAGACAAGAAATTCCCAGTTGTATTTATTTTGAATGTTCTTGATTTTAGAAACTGGTCTTTTCTATCAGTGTAGTTTAGTAAGAAGAGAGAAGGAGAGACTGAGACTGAAACATAGACATGACATCTCTCGGCAATGTCAACAGTCAAGTTGCAACATCCAACAGCAACTTTAGGCCGAGGCACAAGTACGTGCAAATGATACTACAGCGTACGATGTACTTGACTTTGCTGGCAATGTTGCTGCTGGCACTGCAGCTTTGCTGTGTTGCTGCGGTGCGATGAGTATTTATTACACGGCAGCAACACAGCAACAGCAACAGCAGACATTGCTGAATGGTGGATTTGTTATGCCTTCACCTTTAAAGCTGTCTTTACCTTTAGCTAGGTTTCTGGGGCCAAAGGCCAAGGCAAGGCTGTAACAAAACAACAACCAACGAACGACCAACAACCGCCAACCGACAACCAAACAACCAAACAACCAGCAACCAACAACTTACAATGTTTCCATCGTTCTCGGGCACGCGCGTATTTTGTATTTGTCTGTGCATTTCCGGCTGTGGTTGTGACTTTGTTTGAAACTGAGTCGCAGTCGGAGTCGGAGTCGGAGTCTGAAGATTGAAGACTCAGTCTGAAGAGGAAGGAAGAGGAGAAGAAGTTGGGGTTGTATTTAGATGAAGCTGCTGTGTCGCAGTCTCCCTGTTTCTATATATCTCTGTGTATCGGCATCCAGAGAATAACAACAGCAACAATAACAACAGCAACAGCAACAACTCGAATAAGGGGCGCACATTTTTATGCGCTTTAATGAAAATCCTCTTATGTTGCTGCTGTTGATGGGCAAATGTGAAATGATGAAGATTTGCCCGAGAGTCACGAGCGAAGACAGGAAGTTGCTACGTCTTGTGAATGCGATACTTTTTATTCATACTTTGTTACCAACAATCATCAGTTCTACCACTCGGAAAGTAGATTATTTAGAGACTTTGCTGATGATGATTAAAAGAAAAGACAGTGGTCTTTAAGATATCGTTTGCTAAAAATGAATATATTCTATAATAGGCAGAAATTCTTCTCTTACAGTCGAGTTCACTCGACTGTTGTCTTTGCTATTATATTTTTGAAGCTGGGCTAAGTCAAGTTGAATACTATACTTCAAAGTTGAACAAGCAATCGTTGAGACTTTCAATGTATAAATATGCTGTGACTGTGACAACAGTTCACAGTCACAATTCACAGTCACTGTTTGTATGCCTGGCTCATCTCTGGTCACAGCAGCTTTGCGCCAAGTTTTGTTTAAAGTTTACTTTGGTTTGCATGCGGCAACAACGACAACAATAACGAGGCAGCAACGGCAGCAATGGTAACGTCAAGCATCAAGTCAGCAGCAGCAACAGACACAGCAGCAACCTGAACAACAACAACAGCAACAATATACAGACAACTGAAGAGTTGTCGACGCTTGACGGCGACGTCGTTGCGGCTTTTACTCAGATGCTGCGACGCCGGCGTCAACTGCGACGTCGACTGCGACTGCGACGTTGTCTATTTACCTTTGAGTTAGTTAAACTCAGTCTCTGCCCTGCCTGCGTGTATATTTTGCTAATTTAGATTAACCTGCAGCGCAAAAAAAAGAGGGAAAAAATTTAAAAAAAGAAAAAGAAAAATAGAAAAAGGAAAAGGAAAATTCTATCGCATTGTACACATGAGCACGTACGTGGCAAGCATCCAAGCAGGCAACCAGTTGGCTTTGCCTGGCTGGCAATTTAAGATTATGAACCACACGCAGACAACACAGGAACAGAGAGAGAGACAAAGAGAGAGAGAGAGAGAGGGGGAAGAGACTAAAGAGTGAAAGAGAGGGCTGTGCAAGCCTAGAGTCCAGATTCAAATTCAGATTCAAGTCTAGGCCTGGCCATATGCTCTTTCTGCTGACAGTTGTCGGGTTTTTGGTTACCTTCGTTTCGCTTTGGCACTTGGCCAGCTCTGATGGAATCCGAGCCAGTCTCAAAACACAGGTGCAGGTGCTTTTTGCCATCTACCATTTACCTGGGAGGTCTACTCTACTCTTTTGCTACTCTGCCCAAGTCTTGTCTGGTCTGGTCTAGTCTGGTCTTGGACGAGTCTCTTGATTGCTTGCCAGCAAATTGTAATTGTGGGAATTAGTAGTCCAGTGACTCCCCTCTTCTTCTTCTACTATCCAGTGGCCACACCTCTTTTCCCCGAACGCCCTTCGAGCGTTTTGTCGGTGAAGCAACTTCATTGCATATTGTAATTGAAAAGTTTAATCAAATTATAAGCTAAAATTTCATGTAATTGCAATTGAGTTGATAGCGCGTTTCTTCATCACTGGCTCAGTGGCTGACTGGCTGACTGGCAACACCCACATTCACATTCACATACTCTTACATGGTTTATTCATGGATGCATGCGAGCCTGGGTCACAACGGTGCCAGCTGTGGGCGTGGCAATGTCGCTTCAATGTGTGTGGTCAATAAATATGCATGAGCATTTGACTTGAGGCTTGAGGGGATTGGGGTTGGTCAGCAGACCATTAGCTTTGGGTGTGGTTGACTTTAAAGGTTCATTAACAATTTGCTTCGATATGTTATCGATAGCTTGTGCGTTTTATCTAGATGTGTTATCAATCGCCTTGTATTGATCAAACTTATTTAAGTTGTCATTACATATTGTTATTGTTGTGATTGACTTATTTATCGATTGACTGTCTTACCGATTATACATTTACTGTTAACGGTAATGCATAATTATCGATTGATTTGATCAATAGCATCTATCGATTATTAGCATACCCAATAAACCCGCTTTCTACACCTTTTCACTCTAAATTCTGTTGCACGGCAATGGCAACTCATTAGCACAGAAACAAGTTGCAAATTGCAGTCAACGCAGCAACGTTAGGAGCAACAATAGGAGTAGTTGTTGGTGCCCCACCTGGTAGTGGTTTCCCCTTGCCTGATCCCACTGTACTTTGACAATTTATACGCTCCACATATGCAACTTTTGCATGCCTGTCTGTCTGTCTGTCTGTCTGCCTAACTGACTGACTGACAACTGAAAGTGAGATTGCAATGCCAAGCGCCAGCTGCTACACCTGCCCCCAAAACCCTCTGCCCTCTTCTCTTCTCTTCTCTTTTTCCCTCTACCTACTTACTTCTTCTCTGAATAGTGCAACCCTGGGGCAGTTGAACAAACGTCAGTTGCTGCAAGTTGACTTTGTGCGCCTTGCCTTGTTGTGTGTTCTGATCTGTTCCGAGTTTGGTTGCTCAGCTGAGAGTTCTCCCAGTGTTCAGTTCAGTTATGAAACATTAAACACTTTGCATGCCTCTAGTACTGAGTGCTAGTGCTGGGTGCTGTGTTACAGGGGCGTGGCAGGCGAGGGCAACATGCCGGCACAAATCATTAGCAGACATTAATTTTGCTGCCGATCCAAATGAAGGAGCGGAGATGAAAGAGAGGAGTGAGAGACTTTACTCAGTTGCCGTCTCGTAGTTTTTGCCTCTAGGGCACACTGTTATCGCTGGCACACATCAGATTCAGCAACTGCTGCTGCTGTTGCTGTTGTGGCGGCAACGTCAACACGCACACAAAATGTTTGCCGACATCTTAGATTGCCAAAACGTAGCCAGCGGGTTACACAGCAGCACAGCAACAGTCCAGGGATGGGGAATGGCGACAGGGAGTGGGAAACGTTGTTAATTGTTATCTATGTAACTGCTGCCTTGTCCTTGCGTTTTGTGTGTGCGCATTGTTTGAACGCCTACACTACAGCAACATCAGCAGTAACAACAGCAACAGCAGCAGCAGCAACAGCAACAGCAGCAACAAAACGGCTTGTGGAGACAGTCGCGGCTCATAAACATAGCAGTTGACGCACAGTGGGTCAAATATCAACGTGTCACTGTTTAATAATTCTCAATTTATTGAAATTTACTTTTACATTTTTTTGAACGAGAATTTTCCAAAACAACGCTATCGTATATCTATTGATCAAATCTAAAATCTAATGTTTGTATTCTAAATTTTATAATGTCTATTTTTATTACAAATTCAATATGTTATAACTATGTAGGAAGTTTCCCATTGGTTTCATTAAACAACCTTTGATTTGACTTGAAATTCAATTGGCTTTCTTGTCTTATTTTAACTTGATTACTTTATTGGTATGTCATTAATATTTATAAATATTTTAGCAACACAGTCCTAAGTAAATTAAACAAATTTTGATATTGGCGAGCCTTTCAATTGTTGCTAATTAACTTTAAAATACGCCGTTATTTTATATCGATAGCGTAGTCTTTCGTACGTTACTGACATTTCGATAAATTAAAAATTCCAATTCGTTCCAAGGTTGTGGCTAACATTTTTTCTTGTACACAACGGTGTTGCCTTGTTGTGCGAGCAAATCACAGTTCAGATGCGAACGCTGCGTATACGTAACGTAACATAATGCTTGTGGCAACCGGCAACTCAGGAGTCTGTGTCCATGGCCAGGGCTGGCATTGTGCCAGTTAGTCAGTTAGTCACTCAGTCAGTCAGTCAGATAGACAGATAGACAGATAGACAGTCTGGCAGTCCACCAGTGGCAAACGTTGCCGTCTGCTGCTCTGTGCGCTTTTTGAGTTAATTGCGTTTTGCTCAATTTAATATTGAATTTAATTAGGGGCGCATTTTTGCTCGGTAAGCAAGCTTGTGCTAGGTAGCACCATCAGGGTGCCTCCCCCCCTTCCCACCACACACCCCTTGTCTGCCTGTCCTAATGCCATCTCCTTTAGCTATTTCGACTATGCGGCCAGCTAAAGGGGAAGGAGGAGTAGAAATTGGGAAGGGGGTTGTTGAACTTGGAGGAGCGATGATATTGCCACCCAAGACACATTAAAAGCTTTTAGGGCAAATGAGCAAATTAAATTTGATATGCGATGCGATGCGATGTGATGCGGCATGCCCCATGTTCCATTCCCACTTCCCACTCCCACTTCCCATTCTAATTCTCATTCTCATTCCTTCTACTTTACTTGACGTCCTATTGGCGCGTCCTAACGCATAATCCCATAAAATTAATGCGTTTAATTGAAAGTGTTAAGCATTTTTGCCGTTGGCACAACAAGGGAAAGACAAAAAGCAGAGCAAAGCATTTGTTTAATTGCGGATTCATTGAGAAGTTGCCTTTTGCATGAAGTCAACTTTGCTGCTTGCTGATTATTTGGTTCATTTCGAGAGTGAAAAGTGTTGCAAACAATTGACAAACTAATTGACAAATTGACGCTGCAAAGTAGGCAATGTGAGAGAAATCTGAGATAGCTCTATACAGATAGAGAGAGAGGGAGAGAGAGAGTGTGTGTGTGTGTGTGTGTGTGATGGAGAATTGCAATCAATTGCTCATTAAAATGCTGTAACGCAAATTGCACAACAGCAGAGATGCGGCAACTGTGGCAATGTGGCAGTGGCATTGGCATTGGCAACTGTGGCAGCTATGGGTGAAGTGGAGTGGCAGGACTCGTTCAGCATCGCCATGTTGCATGCCACAAAATCATCAACACGTTAATTGAATTGTTGACTGACACACACAGAGCACAGGAGCACAAGCACAAGCAGCATGCAACGGCCAGTGGCACAACCATAGAGACACCAGGAGGCCAACGTGCGAATGTGGTGCACCGCTCCAAAGGGGCATGCGACTAGAAGAGAGGTAAGGAGAGAAATCTCTCTCTCTCCCTCTCTCTGCTTAGTTGATGGGAATGCGTTTGCTTTCATGCTTCGCTTGGCTGACGGCATGCAATGGCCAACAGCAACATTGGCAAGAGGAAAGAGGAAATAGGAATTAGGAAAGAGGAAATGGGGAGTCACGTCAGCGCCATTTTCAAAAGCCTCCATTGCAAAATGGCTGCAAGTGGCAACAGCAATAGCTGACCAAGTCTGTCTGTCTGTATGTGTGTGTGTGTGCGTGTGTGTGTGTCTGTCTGGTAATTAATGAAATTGCAACGCATTTGAATTTTAATTAAAACAAAGCGCGCAAATTACGCACACACAAAGCGAACGAGGAGAAAGCCAGAGAATTCTAACTGGCCTGGCATAAAGTAATTATATATTTATCGATATTTATCGAATTTGACAGTGCATCAAAGAAAACTCTGCTAGTTATGTATGGTCCAATTAAAAACTAATAACTTTACGTAGTAAAATAAAAATATACATAAAATTTAATAAATATATCAACTAAGATTTAACACAATAGAATAAGTTCTTTTATAATTTCGTTTATATTCTCTTTTTATTAAAAATGTAATATTAATATATTAATTTACTGTGTTCATTAATATTTTAGATATTTATTTTACTATTGTAATTTTATTAAAAGCATCTTTACATAATATTTTGTTCGCTTTCATTTCATTTAATTTATACTGGTGAAAGAATGATTTAAGCACTAAATAATTTGCTCTGACTAGCTTTTTTATTTACAAGAATCAAATCATATTTAATAAAAAGTGTCTTTCACCGTTTGATTGAAACATTCCCTTAGTCATCGCATTAAAGTGATCAATTTATTGAGTTGTCCTTTAATGTCCGGGATTTCCCTATGCCAAAAGTGGATTTTCAATCGCTGTCTGGCAAGTCGAAACCAACTGGGAACTGGGAAAACTCTTCGGCGAGCCTTTTTAGCTGCTAAATTGCTCGCTTCCGTTAAGTTGCCCAGCGGGCCCTGAACACAGCATCATCAACAACTACAACAACTACAACAACAGCAGCAGCAGCAGGAGGAGGAAAAAAAAGGAAGGAGAAAACTTTTGCTACCTGTGAACCGTTCGTTGTTAGACAAAAGCTCAGTCAGTACAAGTACCTGCCTATTATTAGTTAGTCTCTCTGTTGGTCTCTCTCTGTGTGTGTGTGTGTGTGTGGATTTCTCTGAGTGTGTGTATTGAATGTGCCACAATGACAATGCCCCATGGGGCATGCCGGACTAAAGTGGTAGCAGTTTGGGATGCCGTCTGGTCCGTGCTGCTGGTGATGCTCCTGCTGCTGGTCCTACTGCTGGTCCCTCCTGCTTCTCCTTTTGCTCCTGCTCCTCCTGGGCAATTGCTTTTGTTTCGCTAGAACAAAAAACACAGTTTCTGTTTGGTGGCTGACCAGCGAGAGGTTCCAATCCCAATCCAGTTCCCAACCGATTCCCTCGCCGTGTAATTGCGTTTGTGATATTAGCCTGAAGTACACTTGACGATGATTTCTTTTGTTTTTTGCTTTTGGATTTTGTATTTTTGTTTTATTTTATTTGTTGTTTGGGCCCATTGAAGTTTTTTCTCTCTCTTTTTTACTCTGTTGCAGTTTTCAAGCACATGACCAGATGGAAAGTAAAGTTGGCCCACACATTCATTTGTTGTACTCCCTCCCCTTCCCTTCCTCGTCCCGTCCCTGGCCATGTTTAATTTGAATTGTTTTCATTTACAGTTGCCATTTATTCATTCATTGACTGAACGAGCAGCAGTTGATTGGCAAAAAGACGAGCAACATTCGAGATGGCGATGCCGATAGAGTTGGAGATGGAGATGAATGACGATATTTTGTATGGTCATGAACAGATGGAAAGGGGTTTTAATATGATTTTTGGACTGCCTTTTGATATACATAAATTGATTTCCATATGTAACATGTGTGTGTGTGTGACTCAGTGTGTGACTCAGTGTGTTCAGTTGTGCTGAGTGCTGAAATTCAAAGGATAAATCGACATACCGCAATTGAACATTTTGTCGCACCGGCTGTGAGCATGTTCATGAATAACTGGACGATTGAATGAATCAATGATGCCGCCAGTGTGCATGTGTGTGTGTGTGTGTGTGTGAGATACATATGTGAATCTTTGCGCACTCAAAAAGATACTAGCTTGATTTTAAAATATAAAATCATTCATAAAGCATTCCGTGAATCTTGTGTGTTGAGAATGTTTCGATTTGGGCTTCAATTTAAATCTTAAATCCCATCTCAGAGTTAAAAACAGTTCGCACTTAACTATAAGAGGCTTACTAGTGCCGAAAGCTGTTACAACTATAATTAGAAAGGAAAATAAATAATAAGCCGCTTGAATTTTTATTGTTGGTGAACATAAAGTCTCAAATAACTTTTAAAATGACTAATAAATGAAAAAATCAGAAGAAATTAAAAGTGATTAGTTCACTTATTTCTCATAAGAGTTATTATCCCTGACAAATACTTCTGTTTATCGTGATTCACACGTGAATTGTACGAGTTTTAAAAGAAACCATGTCAAGCTTTAAGAGTGCACATAAATCTTATCACTGGGGTAAACTTTAAGCTGTATTATTGTCCCCTTTTTTTACATGAGCAACTGCTTTTGTTAATTTTGTGGTACAACAATAAAAAAGCTACATATTTCAAGTATTCAAGTCAACGTTTAAATTAATTAAACCGCTTCTTTTTCATCATCAATTTCTGTTTCAATGCAATCAGTGAATCACGCGTGACACGTTACCCAGCGGGACTCAAAAGCTTTTGTCTACCAACTTTCGGTTAACGTTGCGTCGCAGCTAGCGTCGATGTCGACGTCGGCGCCCACGTCAAAGTCAGCGACAAACGACAATGACAAAATGTCATCTACAACAACCGACAAAGAACAACAGCAACAACAACAACAACAACAGCAACCAGCTGCAGCATAAATCATAATTTGTCAGCACGAAATTTTGGTTGACGTTGTTGTCACAGCTTTATTGTTGCTGTTGTTGTTGTTGTTTTTAGTGTTGTTGCGGTTGCTTTTATATGAAAAATGATAAGATAAAAGAAGAAGAAACTACCTAAAAATTTGCTGCTGCTCTTGTCCATCTCCATCTCCCTCTCTTCCTCTTCCCACCCGCTGACTTTGTCTCTTGCTTTGTCATTCACTTTTTAGCTGCTTTTTTCATTAAAGTGTTTTGTTTTTTTTTTGTTTTTGTTTCTGTTTTCTTCAATTTAGCTGCGCTTGTTTACATTTCTTCCCTCTCTCTTCATCACATTCCCCTGCACATTTGTTTTATTGCCCGCATGGCGTGGCGCATTTTCTTCATTTAATTTGCATTCTTCTTACACTTCTTTCAGTTATCTGTATGTCTCTCCTCCTACCATTCCATTCCTTTGCTCTGTTTTCCTTTGCTTTGCTTTGCTTTGGTGTGCTTTGCTTTGCTTTCCTTTTGCGCTGCTGTCGCTCTTTTTTAATTAGCCGAAAATGCGCTTAACAACAAATGACAACAGCAACAAAGAGAAATTATAATTTATACGCTAACCCCGAAGTGGGTCAACGTGTCGTATGCGCAATACGGGTATGCAATATCACCATCCCCTTCGCCCCCCTCTCTCTCTCTTTCTCTCTGGCACACCCAACGAATGTGGCCATAATTAGTCGCCAAATACGCTTGGCTTGACACACACAAACACACTCACACACACACATACACACGTGTCAGTCACGCGTGACATTCTCGGCGCAATGTGTGAAATGCTCACGCGTGACTTATCACGAGATTCACGTGATTCACTCAGTCTTCTACCAGCTTTCAAATACTTTTCTAGTCCTTAGTTTTAGCAAACAAATAAACGCCAAAAAACTTTGAGAAAACAATATTAGAACTAACAAATTATTAGAATATTAATACATTATTTTAGTAAATTCATCTGTGTAGCTGTAGAATAAGATCGTTAACTTTAAAATACCCTAAAACTAATGCAATATTTAAAAAAAATTCTAGTAATTTAGATAAAGGTACCCTTTTGAGCATAAAGATTTTTTGAAGATTAACTATTTTTTTAAAAGAAATTTCAAAAACACCAATTTTTAAATGTAGAAACAATAAATAGATGAAACCATGATTAAAATGACTTTCCGCGTGTAAATCTGTTCAATTTTGACAAAGTTATGTCAGTTTGAAATCTGAAAGTCCTTTGAACTGACAACTTTACAAGTCAAATTTTTTTGTCAATTTTTGGCATGAATTTTTCCAAAAAAATAAAACTCCTTAAAATCAACTTTAAAGTATTCTTTTATACTAATTTGGGCACCAGGAGTTGATTAAACATGAAAACTCGAGATTTAAAATTTTGAAAAAAAAAATTTTCCGAAAAAGTAAAGGGGGACCCTTATCTAAAATTCCCAAAAAATCGAAAAAATTAATTTTTGAAAAATAACTATTCTTTTAATGTGGAATCAGTTTATAGATCAAATTATGACTAAAATGGTATTCCGCATGAAAATCGGTTAAGATTTGGCAAAGTTATGCAAGTTTGAAATCTGCTGACCTTGGGACTTGCAACTTTACAAGTCAAATTTTTTTGTCAATTTTGGCATGAATTTTTCCAAAAATAAAACTCCTCAAAATCAACTTTAAAGTATTCTTTTATACTAATTTGGGCACCAGGAGTTGATTAAACATGAAAACTCAAGATTTAAAATTTTGAAAAAAAAATTTTCCGAAAAAGTAAAGGGGGGACCCTTACCTAAAATTCCAACAAAATCGAAGAAATTGATTTTTGAAAAATAACTATTCTTTTAATGTAGAATCAATTAATAGATCAAACTATGAGTAAAATGACATTCCGCATAAAAATCAGTTAAGATTTGGCGAAGTTATGCAAGTTTGAAATCTGCTGACCTTGGGACTTGCAACTTTACAAGTCACCTTAGAGATTGTGAGACTTTGTTGCTCTTTGATAGTTATAGTATTCCAATGTTGTTTCAACTTGGTCAGGTTTTATAAAACGTTACTAAACATACAACTTTTTCAGAATCTACCAGTCAAAGTTCCTTTGTGAGTCACGACACGACTCACGCACGTTTTTCTAGGCGATTTGTTCACCCCACACAGTCTGTATTGGAAATGAAGGCCAATGCATTTGCCAGTTGAACAACAAATCTGCCCGCTGGCATATGGTTAAATGGTAAAAGGCTTGACGCTTCAATTATTTGCCTGCTTACACACAAAGAACCACAGAGAAAGAGAGGAGGATGAGAGCGTGAGAGGTAGAGGGGGAGGGAGGAGAGATTCTCAGATGCACACGCACATAGAGAGACAGAGACATTGCCAACGGCGATCGTTAAACTCAACAAGCACTGCCAATTGTTGGTTGTTGGACTCTGAGTTAGAGCCACATTCATTCCCCTGTCCGATTCCGAATCCGAATCCCAATTCTCTGTTCAAACTCAACTACTTTCAGTTCAGCTGGACATTGGAGACTGTCTGTCCAGTTGTCTCCGTTATTCAGCTGTCCTGCTGTCCTCCTGTCTGTTGTCTCTGTTGACAACTGTGCACTTTCATGGCCTATGGCTAGAACAGCATCAAATATCTTCCTTTCTAGGAGTTGCTGTTGTTGCTGTTGCTGCTACTGCTGCTGCAGATTGTCATGTGAAATCAGTAGACAACGCCCCCTGGCGTTAAGGCGAGGAAGCATAGTGAGAGGGGGGCAGGAGTCTTCAATCGTTCAGCATTTGCATCTGCATTTGGATGAGGATGTGAATGTGACTGCGAATGCGAATGTGAATTTGAATACGTGCATGCTGTTTCTGAAACATTTTTCATGCTCATCAGCAGCAGCAGCAGTAACAACAACAACAACAACAACTAAAATCTTGTTTGTTTGTCACGCCCACACACTCAAATGATAGACATGACTATTGTTCACTCGTTTGCTGACCCTCTGCCTCCTCCTCTCCTCCTGACACCCACTTCCTCTAACCCAAAACTCCAATGTCCATAATGTCCAGCTCATTCGCATTCTGGTCGCCTTTGAACTTTTGCACAAGTTTATTAGAAGATTTGTCCAGACACCGACACAAATTGCTTATATTGGTTATCTGAGAATTTGAGATGCCATCAATTGGTGTGATAGCTTCCGTTATAGGCCTCCAGGTGTCGCTTTACACGCGATCGGCTGTGATTAGGGATGGGTAACGATATTTTTTGGCGTAATTTTTGTATTATTAACGATAAGTTAGCTTCGACAAATAATTGAAACTGTAAACAATAAAATCTAAGAAGTTCGATTTAAGATGAGCTATAATTAGTGAATTTTTTTTAATTTTTAATAGCTATTTATAGCATATTTTCTTCTCAATTTAAATTTCCTTATTAAGATTCTGTCTATTAAAAAAACAAGATGATATAAAATTTAAATAAATCTAATTTTCTCTTCACAATTTTAATAAATTGTCAATTTTTAACACAACTTAAAGAATGTCACATATCGATTCCCATCGCTAGTTGTGATCGCGTGTCGAGGAAACGCCTCCAAGACACCAGAGAACTTGCAACTTACACTTACAACATGAACGTGCGTCGAATGGAAACCAACATTGGGCGCGTCAAAACTAATTAAATAACCCGTTCCTCACTTGATCTGGCCCGTTAAAGTCTGTCTTGGCCAGGTCTGGTCCAGTCTGTCTGACTGTCTGTCCATCTGTCTGGCAGAGATTTGAGCTGGGGATACGACTTTGAGTTTTTCTGTGCTCCCCTGGTCATGTTCAGCTGTCCAAAGCAATTAATTTTCAATTATCTTTCCAAAAATTATACATAAAAGCCAGCGTCAAAGCCAGGTTAAGGAAAGGAGGGGAATGGGAATGGGGATGGGAAGAGCGTGAGAGAGCCCTTCAAATTGTAATCAAATAAAATGCCTCTAACTCTATCCCCTGTACGTACATAACTGTGAACGGTGGCGGTGTCAAAGTAAACAAACAAAATGAAAAACAAAACACAAAGAAATAAAACAAAAACTGACACAAAGAAATACGCGCAACGTCAAATTGGCCAATTAAAAGGCCAAAGTGTTGGTCGAAAGGCCAGACCACAAACGGATATATAATGATATAGTATATGTATGTGTGTGTGTGTGTAGATAAATTGAAGAGGGGGAAACACAGATAGATGGAAAGATACTACTGCGAAAGAGCCATGAGGTCTGGGCCAAAACCAGACCAGACCAGACCACATCAAAGCCAAGAAGGCCTAATGCGTAATTATAACATTTTACGAAATCTATTTACTTGATGTGCCTCTCTCTCTCATTCTCATGCCTTAAGGGTCCACAGTCCCTATAAAGATGTTTGCAATAAAAGCTGAAAATAACAACAACAATGGGCTTAAAATACTCTTACGGTTGCGAGGACATATTATCGTGTTAAGGATTAAAGCTAATCTAGGACAATGAGTTGTCAAAGTTTACGTGTAATCGAATAGATTTCTGAAATGTTAATAAGTCATTTGTGTAATATTTTTAAATAAATATTGATCAATCAGCACCTGTTGCAAAAACTAATAGTAAGAGTTGGAAATTTATAATTTAAGATGTATGTATTCAGAAGAGCCACAAATTATAAATATACATTTTTAATAAATATAAAATATAGTTAGACATAGTATAAATATGTTCTCATTTCTATACATCTTTTTAGCTAATCTTTCTGGCTATTCATTTAACTTTTTAAAATGCACCTTATTCATATAAAATATACAAGTATTTTAAATAATATCTTGTTCAATGTGTGACAAACATTAAAATATAATATAATATATTAATAAGCTTGGGCCTTACAGAGTTAAGAAGTATGCACTACTGAAAATTAATACTAATATACTTATTTAAATTATAAATTATATTTTCATAACTATTCATTACTAATTTTCAATCATATTTTCAAATAATAGTTCCTGTACATCTTCATAAATAAGCGCTTCACTTTGGAGTGTTAAATGCATCAACTAGCTAAGCTACCCTAACAATGTAGAGTGCAAATTGAAAATCTCCGCTGGGCCACACACACAAATATTCATTTCACTTTCTGCTGCTGTTGTTGGCAGACAAATGACGTGAACTTTCCGACGCCTTAAAACAATGCAATTCAATTAAATTCAAATGCAAATGCAATTTCAATTGAAGTGACGCCGGCGTCGACGTCGACGTCGACGTCAACAGCGACAGAGACAGCGACGTTCCTCAGCTCGCATTTGACCGCAGTCACTTTGGTTTACCAAAGGTCGACGGCAACAGCTTGGCGTCTCCGTCTCTATTGCCATCTCTATGCCCATCTCTATCTGCATCTACATCTTTAGCTCTGTGGCTGACTTTGGTTCTGGTTGCTGCTCCTCCAACTTCTGGCAACTTTGCATCTTCGTTGTCTGCGCCGTTTTGTCTGCCTCGATGTCATTTAAAAATAGTTTTGTGTATGATGCCTCCGATGTGGTGGTGGTGGTGGTGGTGGGGCGAGGGGTGCTCAAGGGGTTTCTAAAAATATGACAGCAACGACTGCTAACCGGTTCACAGTTTAGCTCAAGTGTTGACCGCTCTCTGTGCCGTCTTAGCAGCAACTGTTGCTGCTGTTGCTGTTGCTAGTGCATTGCTAAAGCGATTAACTTATTTAACTAGCAGCAACTTCTCTACAGTAACAGCAGCAACAACTGTAGCAACAACTGTAGCAACATCATCATCATCAGCATCAGGAACATCTTTTTCTTTGGGTTTCTTGTTGCTGCTGCTGTTTGCGTTGAGTCTTTTGCGTAAAGTGTAAATATTATTTCAAGATACTTAACCAATGTTGTCGTTGGCTCTTGCTGCTGCTGAAATTCAGTTGGGGATTAGCTTGTTCCTGCCTCTCTGTCGGTCTGTCTGTCCATTGTTGCTGTTGTGATGGGGCGACAGCAACGTCCTTGTCCTTGTCGCCTTGTTTGACTTGTGAGCGCGTGAATGACTCACTGATAGATTGACTGACTGACTGACTGTTTGCTTGTTTATATTGTCAAAGCAAACAGCGACAACAGCAGCAACATCAACAACAGCAGCGCAGCAGCAGTAAGAGCATCAACAGCAGCAACAACTGACAGGCAAACGGATATAAAAGTCTGGCTGGCCAATTAATGAGGCCGCTAATGACATTGAATGATGACGGATATAATGCAAATGCCAATGCAGTTGCCGATGCAGTTGTTGTTGCTGTTGCTGTTGCAGTAGCTTCAACTTTAGCTCTTGCAGATCATTTTGCTAATATTTAACAGCCTTTTCAAAAGAAAAAAAGGTAAAATGCAAAAATGGAAAAAAGGTAAAAAATATACATTACCTTCATCAGTGACTTTTTCTGCTCTATCGTTGGCTATTAAGCGACGTCATCAGCAGCAGCAGCAGCAGCAGCAGCGACAGCAGCAACAGCAACATCAGGAGCAACAACTACAGTCACAACAGCAACAACTACAACCTAGGCAGACGGAAACTCATTAGTGAAACTGTGTCTTGGCTGCCTCCTCCGATCTCCTCCAGCAGCTATAGCGATATACTATATACACCCTGCCACTTCCCCAACCCTCCCCGCTGTGTCACCTGCCAACATCGTTATGAGGCGTTTGAAATTTGTGTGTGTTCGCACAGCCTGAAGATGCCCTTATTTATGGAGAGTCATTTAGTTTTGCCATCAGCTTTAAAGAGCATCGTAGTTTTCCAAAATTTTCAATATTAATAAGATTATTCAATACATTTTTAAGCTTTGCTTTTGATTTCTTTTAGTTTAGACAAATGTCTTCCTAAAGATTATATTTATATTATAATTTATTATTTATTTAATTTAATTATTTAGTGAGTTTTTTAGTCAATATTTTAAATACAATGGGGCTTTTTTTCAAACGGAACCTATTATGAAATTTATACTATTCGTGTTCGGTTATTGAGGAGTGAAAACTTGGAATAATGCAATTCAGGTTCCCTAAATTCTTTTTTTATTAAACATTCTTCTTAATTTCAATATCTATATTAAAAAGATTTAAATGATAGGTATTAAAGCTCAACTCATAGTGTATTTAATAGTCGTTATATTTGTCCTGATTCTGTCGAGCTTTGCAATGCAACGCCCTTAACGTTAGCGGCGTCGCATTGTTCCCGCTTCTTCCTACTTCTTCCCTCTGCTTCACTCCACATCCTCCAGCCTCCCATGTCCTCCTTATTCCGTGTCAGAGTCTGCTTCTGGGTTTGGGTTGCCGTTGTTTGTTTTTTATGTATAAAAATTTTTATGACGACAGGTTGGCTGTCAGACGGGCTGCCGGGTTGCTTGGTTGCTTGGTTGCCTGGCTGCTGGGCTGGCAAAGCGATTTCACGCTTGACGTCGTCGCCATGCGGGCTCTGTGGCGCCACCTATCGCCTCATCCTGCTGGGTCTGTGGATGCAACTGCTGCCGTTGTTGTTGCTGCTGCTGTTGTTGTTGTTGTTGTTGCTGCTGTTGATGACGTGCCCAGCAAGACCGAATGAATGAATGAAGGCTGGAAAACGAGCAACCAGTCAGAGCTCTGAGTTTAAGTCGGAGTTGGAGTCTGAGTCGGAGCCAGATCCGGAGCTGGAGCTGTAGCTGGAGCCTGAGATGAGTGGTTGACATGTAGCCGCCATTAGCGGTAAGATGACAAGCGTTGAAAGCGCGCCCCGGGAATTAAAACGCAAAAAAACAGAGGCAAAAAAAGACAGAGGCAAAAAAAGAGAGGCAGCAAGTAAACCGACCAAAGAATGGGATGCGATAGTTCCTTTTTGTCACTCCTTTTTCATGATGACAGCAATAGAGCAGAAAAAGCCACAGCACAGAAAAAAGAGGTGCAAAAATCATCAGCATGCTGACAGCAATCCATAGTGGCTTCTTCCCTCCCGGTCCCCGCTTTCCACGAGCCTTTCACAAAACGTCCGCCTGTCACATTAAAGTATCATTTGCAGTCACTCAGCTCGGCTTTTCAATCCGGTCGAGCTTTGTGTCACGCCCACTTGCCGCCCACCTTTGGCGATTAAAGTCAACGGTCGCCCTCAACCTTTCCACAGCCATTCCGTTCACTTCACTTCCCTTCACTTCCCTCGTTTTCCCATTTTCTGTATGTGTATTGATTTCACAAATCGTGGAAAACATAATTTATGGATGCGCGCGATTCACGCGCGATTTGTGCGCGTTTTTAGTCGCTTTAGTTTATTCTACTCAAACTCAATGATTAGCGTTAATTTATTTGCAACGCTTTTTCATGCTGTTTGTCACTGGGAGACTCCCAAAAACACAATTAAACGGCTAGTGGGCGTGGCTCAATAGAGGCAAAAAGCAACCGGGAAAATAACACGAGCATGAATTGTAATGAAGACATTAACATTAATAATTGCCCAAGTGCCAACTTTACGGGTTAGTTGGCTCTCTACATAACAGTTTGTGGGCTCTCTTCCAAAGTTGCAGGCCTTAAATTTATTCGACTATTTGCCACGCCATCAGGTTGTAGAGAATCAGTGGAGTTTGTACTAAATACAGTTCACTTGGGTTTAGTCATCAAGAGATTTTTTATCTGGAACGGAGCGTAATTTTATTCTTAAAAAAATATTATCGAAGATGAATCGATTAAAAGTCATTGTAATTGATTTCACTTCAATTATAATTAAGTTCATTTTAAAAATGTATTTTTACAAAGATTTAATTGGCGCTGTATTGATTAAAAGTCAGCGAAATCTTCGTTATTCTGATTATATTATTATTATTCAGGTATATTTTTAAAAAATAATTGATCACTATTCATTTAGAAATGAAGTGACTGAGATAAGTTGCGGAGGCAATTAGTGTTTTAATTAAGGGTTGAATATTGAAAACAGTTTTGATATACATATGTGTGTAGTTCTAATCACTAACTAGTTAGATTGACTATTTTCCATGATTCATACAACTGATTCTAATTACAAAATATATTAGCAAAATTCTTCAGTTGATAAATCTTTTTATATTTTATATTATTGGCTTGCCAAATTACAAGATTTGTCAATCAAAATCTGTCAGTTGTAAACAAAACACATTTAATCGATTGATACTGTAGTGGAGTGTTCACTGTAACAGTTGACCTATTTTTATGAAAATCAATACCAAGTGCTATTTAAAGGATAAATGTCAAAATTCATTAACAACTGAAGTCCATTTATATCTGCTGTTTGTCAATTACTTTTAATTACAAATTCTTTCCTAACATGAAGATAAATTGTTTGGCTGTTGGTTTAGTTACTTAAATAAAATTTAAGGAAAATTACTTTTAGCTTTAAGCTGTGACCCAAAAGGTTGCGATTGTAGATTTAAGATTTGGGTGAAAGATTTCTGAGCTTAGATTTAGATTTAAGATTGTGAAAGACTTCTTAGTAAAGATTTAGATTGTGGAGCTCTTCGGAGTTAAGTTGTGACAGGTATTAGCAGTCTCCATTGAACACGAATATCCTTCCACTTTTAAACCCTCTTCTCCTTTGTATTTGAGTAGCTTAAATTATTGGTGCATTCCTTGGTTGACATTTCGAATGTTGCAGAGACTTAAAAAATCCACTAAACAAATGCAGGTCAATTCCACTGAGTGTCAGTGTCGAAGTCGAACGGGACAATGGAAAATCGTTGAAAAATTCCATACGCTTTACGATAAAAAACTGTCGAAAGTCATTCCGAATGCCAGAGACAAAAGGTGACAGAGTCGAGTAAATTGGAGAGGAGTGGACAAGGCGTTGATGTTGGCGAAAATGTTCAAGGAAATTCCAGCACATTTTTTTGTGTGTATAGTATTTTTTATTGAGCAACTTCGATTGAGCGATGTGATGATGCCACACCCCCTTTTAAATATGTTGTCTGGGAGTGCGTAAAAGCTAAATAAACTCAATACAGGAATCCTTTTAAAGGCGACTTCCACACATGTGAATGTCAGAGGGGATAAACCAGTGGGGATTCGAAAAGGGGGGAAAAAGGGGTGGCAACTCTGACAACGATGGCAATAAAAAGCGCAAACGACAGCGCAACTCTGTCGGAAGGAAATGTCGTCATTACTGTGCAACTCAATGAGAGCCGAGGACTGACACCGACACCAGCAACATCAACACCAATATTGAAAAAAAAACGATGAAAAAAAAGATGAAGAAAAAAGTCAACAACAAGGAGAAAGAGTCCAAGTTGAAGTCGTCAAGGAATTTCAGTATTTCTACACTTGACACCAGCAGCCAGCAGCAGCCGGCAGTGTGCAATATAAAAATAGAGACAGTACCAGGAATGAGATTGGGACTGTTTTTTTATAGAGGGGGGAAAGATAAAGGATGGAGGCAGCTGGTGTTGGGATTCCTCTCGCTTACGCAATATGCAAATGTGTTAAGAATCTTACAAATTTGTTAAGCAAATCGAAGACGAAGCCAAGTGAAGCACGAAAAACCCGAACACATTTATCATCAGGCAGTTGAATGTCTGCGTGAATCGGGAATGGGAACGAAGGGAAAAGTGTATGTGTGTGGGGTCTAGAGGTGTAAAGGGGGGCGGGATTTGTGGTGTGGTGTGGTGTGAAGTCTTTGATTTATTCATGTGCCAGGTAACACGTTGAGGTTAATAGGCGGCTCAATGGGGCTTCGGTTTGTGCTTGAGGTTTATGAGCTGCCAAACGCGCCCAATAAAACATTTGTTTTTGCTTTTGGTTGGCCGGCAAAATCGAAACAAGGCCACAGTTTGCATTCACACACACACACACACACACACACACAGTCCCATAAAGGGGTCATAAATCAGCCAACGGAAGTGGCGCCATCTACCGCACACAGTATTGACCGAGATGCGTTCTGCATGCAAATTTAATTGTACATATCGATTATATGACTTTGATACCTGATTAGCTAGCTACACTTGTCATGTAGAGTTGGCAAAGTAATTGTTTTGCCAACTATTTAAAATTACCAGATTTGTAAATAATTTAAGTGCTCCGAAAAGGTTTTTTATATTAAATTTAACTAACAATTACTTGACTAACTGAATTCATACTTTAATGTTCTCGTGAATCTAATGAGTTCTTATTAAATGCTTTACTAAAACCAAAAATCACATAAGAAGTCAATTTTTAAATCCAAACTGATTTTCATAAAAACTTTTAATGATTTTAACATTGAATCTGAACAAGAAATATTCTTTATTATTTAATTTATTTTATTTCAAAGATACTATTTGAAATACTCAGAAAACTCATTCAGTTTGTATATTTATATTTTAATGCTCTCGGGACTGTTGAACATTTTTATTGATATTTTTAATATCCTAAGATTACATTAAAAGTTATTTATAACTTTTTATGATTTTAGCTTTGACTCAGATTAATAAATATTAAAATATACTTCCTTGTCTTTACATACTTAACGTTTAGTGGTCAATCAATTTCAATCAAATTTCATTCCGCTCTTCTATTTATATTTCATTATTATTATAACATTTATTTATGTAATTTAAATTACATAAAAAGTGCATGTTCAACAGAAGCAAATTTTCATAATAACTTTTATGATTCATTTTTCGAATCAATTCAAATATTATCTTAATATACACACTTCCTGGTCTTTGTTCACCTAAAATTAAATTAATCAATTTTATAGAAAGTTCTGTGAATAATCTAAAAATCTCATTCTGCATTTGTTTCCCAGTACATCAATCGCTTCGTCTTTGATCAGGGAAGGTGTCCTAAAACCGATTACCTAACCATGCCCATAAACGATTTGTAAGCGTATTTGTTTGCTGCTTTCTTGGCAATTTACAAAGGCAGGACCGAACACTTTTGGCCGGAATTTTCGGCCATAAATCTTTGCAGTGCTGCCATCTAGCGAGCGCTAATTTCACATTTTTTGTTAAACGCACGAATAAATAAAAATAATTTGGCATCGCCGCCGTCGCCGTCTCTTTCCCTGTCTCTCTTTCTATTCCTGTTCCTGTGACTGTGCCTGTCCTTGTCTTCTTTCCCCCAGAGAAATATCCAGCCAAAAACACTTCAAACAGTTTTTTGGGCCTTGCCACCTGAGCGACGCGGTGGTTGTGTTTATTCAAAAGGTAAGAGTGGTGGGTGGTGGTGGGTGCAAGAGAGGGTGGTGGTGACTTGAAAACTTGGTTGGGTGAATTTGCTGTTGGATTCTGCTGCTTCTTCTTCTTCTTCTGCTTCTTGTTCGCTGGGCGCTCGTCCATGTAATGTGGCAAGCAGCGGATTTAAATTTGATTTCACTGCCGATGCCGATGCCGTTGCCACAGTCTCTCTGCCACTGTAAAGTAAACAAAAGTTGCTTGCATGCAAATTCAATTTGAATGCTCTTCAATGAGCTTTTGAAGATGAGAAGCTGACTGAGGAGAGAGAGAGAGTCCAGAGGATGCCAGTGTTTTTTCTCTGGGATAGGGGCAGGACTGGTTATCAATGGCGGCTGGCGTGTTATATGCGCGACTGCACTAAGCAGCGATTATCCTGGCACGAGTCCTCCCCGAAATCCCCCCTTTCTCACTCACGTCTCTACTCGGGGAAAACTTGTGCCAAGTTTTGGGTAGCCGGTACACATAAATAACCGGCAAACCGGCATAATTTATTCATATACGCGTATAAGCTGCACCAAATTTATGCTAATGTTGCTGCCACACGCAGTCAGCATCGCAGTTGTCGTCGCCGTCGCCGTCGACGTTGCCTCATAATCAAACAGTCAGACAGTTTAACAACTCCTCGTGGCAAAACTTTGGTTTTAACTGCTCTCTATGCTGGCAATGGCAATGGGCTAGAATTTTACCTTTGAAATCGGGGAACTCCAACTAAATACTGCTATGTGTGTGTGTGTGTGTGTGTGTCTGTCAGTCTCGGTCTCTGTCTCGGTCGACGTCGACTTTGGCAGCGACGCAGGTGATAAATGTCAGTGCATCCTGTTGCCACATAATTCTTGCTTTCTTTTCGCATTCATTCATTTTGTTGCACATCGCGACGTGGCAACTGCCAGCGACAGCTGACAATGCAACACAGATGCAACACACTCCCAGTCCTAGTCCCAGCTACAGTTACAGTTACAGTCACTGAGACCAACTGTAAATTCTACTGGGTTATGGCAAAAGTTAGTGATAAGGTGGCTGATTCTGTGGTTCATGACTGCAGACTGTTATTTAATGCACCACATGCAAATTCACACCACACACACACACACACACACACACATTTATTCCCATCATCATCGTCGTTGCTTTTGCCAAAAACACTTTGCAACCACTTTGAATCACATCACACGACTTCTGACGCTCACTGTCAGTTCCCAAAAGAGACCAGCGATTATGTTTTAGTTGCGTAAAAGGTGAAGGAGCAGCCAATTTAACTAAAGGAAGACAAACTTAAAAAATATATAAATATGCTAAAAGTGAACATACATTTTGTGAGCTAACAGAATAAGTATGTCTAAGAATCATATATTAGATGATATTAATATTGATTATAATGTAGAGCAAGAGATTCTTAATTTTTAAATCCTTTTTGGGACCCTTCATACTTTTATTCTTACTAACACCCATTAAACATTAAGGCTCTATCCAAGAGTAACTTTATAAGTACAAGTTTATCAAGTAACTCTTAAAGTTTGATGCAATATTTATCTTTAATTTCTAAGTACTTTAAATATGCAATTATCATAATGAGTATTTAGAAATTAAGCTAATATTTGGTCACATTGGCTGTTTTTAAATGTAGATTGAAGGTAGTTTATAAATTTGCTGATATCCATTGAATTTCCATTAATAAATAAATTTTGGGCTTTGTTCTTATTAAAGTGTAAATAATTGTATATTTATTGAGCCACTGCCTGTGGTTTTTATTCCTATCTCTATTCATGTGTGTATCTCTCTCTCTCTCTGACTTGTTTATCAATAAGCATAATGCAGTATTCAGCAGAGGCACCCGGAGCATCATTTGTAATGCCATTAGACTCCAGGGCACCAATTTGATTAGCAGGCTGGCAAATCATTAACAAACATAAGTAAGCTGGAGCTCAGGAGCAGAGAATATACATATACATATGTATGTAGTAGAAGGGAAGCATCTCTGGGAGCATGTTAAACATATGCAAACAAGTTCGTGGATGTGTTGGAGCTGTTGCTGTTGCTGCTGCTGTTGAGCAAATAAGCAACAAATTAAATAAGTAACAAAGTCGAAATCACAAGCAGGGCAGAGACACAGAGACAGACACAGAGACCGAGAGACAGAGAGACAGAGAGAGAAATCGAAACAGACAGATAAACATGCAAACAGATGCGTCAGGAGGGCAAACAGATAAGACAGCTTAGCAGATAACATGAGACAGTCATTTGTGTTGACGAGGATGCCAAGGAGAAGACACCAGATGATGATGATGTTGAGCTGAAACTACCAAGTAAATCCCTATGGTCTCAGTTGCTTCTCTGCCTTCATCTCCCATTCTCCATTTCCGTCTCCTCATCTTCATCTCCATCTCCATCTTCTCCTTCTTTTGTTTCTACTGACATGTAAGCGAAATTTGGCCAGCCTGAAATTATGCGCATAAGCATGAGAGCCTGGCTTGTGGATTGAAGACGGATGAGGAGCTTGTATCAGGAGGGGTCGAGAGTCTAGAGTCTTTTGGCTTTTTAATAAATGATGCCCCCAGCTTCGTGCAACGCGGCGTATGCGTGTCGTGTAATTAATGCGCACCAAATGAATGAGCAAGCCAAGCAAACGAGCAAGCAAACAAACAAACAAACAAACAAACAGACAAATTATTTCACTCGGTTTGTCAGCATATGTGACTCTGTCTCAGCTTCTGTGCCACAAGGCGGCACCACAGCTTATAGAAATAAAATTAAGTGAAATAAAAAGACAGCAGCAGCAGCAGCAGCATTGAACGCCTTCAAGGCTCCTAAGATGTTTCCTTTTGGCTTCAGGGTTCAGTCTGGGTGTTGCCACCTCGTTGTTCTTACTGCTTCTACTTCTATGGGGTTGCCACCCATTTACCACTTACCACTTGCCACTTACCACTTGCCTTGGGGGCACGCAAAATTTCTGCGCGTGCTACGCAACTGGCGATAAATTTTAATACCCCAACGGCACCGACTGCGCTGCCAGCGTCGACAGCGCTGCTTGGCAGGCGCATTTTAAAATTTATTGTTATTATGTGAATTTTATAAACGATGTTGCTGCTATCGCTGTTGTTACTACTATTTGTTGTTGTCGTTGCTGCTGCTGTTGTTGTTGTTGCTACTGTTGTTGTTGTTGCACTTAATTAAATTTTATGTGCGCGCGCCTTGAAGTTTGCTGCAGCAGCAACATCAGAGCCCCAGAGAGACCCAACTAAGTTCCAACCCAGGCAGGCTCTAAACTGAAAGTCTAATGGAAAAGGAGAATCGAGGAATATAAAAAAGAAGGAAAAAACAAACAGGAAAAAAAGATTTCCCCAGCCGTAAGTCTTATAAATGCGACGTCCGCACGAAAAATTATAAACAGCAGACCAGCAGACGACTTTGAAGACTAAGCGCAAATGAGCTGCGAACTGAGACTAGTAAAGTAACCAGCAACATAACAAAATAACAAAATTTAAGAAGCCCAATGAGAGTCAGAATTTTCCATACACACACCCACACACATACAGCCTTATATTCATTCATTTTCTTAGTTGTTTCTACATCTTTGGCTTTTTCATTTACTGTTTACACGGTGTCCTGGGACTCGACTTCATTGTCTAACCATTCGGTTAGTCCAATTTTTGTGGGACCAACAGATTTCATCTCGGTAAATAAGCCTGAAATTGAAGTAGAGATTGTTTAACATACGCTAGTGTTAAACGGTTCACAGATAATCCATGGAAACGAAATAAGTTGCAGAGATTTAATGTAATATATCGCATGGGAGAATTGTTAGAGAAGCTCGATTTAAAGATGGCATAAACTTAAATATAGACTTTAGATCGATTTACCGAAACTAACTTAGAACTGAGGGTATTAAAATCGCATTGTAATTTATTTATAATTTAATAGACTATGAGAAGAGTTTGAAGTAGCCTATCATTAGTTTCTCTCTTAGTTTAAGTAGAATAAAAGTCTATATCGTATGACATTTATTTATGCGAAACTCTTGACTAATTAAATATATAATAACTAGTTATAACTATAGTAAATAAAACTGCACTTAAAAAGGTCACCTGTGGAAACTATAAAAGAATATTTTAGATAATTACCTTTAATGCACCTTGTTTAAAAATATATCGTTATAAATGTCTTCTTTCATTAGGTAATTGTAATTTAAGAGATTAAAAACAATTTCTTTTTGTCCTTAGTGCTTTCTTTAACAGCTGCTCGAGCAATGTCCTTTTGTATTTGATCAAAGAGAGCCTTTATGGTCTAATATCCTGTGGCTTTAGATGACTTTTGTGCCCCGATTGATACTTGCTAATATTCCCAGGCTATTTGCAGTTTCAAGCTTCATTGAATGTCCCCTGCAGTAAAGCTTTTTAAGCTGTCGCATTGCCCGTCTGTCGTCCTTCGTCCCTCATCCTCATCCTCGTCCCTTTGGCCAGCTTGCTGACCCACTTGGTTGAGGTCCAGGTCCTTTGGTTTCTTATTGCCTTGGCGCATTTTTCGATTAAAATTTATTTGCACAACTTATGAAAACTTAAATGCCCATAACGAACAGCGGCGGCAAAGCCATGGACCAGTCAATACTCCCCCTGGTAGACATATGGAGAGAGAGAGAGAGAGAGAGAGAGGGGGTATAGGAGGGGGGTATCAAGGCAAATGCCGTGCTGGCATCCTGCGCCAAAGTTTCAAATATTTCATAATTTGCAACATATTTTATGGCCCATATTGCAGTTGCTTCTCGGCCAAGACCCAAGGCATACAACAGACTGTTACGCCCAGCGACTTGGCCATAAAAAAAGAGAGAGAGAAAAAAAGAAACTTTTTACGCTGATTTACGAGAAAGTTCGTCGGCCAATTTGCAATAGAAGCGGAACAGCAACAAATTCAATAGCTGGCAACAAATTATCAAATAATTTCTTAGCATTTTCAATCGTTACTTCTACACTTATCGCATCCCTTTATAAAGTGACATAGGTTTTGAAATACATTTTTCCTGTCAGTTTTTAAAAGAGCAATAAATAAGTAGTGTTTATTTTACTCTCACTATTTTGTTAAATATAATAACCCGAAGCAGTATAAAGATAAAGATATGTATATGTGTGAATTTCTTGACGTTACTCATACGCCACATTGTCAGGGGAAAATGTTCATCATCTCAGTTGCTGATATCGCACCCGCAACTGTCTGGCATCATTTGTGCTAAATAATTCAAATGACTTCCGACTTTGACTTTGATGCTGGCTTCCAATTCACGACTCTCAATGAAATGAAGCACATCTTTTTATACACAGGAAAAAATAACCTTGATATCCGGAATAAAATCAATCTAAATAGTGTCGAGTGAGCCCAGATTTCATTAAAATGATCCGTCTTTAACAAGTATCTTCTGAACACACTTACAAAAATGTTTGCGATATTCAACAATTTTGAAACTTGTATTTGTATACATTAGTTTTTTTCTGTGTACCACGTTTTATTCTCCTTCGTCTGGAGTTGATGGAGCTGATTTTCTCTCTGCTCCTGCTACAGGTACGCAACGCACTTAAAAAGTAATTTTATTACACAGCTACTTACAGTGGCTGTCAGCGACAAGAAGTGAGAAAAGCATAGAGGTGAGGTCAATTGAAGAGGGAGTCAAAAGGAAAGCAACAAGAACAAGAACAAGAACGAGAACAAGTGAAGACGACACAGTTTTTAAAGACGTTGCTCAAACGGAAACGGAAAAGCAAAGCGCAAAATTGTTGCTTGTTGTCGTTGTCGTAGTCTCCATCTTCTTGCCACGCCCCCTGTGACACTACTATTGAAAAGTTTTTAGCCCTTCTTTGGCTTTTCTTTCTCTGCCCCTGTCCCTGTCCCTGTCCCTCTCCATCTAACTCTGTCTCTCGTTTGATTGTTTATTGTTTTTGGTCGCCGTCGACGTCGCTCCCCGTTTTCAAGTTTTCCTGCTGCTTCACAAAATTTTTCTCATTACACTTTCTTCCAGCTCCGTTGACTTCGTCGTCGTCATCATCTTCTTCTTTGCCTTTGGCTGACTGCTATACGGCTGCCTTCAACGCCAGACAAAAGCTGGCAAACTTTCAACTTTCGTCTGCTCTTTGCCCTTTTGCGTTTGCCTTTACATTTTGCGTTTACGTTTACGTTTACTTAGTGTCTCTCTTTTACCAAGGTAATTTAATGACTTCGACCCCCAACTCTGAACGTGTTCAAGGAAATTATTAAAGTATTGATGGATTGATACATAGTTATAATTCCAATTGACAAAATGTTAAGTAAACTGTAGACTCTATAGATACGATTACACTTTAATCAGTTTAGAAACTATTAAAGTTCATTTTTAATATGTTTGAGACGCGGGTATAAAAAGTAATCAAAGTTATTACGTGACCTCAACTCTTGATTATGATTCTATTGCTACACACAATGTTGTCTAATTGGGCTAGTTTCGGTTACTTTTTAATAATTTATACAAGAATATATTATTTAAATGGAATGGATATTTCATAAGAAATATCTGCAGATAAGATTGCTAAATTCAATTAAATAGTTTTAATTTATTTCACACTTGATAGCATTACAATTTAATGTGAATTCTGATTTACTTAAATACAAAGAGAAAAAAGTATTAGGAATAAACTCAGATTGAAATAAATTGAATTTTAAATTAATTTGGTCCCTTCATAACCAATTAATAAAGCTATTGAATATACATACATTATTTTACAATATTATCATATTTAGTAACTATAAATCTAATAATTAAAAAAAAAATAGATATTTAAAGTTCGAGTTGACAAAATTACTTCAATTTTAAATTTACATTTTCAACTCGTTTTATTTAATTTTTCTTCAACTTTATTTTCATCTACTTTAGTTTTTTTTGTTAGTGCTGTTGCATTTTCCGCTGCTGGGTGCAATTTTCTTTTAATGTTCGCTACTCTTGTCGAAACTTGGTCTCTTTCTTTTTGCACTATTATTAAGTTTGCCAACGCCGACGCCATTTTGTTTTGCTATTTTCTTTTTCATTTAGCGCTTTTCTTCTTTTTTACTGTTTTGTTTTGTTTTGTTACTTGTCATGTCTCTGTGGGAAAATTCACGTAGTTTGTGTTGCTGTTGTTGCTGTTGTTGCTGTTGTCACTGTTACTGTCGCTGGCATTTCGTTTAATTACTTTTGACATCAGGTAAATTGTCTACATTTTTGGCTGGCCTTTTTTGTTATGCTGAAGTTGACTTTAGATTGGTAAGGGGTTGGTTTTCTACCAAAGGTCTGACGATGATGGCCTTAAATGGTGGGAGGCTATTTGCCAAAATTGTGCCAAATATTTGTTTAGGCCCATAGCCCAAATTTGTGAATGGCCAATGGACACATACACATACATATACATACATATATTAACATTTATTCGCACATTCACATCCGTCACATGCTTCATATTTGCATTTGACTTCGTTTCACTTTTGGCTCGCATTTATTTTTGATGTATTTCCATTGGGCAAACAAATAACTTTGAAACCCTTTGAGGACCACATACCAAAAGAGAGGGAGAGAGAGAAGAGTTCTTTTTCTTTAGAGCGTGTGTTTGTTACATCCTTTCTTGTTTTTCATTAGCAGATAGTTTAGCCAAGGCAAACAAATATTCGTCTACTTACCCGTTTATTCTGTTTCTGCCCTCATTTCTGTCCGACTGTCTATCTGTCTGTCTGGCTGTCTGTCTGTCTGTCTTTACATATCATTCATCCCCTTTTAGAGTTTGTTTGATCCTTGCGGCATGCTCGTATCCCTTCCCTCATTAGTTAGCTGCTTTTTGGTGGCCCTAATCACATGTTTCCCTCTCTCCACTCTACCCAAAAACTCTTCTTAATAAAACTCTTTTCTGGCATTTGATGTGTTGTATTTTCATTGCTTGTTTGTTGCTTAAACTTTGTTATTCTCTTTTCCAATTTTTTGGAGAGCAGCAGGAAGTAGAAAAGCAGTGCGAACACTTCATTTCAAGTGCTTGCTTGGATAAATGGAAATGTAAAAATGTTTACAACAAACAATATACCAGAAAAGTGGGCAGAAAAAAAGAGGAAAACTTTTACACACAGCAACAACAACAACTAATGCAGATTGAAGTGTGTTTGTTATACTTTTAATCATATAATCTACATATGTGCATATTAATGAATTTCGTATAACACAACCACGCCCCTTTTACAGCCTCTCTCTCACCCCCTTTTAGCCATTTTCCGGGTTATCCCAAGCTTAAGGAAAATGCTTGTTTGTGTTTGTGTGTGTGGGTGTGTGTGTGGAATTGGCTGAATGAAAGTTTTGCTTTTCATTTGGGCACGCAGTTTTCTGCTTTCTGTATTGTGCTTTCTGCTTTTTTTCCATTCCTCTTTTATTTTCTGCTTTTTTCTCTTTTGCTGTTTGTGTTTGCGTTTTTTCGTGTTGTCGCTGGTGTTGTTACTTTTAAAAGCTTTTTTAAGTAACTCCAACTAAATTAAGTTAAATACATTTCATGTTCTTGTGCGTGTCCGTGTCCGTTCGACGAGGCATGTCACACGTGGCGTATACGCAACGTTTCAACTGATGATCCCCATGTATCAGTCAGCTTGCAAATGATCCTATGCTCCTTGTTAATACACATTGCAACGTGCAACTTGTCACATTCAATTGAATTAGGAATGGGGAGACAAAATCATATAGTTTTTAAACTATTAAATATTCTTTCTCAGTATTTATATCTTTATTCAGTAACAATATCAATAATAGATATGGGAAATTAAATATTAAGTATATTAATAGTTTTTCTAAAATGTCCCCTTTAATTTCTGTTTCTATGTCGACATTAAATATTAAAAAATATGTTATCGATACCCATCCCTAGCTTGAGTTAGCGAGCAAAAAGCTTTTAGCAAAGAATGCAACATTGCCACATATGTTTTGTGGGTGTGTGGCAGCTTACTTTGCATTTTGTTGCATGCACCCTGCCCTCGCTTGGCTTTAGTAATAAATTGCAATATTTATGTTTCTGGGTCGCGCGACAATTTAAAGCAGCTGCTGCTCTATGAATTCAAATCCCCTTTACAGGGATGCAAACGAGGATTTTTCTCCTGCCGAGAACAGAGAACCGAGAAGCGAGTACCGAGCACCGAGCACCGAGAATCGAGAACTAAGACTAAACTGAACTATTTAGGTGCATATTGTATGTGTTGTTAAGTAGTAACGATTCACAGAACACCCATGAATGTAGCCCATAACAATTCTCTGTTCCTTTGTGCCTTTGTCACTATTTGCAGTTATGCAGATTCGCAGTTTTCAGATGCAGATGGCAATGTATCTGTATATGTATCTACATCTATCTCTCTGTATATGTGTATGTGCATTTGTGTCCTTTGCTCTGCACTTTGTTTTCCAAAAGGATTTTCAATGTTTTTCAACAGCTTTTGTTTACCACACGCACACACAAAGTCGAAGCTTTTAGTTTTGCATTTGAAGTACTTGGATATGCATTTTTCCCAACACGCAAAATCATTCGACAAAATATACAAATCTCTTCTTTATTTACTGTTAACGGAGAGTTGTCTCTATGTCTGTGTGAGTGAGTGTGAGTGTGAGTGTATAACTAAATGTCACACAAAGACATCACAACAGTATTAGGGAACAAACTCACAGACACACTTTTAGAAAGTATTTATTTATTGTAAATATTTCGTAAATACTTTTCGAGTTACAACTCAGCTATTTAAAGTTCTGAAAATGTATAATATGCTTTTAAATTTTAAATATAGCAATTATATTGTAGAATTGAAAATTTGGATCTATGTTATGAATTCCATTCTGAACTTATTTCTATTTTATTTGGGATAAAATATCTTATTGTTTAAATTCCATTTCTCTACTTTTTTCACATCACTATTATCGATAGTCTTATGTTGATTATATTTACAATTAAATGATTTTATAAAAGTAGTGTAAGCTAACGTAAAAATAAGGTAATTAATTAGAGGAAATTATCTTAGGTGAAATTTGAATACAAGTGAAAATCTCTGGTCTATCTTTAATCTTTTCATGACAGCTGAAAGTTTAAAAGCGTTGAGTGAAAAACTCTCTGGCCCACAAATTGAAATACATTTGGTTAGTCTGGCGATTAATGATCTATTTAACAGGTTGAGTTATAGCTTCGAGAAAGACTACGAGTAAGTAACATTTTTATCAATGCTGACATGCCAGAGATCTGGTCTCGTCTTTAAGTACCTTGGCCTGATTGCGGCCACCTTTTTTCTACTTCTTCTTCTATTTGTAAAATCGATACTATCTACAAGTATTTGTAGTAAAAGTCTGCGCCCAACTCGACAAACTCTGCCAACTGTCTGGGTCTGTGATGATGGTGCATCTGCTTTTAATTGCATTGCGATATGAGCCAACAAATCGAAACTTGGCTAGAAACTGGTTTCGTCCCCCCTTCTAACCACCTTCATCTTCATCATGCCTCCTTCTGATGTTGCAGTTGCAGTTGCAGTTGCTTCAGCTCATAAATCGTTCAATCATCAGTGGCACATTGACAACGCCAATGCATTGGCCGTTGGCTGCCTCTTGGTCGTATGTCATACTAGATGCATTTTCTTCACAATCCACTGTCCCCACTCCTCATTTTCCACTTCCCATCTCCCAATCACTTTATTTTTTTGTTCGCTTTTTTTTCTCTCACTTTTGGGAAGCGTGTGCGCCTTAGACATAAAATTAATGCAATTTACTTACAAAATGTGCCATTAAAATCGCATAACCAGGCTGTAAAAATAAAGAAAAAGATGGTGAGAAACGAAGAGATAGCAGAGAGTGATAGGAGAGAGAGAGAGAGAGAGAGAGAGAGAGAGGGATCAAAAGAGAGACAGGGGTATGCACATAAAGCAATATGAGCTTGTCGCAGTTGCAGTCGCAGTTGAAGCGTCGCCTTGTCTGGGCCTTTTCCTTCCTTCGTCTCGCTGTCTTTTATTTCCCTCGTCTCCATATGAGAGTGTAATTTAATGCCAATGCAGTTTTTTGCATGCTCATTCGCCCCATACGCCCCGTTGTCCCCTCCTTGGTCACAGTTCGCTCCACTTCTTGCTGGCATGCCACAAATTACCCAGCCAAGTCCGTAGAGCGCATTTAGCTAAATCGCAGAATTTATGTCTTATGAAAATGCTCCAGCCAAGCCGCAGTCTGAAACTGCAACCAAGTGACATTGGCAAAAAGGCAATGCTAATGTACGAGGCTATAATAAATGGACGAAACTTAATTCAAACGAATCCTGAATACTCTGTAGATAAATATAAATATCATATAAACATTTAAAAATCTCGTTTATAAGTTTAATGAATGCATAATTTATAAGAGTCGTATTTCTTAATAACAACCATGATAATATAAATATAGACGCATATTACAACTATAGAAATATATATGAATATTAATATTATACATATATGTATACAAAGGGTATCATAATATCATGTTAACCTCAACTATTTGGCCAACTAAGTATATAAATATAAATAGATAAGTTAAGATGTTTATAGTGCATCAAAATATTATAAGGACCTCAACAAGGTGCTTTTTCTCTAAAGGGTATATGTGTGTGGGGAATTGCGGGGGATAAACTTGTGGATTTAAAACTGATTTATTTCTTTTATTATTATGCTCACCATCTTTGTATATGTGTATTTCTCTTCGTTTGCATGATTATTTTCTTTGTGCAGCCTTTGCCATTAATTTGCCAGCGCGTTTTCCAATTTCCCCCTCTCTATCTCTATCTCTTTCTTCCCTTCTCTCTTTATAAACCTTCTATCTCCGTCTAGCTGTTGCACAATCCACAAATTATGCCGCCTTAACTTGGCTTGGCTCTTTTAACTCTATTCGAAGTTGTCTCTATCCCATCAATTGGCATGCCAAAAGCGCAGCGAAAAACTTTTCAATTCAATTATCAACGCCCAGGCATGTCTACATATATAGACTGCTATCTGTAGAGTTTTTCGATCGACCACATACATATATTTATACCCAACTAAACTCAACTTGACTCAACTAAACTCAGCTCAGCTCAGTTCAGTTCAGTTCCGATTTGGCTTCGATTCGCCGGCAATTTGGCTCAATGCATTTTGGCCAATTTGTTTGCCAAATTCGCGTGTTGGCGTCAAAGTCGTCATCACATTTTGCGGGGGTGTCGATTGTGGCAACATCATTAACAACACCACCAACAACAACATCAACATCAACAACAACACCACACAAATTATATGTATTTGGATGTTCGAAACGGGAACAAGTCAAAAATCGAGTACTTCAACTACACCCACTATTATTAATGCCAAGACTGAGGCGTAAATTTCAAAAGAAAGAAATTAATGTTCAAAAATCATAGCTGTGAAAGCAAAAACACACTTTGCATCGTACAGTGAAGCCTCTTGACTTAATAACAAGTCTTTTTTAAGAGGAATCATTGGATATTTTGTTACTTAAATTGTTTTATGAAACTTCTATTCAAATACAACTAAATGACACTAGCTGACAATCAAGAAATAGAATAAAGAAACAAGTTCTTAGAAATTCTTGATATATATTTTTATAAAATTAAAAGTTTTTCAATGATATCTTTGAGTGCATGTTTGATGCCATACTTAAATAAAATAAAGATAATAAATAAATAAATTATAAAGTCTACCACTCATAACCAACTCTTACTTGCAAACTTTTATATTGTTAAGAATAGACTTTACAAATTGATTTAAGCCAAGTGTGTCTGGCGCGTCGTTTCGCTTGAGTGTTTACTGTAGCCATGTCTATGCATAGATATTTAGTTGTGAGAGTTGCACTCGAGGCTAAATATAAAAAAATATTGGATGCCAGTCGACCGACAAATATTTTGGCAAGCCAAAAATTGAAGCGGCCACCAAAAATATGCAGCCAAAATGTGGATAAGGAAGCCAGAAGAAGATGCGAGAAGATGCGGAGGGGATGCCAAAATTGTCAACACATTTTAGTATGTGTACAAGGTGCTCCTAAGTAGTGGGTGGGGATGATGGTGAGAAGGGGGAGGAGGCTATCATAACAGCCTTAGCTCATAAGCAAGCAAAGTGCTTAAGGACGTAGACGTAGCCCAGTGGGAAAAGTGGGCAGCAAAATTGAAAAATAAATAAAATTATGCGTCGCAACACATTTGAAATCATTGGCCAAAAACACATATCGATGTAGTATTTGTGCGCGTATGTGTGTGTGTGTGTGGTTGTGTGTGTGTGTGTATGTGTGTGGACGTGTGCCTCCGGCTGACTCTGAAGGCATCGCCAATCGTCGACGTTGTCATCGTCAACGGTTGAGTTGAACATTTTTTTGGGCAATATGATGGGATGAAATGGAATGGTATAAGACGGGATGGGATGGGATGGCATGGAATGGAATGGGACAGATTGGGATGACGACGCTTCACGCATCACTTGATTTTTTTTTCTCCCATTTTTGGGCCATACGAAATTTACTTGATTTGGCTTCTCTCTCAATCTGTGCTTCCCTCTCTCTGTTTCTCCCTCTCTGGAATTGGGCATCATTGAAAATTCAAATCACATCAAATTCTAAAATACACAAACCACGCAAATCGTTCTTGGAGAAAATAAGAATTCAGTACATAAAAATAATAATAATAAAAAATAGACAGTCAGACACTGTCAAAAGAAGGAAAGGAAACTTTTTTTATCTCCTTTCTTTTTTTTGGCAATGAAGTGCGACTGTAAAGTGAAATTTGTGAGCAAAGCAAATTCTTTTTCTCATTTGTAGAATAAAAAAAGGGAGTTGCAGAAAGGAAAACTTTCGACATGGCAAATTTATTTCCAAGAAATGTGCGTGTGTGTGTGTGTTTTTTGGTGAAAATTACAGGCATGAGTGTGTGAAAGGAAATGAGTGAAAATTATGTTGCTGACACGCCCAAATTGGGGAAAGTCTTTGTAGGCATGGGCAGTGATAATTTAACGCAATTTTGAATAATTTAAAAATCTAATTTGTTAGCTGTTAAAAATTTAAGATGTGATCTATTCAAATAATATTTAATTTTTAGTATCGCATTTAAGAAAGAGTGATTTTTAAATAAAATAAATGGCTAATTTAAAATCTTATTAGTTACTCTACCTATAAAAATTAAAGTAACAAAATCGATACCCATCCGTAGCTCTTATCCTCTACTTTTACAGTTATGTTCGAGTTCTTAGCTGATTCCATTTTGGGTTTCTTCTGCAGACAGGACTAATCTTTGTGTTACATCTGAATCGCTTCAACTCAACATAAGTTGACTGCTTTTCTAGCATTTAACGCTTGGCGCCTCTTTTAAAAAAAACCCACTCGCAATTCAAACATACACATATCTTGTTAAATTCCCAACCTTCCCACGTCCCTAAACCCCTTTTAGTTTGCGCTGTTCAACTGACTCTCTGTGCCGCCTTCTTTTCTCTTTCTGCATACTATAAAACGAAAAACAGAGAAGAAAAAAAATAGATAAATAAAGAAAAATGTAGAAATTTTGTAGCCAGTTTATAGAGATGGTTGGCCAGCCTCTTGCGAGGCCTGTTTAGTTTTTTCGCCCATAATTTTGGTGCCGTTTACAACAAACGGCCGCATAACTTGTGAATGGCCTCAGTCCCGGTCCCGATTCCGGTCTCTGTCCCGGTCCCGGTCCCTGTCCCGGCTTATCTGTCGATGCCGTCGATGCTGTCCCACGGTCTATGGGTCTATGGCACTCATACTCACATTCATACTCACAACTCGCACTCACACTTGCACTCACATTCGCACTCACATTCACATTCGCACTCTTTTGCATGGTGCCAAATGATTTTCACATGTTTTTTTTCCTGTTGTTTTCTTTGTGTACTTTTCACTCGCACTTTGCTTTGGCATTTAATTAAAAAGCCTGCAAAATTATGAACTTTTCTTTCTCGCCCGCCTGCAAATTTGTTTGTTTTCACCCCGAAAGTCATATATCAAAAAATGCCTGCCAGATGCGAGATGCAATAGAATCTATGAATAGGAGAAGAAGGGGAATGGAAATTGGCAATGGGAAATAGAAAATGCGAAATGCCAAATGCCGAATGCAAAATCTTTTGCCAATGATCTGACCAACTCTACTTCGAGTCGACTCTCACCCAGTTTTTGCAATAACTTTTGACTGAAATAAGTATGTATTTACAAGCAAGTCGATGATGGCAAGTGTAGATGGGTCGATGAGTAATGGGGCAATGTGTTGAGAGCTGTTCCAAAACTGCTCTTCTTCTCGTTATCGTTGTTGTTGTAGTTGTTGCTGTTGGTGGTGATTTTGTTGTGAGCCGGCGCGTTGAAAATCAAATGAGCTGTAAAGAAAATTTCGCGTTAAAATGCGTTTTATTGTTTCCAATTAAGCTGATTGAGTGCGTCGCGTTGAATCGAAAAAAATCAAAAAAAAAGAATCGAAAAAACCACATACTACAGGCCTCTCAGACTGTAAATTGACTGTAAACTGTAGACTGTAGTTTGTAGACTGTAGTATTTGGACTGTATAGAGGCCGACATGCTTCAGTTAATCCCACACATGACCCAACCCCAAAAACGCAATTTATGTGCTACTTTAGCTAATCATCGAGAGCGTCACATTTTCTTCGTTTTAGTTTTCTATTCAGTTTTTTGACTGTTTCAGTTTTTCCAATTGTCTGGCAATGGAATTTATGTGGGTTCCCCCATTAGACATTTTGTGGTGCTGCATTATCCATTCAACAATCCATCTGCTCAACTCATCAAGTTGGCCAAGACTATTTATGAGACAGCATCTCAACTGGGTCTTAACGATGCTGCAAAATCAACTCATTAACAATGCGTGTCAATGACAATAACCAAGTAAACAAGGCAGCCAAGTGCTGGACAGTCCAGCAATTTTATTTTCATTATTATTGCAGACTTTAAGTCTGTAACTTACTGTGGATAGGTATTGATACTTTATCAAAGTAATCTTTAATTTTCAATATTTACTATGAATATCTTAATAATTAACTGTGTAAACTTCAATTTAAATGAATAGCTAACTTAAGACTATCAGAAATCCTCCTTTATATCTTACCAAGCAGCAACTTCTCTCCTTAAATATTTCTGACTTATTTCATTGCTCGACTTTCGTTGCAACTTTCTCCAGTTTGGTCTTGTAGTGATATAACCAAGTGATCTCTTCATTGGATTTTAATACATACTCGTTTAATCGCTGATATAACATCACTTGCTCCACTGTGCAACCAAGACGCACAGAGTGTCAAGTAGATATAAAATTCATTTTAATTTGTGCAACGACCACGATGACGATGACAACGATGACGATGACGATGACTATGATGTGAAGGGCAGTGGCATGAATGAGGGGCAGTAACAGAGTGGCATTCCACGTACATACACATATATATATATAATGCTGCAAGGATAACATTCGTCGATAAGTATTCGCCCTGTCGCTTTTGGCCATTGTCGTTGGCCATTGTTGTTATTTGCCAAATAAGCGAACGGCCGCCCGCGTTGTATTCCCCTTTCCCCACCTATAGTGGATACCCTCGAATCCCAGCTTTACCTTCCTCTCACAACAGACGCATCTTCATTGTTGTCAGGCTCGTCGTCGTCGTCGTCGTTGTCGTCGTCGTCGATGATGCAGACATAAGATATGAAAAATATGAAGCAACAGCCATCACAATAGTCGCACCAGTCGGAGCAGAGTACACTGAAAAAAACAGAATTCATTGGAAAGTGGGATTCACTCAGAATAAAAATTGTGAAATGGAACTTCACTGTTATAGGTTATTAATTTATCAGTCATGTTTAAGAAAAACTTGAGACTATTAAAAATGAAAACTATCTGTAAATCAAATGGAGATGGCTCATAAATTAAATAAATAAGAGATATTCGATTATATTACAAAATTCGTTTAACATTTCAGATAATTAAAATATTTGCTTAAATCGAAATGAAAAATGGAACCAGAAAAATTTCATATCGCATTCTTCGACACTTTCTGAATTAAAACTCATAATAAGAATGCCAGTTTTTTTTCTGTGTCAAGATTCAGACTTACAGCCCGGCAAGGGACACATTGGCCGTACCCTTTTGTGTCCCATCTCCCATCTCCTATAGCCTGTTTTCACTGTACTTCTCACAAAGCAGGCGCTCATGCGTGTGGAAGTCGATGTTGCTCTGCGTGGGCCTCATACGTAACAAGCTATATAGATACGAGTAAATCCAACTGTCTCTCTGTCCAATTCTCTGTCTGTCTATCTGTATGTCTGTCTGACTGACTCTGTATATGAGTTGCGTTGTATAAATCACGCTTAATGCCAACGGGGGCAACTGGTAACTTCAGAGAAATACGCTGTGAACATAAATTGCAGTCAAGTGCTGCCAATTAGTTGCTAAAATTATTTTATGATATTGGCCAACTAATTAAACAGACGTTAAGGGTGACTCGGACAATATCCCGTACACACAGAATCGTAATCACAATAAAGACTGGTACATAAACTGGTCAAAAATCGATAAAAGTCCAGATTGAGGTGGGAGGAGGAGGCAGGTGCCTTAGAGCAGCTACCCATTGATAGCTGAGAGTTTCATCAATCAACCACACAAGCCAACAATCAATCATCGCCAGGCAAAAGGCAGGAGTATAGACCCTCAACCTGTCCAACAAAAAAATAATAAAAGCGCACGTAAAAATATCTATGATTATTAATTATTTATGAAATGTATGAGGCGAGAAACGGTTGCCATTAAATGATTAGATTTCTATTGCTGTTCCAGACAGCTAGGAAAGAAAGCAGACTGCAGAAAGACCAATTTACAACTTGCGAATTTAAGCCAGAGAGAATAAATTAAATAATAAAAATTCAAATAGATCAAAATGATTAAAGAAATTTAATAAATAAATAAATTTATATAATTTCAAATTTTAAGGTAATATTTAAGTTCACAAGAACGAATAAAGTAATGAAAATAAATAGTAACAATTACCATATTAAGATAAATTAAATATATAAATAAATTAATTAATTTAAAGCCTAAACATTTTATAAATAAATATACATAGAATATGAATTGTGTGAAAGATTATTTAAATACATAATGCAGTAATGCAGACAGTAATTTTTTAGAAAAGGAGGGAAGAAAGAATGATGAGAAATAATAATAAATATATTTTATATATCATATCAATTTATGTAGCTATATTTAAATAAATTTATAATATACATAATCCATTATTTAAACCTATTGCCAAACGCTCATCTTCAAACAAAGTTAAAGTGCAAGTAAAAATATTTACTAACAGTCATTTATAAAGTTAAATATTTAAGTGCATTTATATTATGGCATTAGATCTCAGACATAATCCTTGACTTGAACCCATTCTCATGTCCTTCTGTCCCTCTGTCATTCTGTCATTCCAGTGTGCCAATGCAATGGACATGCTCGACGTTGCCGCTTCAATCTGGAGTTGTACAAGTTGTCGGGTCGTGTGTCCGGCGGCGTTTGCTATAACTGTCAACATGATACGACCGGACGGTATTGTCACTATTGCCGGGAGGGATATTATCGGGATGCCACCAAGCCACCCAATCATCGTAAAGTCTGCAAACGTAAGTGAAATCCCTACTGAACGTAATCCTCAATGTTGTCCCCCAGGCAGATGTCAAGGCACTGGGCAGTCATCAATCAGCGACCTAGTTAACTGTCAACTGGACAGATGTCTCTAATGAGTACTCTTTTCATCTCTTTTTCCTTCCCTTCCCTAACCTTTCATCCCCTTCGGCGTTCTCTTGTGGTAAATAGGCTGCGATTGTCATCCCGTGGGCTCCACTGGCAAGACGTGCAATCATTTGAGTGGTCAGTGTCCCTGTAAGGAAGGCGTCACAGGACTGACCTGTAATCGTTGTGCACGTGGCTATCAACAGACGCGCTCACATGTCGCACCCTGTATAAGTAAGTATCCTGTGCCCTCCTGTTTCTCCTCCTCCTCCTCCCACTCACAGAGGTCTCTTTCATCCATTCCCTTGCAATTAACAGAAGTGCCCACAAATGCGAATATGATCCAAGCAGAAAGCGCTGGCGGAGGCGGTGGAGGTGGTGCTGGTGATTACAAGGATGGCGGTGGTTCACAGGCTGAGGAAATGAAAAAGTGTAAGTTACCAATTTGGAAATAACGAGTAGCATTGAAAGAGTTGCGAGTCACAATTAAAAAGGGGGCACGTAGCTATTAACGAGTTGAAAGTAACAAGTAAATAAATATATATGTATAAGCAATTAGTTGCAAGTTGAAATGAGTAGCTTACAACGAGTAATGATGAGAAAATGACAGGATGCGAGCTGAAGCTTCTAAGTAGCAAATAAGGACCAGTATTTGATCCCAACGATCTGTAACTTGAAAAAAATAACAAGTAGCAGTTGCAAATAACGAGTAGCGAGTAACAAATAACGAGTACCGAGTAACAAATAGCGAGAACCGAGTTTCAAATAACGAGTAGCGAGTAACTGGTGACAAGCATTAAGTATCGAGTAGAAAGTAACAAGCAGGAAGAGCGAGTAGAAAGTAACGAGTAATTCCAACCAATGGATGCAATGCGTAACCACTTGTAATTAATGAGCGAGTCAAAACTAACGAGTAGAATTCAAATAATATCAAATTGCAAGCAACATGAATATATTAAATAACATTTACTGAGTTGCAAGAAAAGTACAATTTCTTAAAAATTCAATGTCTATATGTTCTCTCAAACATAGATTGTGGCAAGTGCAAGGCCAGTCCCAAGAAGCTAAATTTGAACAAGTTCTGCATGGAGGACTACGGTACGTATGCTTATTATACTAAATTTATAATTAAGATAAGCTAATTTCCAACATTTCCACCTCCACAGCTTTGCTGGCCAAGGTAATTGGTCACGATCGCGCCTCTCAGGACATTAGCACCGAAAAGTTCTCGATTGAGCGACAGAATGAGATCTACAAATATGAGATTAACATCCAGACCATATTCAAGCGGAATCCCATGTCGGGAACAACCAGCTCACTGCTGGGGCGTGGCAATATGATGTTGCTGGTGCCACGAAAGAGCATTGAGTGTCAGTGCCCCAAGATCAAGCTGAACAAGTGAGTATAACTCGATTAGATCAATCACATTTAACACTCATCACTAAATGGCACTTGGAATATTTTTGTTTTCTTTGGTATTTCTCAGATCGTATCTCATACTTGGACGCGACTCGGAGGCAGCGCCGGGATATCTGGCAATTGGACCCAGTTCCGTGGTATTGGAGTGGAAGGATGAGTGGTCGCTTCGCATGAAGCGATTCCAGAGGCGTGCTCGCAAATGCAGTTGAATCGAACCGGAAACGGAATATGTCAGAGCGGATTTCAATTTCATACACTTGGCTAGGTATCGGTTTTTGTATAAATTGTACAGTTTACTCAAGTTTCTGACCTTTTTCGGCATTATGCTATAATTAATTAAACACAAATACACAAACACACACATATATACACTAATATAGCGGAGTTTAACCCCCCTTCCCCCTAACACACACACATACACACACACATCCATAATTTGTTCGTAACATAAAACTTTCCGAAATCTGTTAGTTAAACATTCTAGTCTACACTCTACTACCCAAAAACTCAAACTCAAAATCAACAACACGCCAAATGCTAATTACACTTCAACATATGAGAGAGAGTGAGAGAGTGTGAGTGTGTGTCCACAACAGTTATGGGGGCCATAAAAAACAGTTATAAATTCGAAACAAGTGCGAAAAGAGTTGAATGTTTAATGTTGAATATTTACTGTTGCTGTTGTTGTTCTTGTTGCTGCTGCTGCTGTTGTCGACAACAACATCGCGTGTCGCGTGTCGCATGTCCGGCCAGACGAACAACAGATGAGATGAGGAGACGTGCCACAAACGGTGTGACCACGAGGCAGAGACAGGAGGAGGATATGGTTATGGGTTATGGGTAGACAAACAGGCATAGTCAACACATAAGTGTAGTCATAAACCAACTGGCAGCAAGGCTTTCACATTGCATAACCTGCAGTAGGGGTATTCAGAAAACAAAATACAGAAAACAGATACAGTGCAAAACTAAAGTCTACTGACGTATCAGTGTTAGAAGTGCAACAGCCGAATTCTATAACTAAACTAAACAACTAAAAAATTATATATATAGAAGAGCTTCTTGGGTATTTTGTTCATTTTAGTAACATTAAATAAGTTTCTGGAAGTTGTTTACTTAAAATAATAAATAATTAATATTCATTTTTGGGACATATATCTTTAACTGACTACCCCTAGTGCGAGTTGCATGCAACTCTTCAGTTTCATCAGCTCTCGTTTATCTCCGATTTTTTGGGAAGTTTGAGTTTGCTTTGCATATCACATTCTTTTTGTCTCGATTTGCTATTCGAGGGGAAATTGTATTTTCAATATATTTGCCGTTTGTTTTTTCGGGTTTTTTCTTTTAATTTTATGGTTGTACTGTTGCTTTTAACGGCAGTTTAATATGCAATTTATTTATGTATTTTTTATATTTTATGTCGATCTCTGTATTTTTTTAAAATGTATGCAAACAGTTTTGCTGTTAATTATGCAGATGTTTATTTCCATTTGTTAGTTGATTTTCACGCGCTTTTGCATAACAATTTGTTTGAGTTAAAAGGGAAAACCAACAACAACAGCAGCAACATTTACAGCAACAGCAGCAGCAACGGTTGCCGGCAGCAGTAAAATTAATTTAAAATACATTTATTTGAATTTAATTTTCAATTTGAATTATGCATGCAAATCAGTTAAAAGATACATGCGAGTATAACAAAAAAAATGGAAAAAAGAGCTTTGAGGGTCTTTGCCATGTAACTTGTTTATTCACAATCTCAAAATCTCGGTTACAGTGAACACTTTTTGAGCTGTATCAGTGTCAGTTGATGGCAGTGCTCACTGTAGACGTGCTCTCATTCAAAAGCTTGACATGCATCGCGTTGCACAGACAAACAACATGAAACACGTTACACAAATTAAACAACAAAACAAACAGCAAAAAAGCAGAAAAAAAATACAAAAAAAGAGAGAAAAATATTTCGTGGGCTGAGCAGAGAATGATATGTATGTTAACCCCGCGCCCCTTTATCTGTCCCTTTGCCCTATGTTCATTGTTGTTGTGTTTTTTATACACATTTTTTTATTCAGTTTTATTTGAGTGGGGGCCGCGGATTAAACATGTTTGAAACTCAAAATGTGTGTAACATGATATATGACAAGCAAGTGTCGAACTTGATAAATGCTTTAATGAATTTATTTTCGTGTTCTGCACAACAGACACATACCCTGTAGCCCCCGTCTCCCTCTCTCTTTCTGTCTCTCTCTGGTCCCGCCCTTTTGAATACCTCTGTTGTTGTGGGCTTTTTGTCATTGTGCCATTCACAGTTGGCGACCGTGACCATGATACATATTATAAATCAAAATGGAGCAATGGCAACACATGCAACAAAACCGGACAGCTGATCAACTGGACAACTGGACAGTTGGACAGTTGGACAAGTAGACAGTTAACATGTTGTGGCTCTTAAGCTGAGATTTGTGTGTGCCTCATTCACATAATTAGCCACTGATGTTGCTGCTGCTGCTGCTGCTGCAACACAATGGACATTGCAACACCCACAACCCACATACACCCTCACATAAATTCTGTCAAGTGTCCTGCAGCAAGTTAAATGCAAAACAACAGCCAACAACAAAAACTTTAAAAATGCAAAAAAAAAAAAAAAAACATAGCAGAAAAAAGAAAAATAAATGGAGAGAAATTCAATTGCGGCTTGGTCTGCCGGCTGGCTTCATGCATATTTAAATGAGATTTTGCGTTAACTGAATTTTGTCAACATGACGAGGCAACAAAGGCAGGCGGGGCGGAACAGGGGGCGTGGCCAGCGGAGGTGGCCATGAAAAAAGTACCATATTAATTTATCTACATACAGATGTATGTGTATATACGTGTGTGTGTGTACAGAAAACATTTATATATATTTAAATAAATTGGTATTTTTTTTGCTCTGTTATTATTATTATTTTTTTCCTGCTATTCACGGTGCGGTTGGTGGGCGGGAAGGCTGTGACTGTGGCTATGGCTGGAGCTGGGGGCGTGGCATATGTATTTTAAATAACTTGCAGACGCCATTAGCATATAAATTGATGTGCGCCAGTTGAGCGCGAAAAAGTCAAGCCTAGTCATTCACACACACACAAACACTCTCTCAGACATTCACACACATATGTGTAAGCTTTGAAGTAACTGCATACATTTGGCTAAAACACACACACAAACAAACAAACACACACACACACCAGACACTTTCTTTTACCCCAAGCTGACAAATTGACTTCCGTTTCCGCGTCAAACATCAAAAACAACAAGAAAAAACAAAAAGTACTTAAACTGATAGAAAAAATAACCAAATTAGTCATTAGTTGATATGTCAAGCCGTTTATTTATTTTCAACAATATTTTTTACTCATCTTAAACTTAACTATAAATTATTAACTGAAAGAAAAGCAAAGCAAAGCAGAAAAGAACGACAAGAGTAAGCAGCGTTTTTGTTGTCCAATAATTGTATTTAAAATTATATATATATAAACAATACATATACAGATATAAATGCTTAATGTATTTGTATGTTATATGAGAGAAAAAAACTCACAAAACTTCAACAAAATTTCAAAATAAAAATACCAACAAATACTAGTAAATGGAATGTTTAATTTTCAGCTCAGAGTTTTCGGATTTTTGCATAAACTCTGCAATATTTTGTTGAAATTTTGTGGGTTTATACTTAGAACTATGAATGTACTTAAGTGCAACAACAACAACAACAACACTAATCACATATCCTAAACACACACACACACTCACACACACATACACATATGTATACACCCTTGCCAAGTTTAATAGTAATTTTTTTGTATTTTTTTTTAAGAAAAACCTTTTATCATTAATACTTACGATTATTATCTTTGTGTGTGTCGCGAAACGCAAGTTAATAAATAAAATATAATAATAAATAACAAAAAAAATGAAAAGAAAACTCATTTTATATAATAACGTAAACACTATTTAAATGCATATATACGAGTACATAATTAAAAATACATATATAAATATGTATAACCGAGAACATAAAAGAAAAGAAGACAAGAAAAATGGAAAATAAAAAGAAACCAAAAAAAATAATAAAACGGCAGCAATTTTTTTCTTAGATTTTTTGTAAATACTCAAAACGCAAAAGCCATAAAAAAACGTATAATATTTATTGCTAATTATTATGTTGTAATGAGATTCACATATGACAGAAAAGGATCCGAAAGGATCAAAAAAGCAGAAGCAGACAGTTCTCACAGAAGGAATAATTAAAAATACATTGTCTGATATTAAAGTATTGTAGTTGGTATTTACATTAAACAAATACACATATACACACAAGCAATTATGTATTATTATATATGAATTATAATAAACACACGTACACGTACACTTACATATACATATACAAATACAAATAAAGAAATATGCAATTTTTGTGGCAAACAAGAACTAAGTAAATATACATACATACATATATCAAAGACAAACCGAACAACAACAACAAATTATATATATATATATATATAAATATATAAAACAAAAAACAAGTATATGTATACATATATATCATTTATGTGTACTTGAAAGAGTAAAAAACAAAAAAAAAAACAAAAACAGAGAACCGAAAAGCAAATAAAACACAAAGTTTAATCGAATTAAGTGGATAAATTGCTAATACATAATAACGAAATTAAATGGTTGACCCCAAGTGCTTTCATTTTTGGTTGGGTAGTCTTAAGATACTTTTGGGAACTTTCAGATTATCAGGTAAGTAAAGTCGACCTTACTAAAGTGCAAGTATTTTAAAAAAAAGAGCAAATTAAACTTGAAGAGTAATTTAGTTGAATATATTGGAGTTATAAAGGACAAATTGAATATATTTATATAGAAAATTTCAATTTTTCAATTGAGTTCCATAAAAGTCTAGAGATTTTGATAGTCGCAGTTTATTTTAAAACATTATTCGATTTAACCGTTTAGCTTTTCTTGCGATAAAATAAATAGTTTGATTTTTGATGTTGCTAATGCTAGCATCATAGCCTAAGCAACATGCTGAAAATAGTTCGCAACTTTCTGTAAGGCACATGTTGCCTTAATGTTGCTAAGCTTCGCTTTAGCATTAATATCTTTTGCGTCTGCAATATATCCAATTTCAACTAAATTTGTGCTATATTTAATAAAATAAATACTTTCTTAACATACAGTTGATGGAAGCATAGAATATATACATATTTTCATGTATATGTTAGAGATTTGAGTTTCAGATATACAGGGATGTATTTATTTTATTGCATACTTTCGAGCAACTGTCACTGAATGAAATTTCAATCACACACAGTTGATAAAATAAAAAGCAAATTAATTTAAAGCGCAGTTTAAATAACATTGCCAAACATCCCCCCGGGGTCCGCTTAGTTTTTGATGTTCCCAGTTCCCAGTTTCAGTTCCAGTTCTTATCCATGTCCATGAGCCGGCAACTGAAACTAACACGCATATTTATCAAATTTCAACGCCTAAGGGTTGCAAAACGAGCTGCTGCATTCAGTTGCTGCCGCCCTGGCACACGCCCAAATGTACATTCATTGTAGTCGGCCCAAAATGCCTTGCAGCGTCCGACCTTGGCCAAGTTGGTGGGAGAAGATGGTAGCCAAAAGAAGACGCAGTCGGCAGACTGGCACAAAGCAGCGGACAAAGTTTTGGTCCTCAGCGGAAACTTAACAAAAGCGGGAAACCACTGGTTGGGTGGTTGCTGCACTGACAAAAAAAGCAGCTAACATCAAGAAAATTTGCCTTGAATATTAAGTTCTTGAAATAAAACCAATTTAAGACCCAATTTCAATATATAAGAATGTTAATCTAATAAAGTCAATGTTTAATATAAGAATACAGATGTTATATTTTTACGAATCTCATGTATGTATTCATATATTATATTATAATATAAGCATCATGATCTTATTTGAGGTGTATTTGCAAACAGGATGTATCATTCAATTGGAAGAATTCCGGAAACTTAATTTGAGACTTTTATTTTTTGTCAGTGTCTTCGATAGGCTAAATCTGACTGCCTCGCTGACCACTGACTCACGGTCGCTGGCAATGCTAAGTATACATACTACATAAGGATAGCAGTGTTGCTTCTGTCAGCGGCAGTCGCAGCCACAGCAGAACAACAAAACACGCCCCAAAATGTGGCAGCTCCATTTGCACGCTTCATAAGCGCGACGAATGAATTTTACCTGATTAAAGTGAAAAATTGAAAAATGCTGAATGCTGGATACCTTGCCCCCATCCCCCCCCCTTCTTCCACCTCTTAAGCTTAGTGTATTAAACATGCGCAAAGCAGGCAAAATGTATGAATTTGAATTCGCAACGCGTTTACCCTCCGTGTACAAGGTTGTAGTGAAAGAGTTAGCTGGCTAATCAACGGGCCAGGCATCCTGGATTTGTGGCAGCTCTGAAAGGATGTGCAACACAGACCCAGCTAGGTTGGTTTCCTTCCACAGAGTTCAGTGGGTTCCGGTTGGTTACCATGGCTAGAAATACTATTGCCAAGGCTCAATACCAAATGCCAATGCCAATGAAAATGCCAATGTCGACCGATTGGCGTTTCCGTTGCCAGGGCAGAAGCTTAGGCCGCATTAAACCTTTTTTTCCCTCTACGGTAATGTTGTTGTTGTTTTTGTTATGCTTAGTCTGCGACCACAAGCCCTTTCCCTTCTCCTTTCTGCTTTCTCAGTTCTCTAGCTCTACTCAAAGGCTTTTTTTCATTTGACGCAACTGCGTTTTTCTGCCCCAGGAGATGCTTAGCTTGGTTAAGAAGCATCCTCGTCATTCACATTTCTGTTGCTGCGATGGAATTACGTCGCTTGGATTTCAAGTGTTCCCTGCCACAAGTTGTTGTTGCTGTTGCTGCTGCTGTTGTTGCTGCTGCTGTTCCTGTTACCATTAATGTTGCAGCAAATGCTACAACACAAAGTTGGAAGCCATTCGAGGAAACAGCAAACCCGGATTCAAAACCCATACTCAAACCCAGAGTCATAGTTGTTGCCGGCGGCAGTCGAGTATAACAGAATTTTGCACTGAACCCTGAATGGGAGTGTGCAGCATTCACACACAACAACACACACACATACGTACACACTGGGGTCGCATTGTGAAGTGCAAAAAAGGCGCATTTTACAAGATTTTTATTACATATAAATGCGAAAAGTATTAAAAAAGTAAACTTTTTTATAGACTTTTCATTTTCTCTCGCTCTCGTTGAAGTAAAAGAAGTTTTACGCTTTCCGTCTGGGCGTCATGATGCGTGTTAGGGGACTACACACCCACACCTACACCCACACCCACACACATTCACATACACTCAAGAGAGACCGAGTGGAAGATCAGCTGCCATTGGTCCCAAGGCTCTAACATTGCGGAAATGCTTCTCACATGCCATCGAAGCCCAAAAGAGAACTTATCTTTGCCCTACAACAAATCAAGCTGATTTCCTAGACACTCAACATTCAGGGATACATAGTCAACACTTAGATATTTCTATTGACGATCACCCAAAAGTATGCAAGTAATTTCCAAGCATTTGATCATTTTCAGCCATTACAGTTTCCATTTGCCAGCAAATTTTGTGGCATACTTTGAGAGGATAATAGAACCTATCTATTAAAAGAACATGAGTGTGTATAAATGTATCTGAGAAATGGTTTTCAAAAAAAACAAAATATTCTACATTAAATTTGTATATTTGTTAGTGACTGAGAATTATTATTGTAACCAAGAAAAAATAAAATCCAAAAATGTATCTACGAGCTCTAAAAAACATTAACTTATCTATGAGCAATTTAAGTATGGAACGACTTTAATTTTTAAATTGAGAATCCGTAGCATATAAGAGTAAGAAAATAAACATTAATGGAATGACACTACATATATATTAAGTAGCTCAATAGGTTTTTAATATCTTTGAGATACAAATATTCAATGATAACATTGTTCTATAGAGAAAGATTTTTAATTTAAGGAAAAAATAAGAAGTAAGTTTCCAATCGATTTTCGCTTCCTTATGTGCAATGTTCATGTACCAAATATTATGCTATACTAATCTCATGACCCATAGATATTCAATAATAGTACTTTTTCTTTCTACTTTGCAGATTCACAACTCATATTTGTATTATTACTGACATCACAACAAGATTCAAGCTGTATTTAAATGCAAATCGTATTTCTGCATTGACTTTCCCATTAAATTTGTATTGCCAAATAAAGCGCATAGCAAAGTCGACCTCCCGGATATAACCACAAATCCCTAGACCCTTGAAGTCCTCCTCATCCCCTTGAGTCCTCGCTTTGCTGCTGCTTCACTTTTGCTCTCACTCCTTTTGGGGTTTGCCGTTGTTGTAGTTGCTATTTGTTGTTATTGTTGTAGCTGTTGTTGTTGAAAAATGTTTTCAGACCTCAGAGTTGTCGGTGCTGGAAGTATTTTTTTGTATTCTGTTCTGTTTTTTTTTTTGACTTGTACTTTTACTCCTACTCCTGTACTTTGTACTTTTACTTCCACATCTTTTTCGTCTTATTCAACTGTTACTGTAGATGTTTCTTAGTCGTATTTTTCTTAACGATTTGAAGGGTCGCCCCTCTCCTTGAGGCGCACACTTTTTAAATTTTATTTTATTACTATAACAAGACATAAGTAGGCATAATGGAGCCCTATAAAATATTCAAAAGAAATTGGCATAGAAAGTTTCATAGCCCTGGGATCTGGCTGCAGCATTCATATTAGGCCTCAAGCACTTTTTCTCCCGTTTCCCGTTTCTCGTTTTCTCTCGACTCGGATTCATTGCGGTTGGGATTGAGTTTGAGATTGAGATTGAGTTTAGGGATTGGGGATTGGGGAAAAGCCTTGGCAAGGTGCAAGTGTTAAGCGATTAACGGCATTTGCTAAAGGTTAATGCACTCCAAACTTGAATGCCGTCTAGTGTGTTGAGTGTTGAGTGGAAGCAACTTGGCTTGGAATGAGGGAGGAGCAGGGTATCTCTCAGGTTGTTGAGTGCTATGCCAGGTACTTCCTTGAGTGACATTACAACTTGACAATATTTGACACTTTAGGAGCCAGGCGAATTTGCATGTTTACCGAATGCGGATGTCAAATGTAGATGTTGAGGATAGCAGGGGATTGGGATGGGGATGGCCAATTTGGTGACACCAGCCCCCCTCTGTTAACAGACGCCCTTCACCCACCGCGCACCACCCACCGCTTGCTGTCAATCATCTTCACAAGCGATTTGTCAGCTTCCTGACGCTAATAATCCGCAACAACGCGCCCAGGATCATCATGATTTTTTACAACTTTTCATTTTCGCGCTTGAGCTGCTTTAACTGCCAATGACGACGTCGCATTTTTGTGGATTCTTCTTTTTTGGCATAAGTCAGAAAGTAGCGCGGGATTAGGCCGCCATATGTGTTTTTTTGTTGGTATCTGGTTGGTATTTGTCAGAGTTTGGGCAACTATTCAAATGAGCTCACTGCAAATGGCTTGGAAAATATGTCGTTGACTTTTATTGGCGTATTTAAGCAGAGGATGAGCCGCTTTACTTCTCTGGAGTGGGAGTGGAAACTGAGCCTAGTCGTTTTTTAAGTACGCGCAGACGCGAATAGATAATATCCCAGTCCAGATAGGCACCCACAATATAGCGTGAATTATTCTCAGTGTCATCATATCCAGTCCGTCCATGCAACAGTCGAATATTGTTGAAGGTAAGCACATCCCCAGGTTGTGTCTTAAAGGAGTGTGCATCTTCACGTGCCATCTTCACAAAGCGAGCATAGGACTCGTACCAGGGCTGCACCTGCTCCAGGGGCACATTAAAGTGACTGTCCCGCTGTGGCACACTGTGATTGATTCGTGTATACTCCCCATTGGCATCCAAACTGTGAATAGATTGGAGTTTTATCAACTCACTCTACTTGGAATGTGGAATTAATCGCTTACCAAATCACAGGTGCACGCCAAATATTGTGAAAGTCGCGTCCATCTTCACTGCCAATGTCATTCCAGTCGACAGGCACTTGACTGAGTAGTTCGAAGTCCGAGGGATGTTCCTTCCGCAATCGATCCGCAATGTGATAGGCATCCACTAGAAGATTACTGCCTCCCTTGGACTTTGTCTGCACCACACAGTGGAGTATATTTGCACTGGGCTTGTACTCATAATAGGGCAGATCCGTATGCAGGGGTAAAGGTAGTGAGAGGTAAGCATAGTTCTGTGCTCCAGGCTTGGCTTGAACTATGAACTCCTCACCATATGTGGTTCTTCTGATGAATCCCACTCTCTCGGCCAATCGTCGTACCACTCCATCATCTAAAGGAGCACCACTTAGCAGAGCCACACCATAAACTGCAAGTGCCTGTAACCATTTCTGTAGTGCAGCATCCTCGGACATGACTTGTTCATACTCGAATCTCTGTGCAATTTCCTCAAACTCAGCACCAGCCCAGTGACGTGTTTTAGGACGATAAAACTCATTCAGATATGATCTTTGACTGTCTTTATCGAAACTGCGATGCTTTAGCCATTCCAGATCATAGAAGCTCTCGTGCTCATCACTCCAGCGAATGTGAAGTTGTTTCTTGTCCGCATCCATATGAACATTCAATGGCTTTACACTCGTATCAAAGTGATCCCAGTCGAGTTGGCGGGACTGGGAACTGTCATGAAAACACGCCGGACAGCGACAATTATCCCGCAGCCAAATACCAGGAAATGTCAATGCCGATCCTGCAGAGTCCGACTGAGTTGGCTTCACCTCAACATAGGATTCATCCACAATTCGTGCGCTCAACCGACGTGTTATCGAAGGAGATACTCGCGAAAGGACTCTTCGTAAACTCTGTGCCAACATGATAACTAATAATAATATGAATAATATTAAATATTAATTAATATTTAATATATATAGAACAACCGGCAACCGAGATTTGTTTAGTTGAGAGAATGATCCGCAACGTTCAAGCGATCAATCTCATATGTTGAATGATGAGAAACGAGAAAGCATTAAAGTGAAATCGTCAGATGCAGCATATTTTCAAATTCTTATCAATGTTTGGGTTCGGTTTGGACTTTGTCTGCCAGCTCATACTTAGCTCAGAGCAGAGTTGCCCTTTTAGCTAATTTAATGCTAGAACTGGACTATAAATAAATGTGGAAATATATTTAAATTAAACAAAATTAGCAAAGAAACCACAACTATTTTTGTTTATGCTCTTTTTAAGCAGACTATTCTTTTTTCTACTTTTTTCTTTGTATTTAATTACTATTTTATAAATTTAGATTTCTGGAAACACTTTCACACAGTCCATCGTTAATAATAGGCTATTGTTTGCTATGATATTGATAATAAACAACCAAACTCATTTTGTATTCAAATACATAGATTAGAAATTCATACACATGAGCTGTTAAAAGAACAACGAATTTTTCAGCTTCCAAATACTCTAATTAATATTTTAAGCTGGTTCCAAGCTGACTCCATATATTATTAAATTCTCTTCAGGCTCTGTGCTAAACCTCTAATAAATAAATCTTGGATTACGATTAATAATCTTTAGGGCAAATAGTGTAAATTATTTAGAACTGTTATATCTATATGGATATGAAACTAAATTAACATATGTGACGTGATCATCACTTTCAAAATGATCTTATTATCTAATCATATCTGGTGTACCAAAAACTTCTTTAACATTTCAAATCTTTCTCTAGCCTAAATAATGTATTACAAAATTTAAAGCAGTTCTTTTGACAATGATTAAATATACTTAGCTAAATGCTTGATATTTCCAATTAATTGTATGCATTTTATTTTATTTAATGACAATATTCTAACTCGATGCTAGATAATCTATTGCAGCTCTATAAAAACAGTCATAACAATAAATTGATTCAATTTAAAACAACTAAAAGTTAGCTTCATTCCAATCTATCCAAAAAGTTCATTGTGATTTGTTTATTGCCTTAAATTATTTGTATATATATTATAAATAAAATTCTCATTTCGACTCATAATAAGAAAGAGGTATATCTCTTATCTTCGTAATTTATTTAATGAACTCATTGTCAGTAAGAACACGTCACAAGATCTTTCCATGTGCCTACTAATGTTTTTCTCAAGCTATTTACTGATAAGAAGACCTAGTGACAACGTCAATATGAGAGTCTCTTATCTGTCTGCTTGAGGAATTGTCAATGCGATCAACGAACGGGTAAATTGAACAATACACATCGGATGGAATAAGTTGCGATCAATCAATCAATCAATCAATTGAATCATCTTTGTCTTTTTGTCTGTCGATTGTCGATTGTTGATGGTTGAATGTCGAATGTTGAATCTTGCAGTACATTCCAGTGGGCCACTACCTGAACCTTTTAAGGGCCGTGGACCAGCGATTCTTGTGAAAGCAATAAAAATTGCAGCGCCTGCAGCCTTTTGAGAGTTGCAAGTTGACCTGTTGCACATTGCACATTTGAATGGGAGCAATGAAGATGGAGATGGAACTGTAGAGATGAAACTGAAGATGGAGCTGCAAGTGGAGGTGGAGTTGGAGTCAGAGTCGGAGTTGGAAGCAGGCTTATGCCCAAACTCTGACTGCTCTTGACTATTTACAGCGCGGACAATAAATTCCTGATGCCGGAGGCACAAACAGAAATTCCCAAGCCGGCGGCCATAAAAATGCGGCTCACATGTGACAACGATTTGTACTTTAGCTCCTTTTATGGCCTGTTTTTGCCTGATGCTCCTTCTCTTGCCACTGTTTTTGTTGTTATTGTTGATGCTGTGTGTTGTAGCTGTTGCATTTTTAAAAAGCGGCTTCTCTCTGTTTGTCCGCTTTACAAATCGCAAAATCGCATCAGATTATACAACTTGGAAGCATATGTGCACTGGGTCTGAGTTTGAGTCTGAGTCTGCCAACCAAACTGAACCCAAACAAACCCGACCACCCATTTTGGCGATGGCCTTTGTGGGTCACTGTCTGACTGTCTGACTGTCTGACTGCCTGAATTGGTATCCTGCAATCCTGGCAGAGCTCTCTCTCTTCCTGTTTGTTTGCCTGTCGCATAAATATTGCAATACTTATTTATGCCAGATTACATTTGCACTTTTCAATAGCCCCACCACAAAAGCCTCAAACACCCAGTAGCAATTAGGTCAATTAACACTTTGGGTCCTCCATTCCCCCCTTCTGATGTTATTCTGTTCAGTTTTATGGCTGCACGCGTCGTCGTTTAACTCTATCTCTATCTCTCTCTATCACTCTCATTCCCTCTCTTTTTCACTCCCTCTTCGACTGCATCGCCTTGATACCAAGGCTGACTGCAGTTAGCTGGCGTTGACGATGATTATCATGTCACATGCCATCACTCAATGATTTTATGAGCCTAGGCAAAATCGTAACAATAGCCTGGCCACTTAGAGAAACTCACTTCCCACTCCCCACTTCCCCTCCCTTCTCATTGCCGGCGTCTCATACTGTTTGGATCAAGCCAAGGCAATTTAAGACAACCCCTCCTAACTACACTAATAGAAAGAAAGGAATGACAAATGTTAAGAGAAGAAAATTATTTTCGAAAGTTAACAATTTTTACATAATTAATTTAGAGATCAAATAAACTCAGCTTTGACAATGTTATGCAATTATCAAAAATAGATTAAACTTCTTAATATCTTAAGAAGATATATTCTAATTTTAGAAAATATTTTTAGAATTCTATGATTTTTTTTATTACCTATTTAAAAACAATTCCTTAACTAATATTCTAGATTTTAATAATTTGGTCTTCAATTTGAGATGCTCGTCTTTTTTTCTCAGTGTAGCACAACCCAAAATGTTAACAGTTTTCGTTTCATGTAATTAAGTGCTGCTGATCCACTAGTTTTTATCTTGAAGACCCAACGGAAGGACGCATGTGGGAAGGTGGCAAGGCAGGAAGGAAAGCAGGACGAAGCAGTGAAAGCTTTTTGGCATACGATGAGAGCTGTGGCAGGGGCAGGATTCAGTTGCGTCTTGCGTCTTGTGTGCTGTGTGTTGTGTTTGCAAACTGTCTGGGCGAGACAACGTGGTACGTGCCCACTGTCCTGGCCAAGAAGCGTCCCACAGTCCAGAGTGTCCTTTGTCCTTTGTCCGACTCTTTCTGCTGATTGCACTTGAGTCGAAATGAAAGCGAACCGAAAAATGTGTTAAGAGTCTAAACACGAACGTGCCGCTCAAAGGCCACTCGTTAGCTGTCGCTTTCCCAGACTTGCCCCAAGTTAGAAAGAGAGAGCAAGGGACTGATTGTGAGATAGAAAGAGAGAACGGTAAGTGGGATTGAGATAGAAAAATAGATATAGATTGAGTGGGATAGTTGAGTCAGCATCATCTCAAGCAACGCCATCGTCTATTGGTAAATATTTTTACTATTTGCGACAGGCCAAAAAAACGAAAAAACGATAAAAAGCGAGAAAAAATTTGAGAAAATGGAAATGGAAAAGAAAAACTTGAGATGCGCCCACAACAACAGTAAAGAATCCTCTGCCACACAATCCTTGGGCAACTAGCTTCATATATCTTTTGGTGTGTTGCAGGTGCAGGTGCAGTGTGGCATGTGGCAAGGCAAGTGGCAAGTGGGCAAGTCTCCAAGATGCTGCCACTGTCTGCTGTCTGCAGCCATTTCATTTTGTTGCTTATTTTATTGCCTGGCCTGTTTGCCGGCCCAGACAGTTGGCAAACAAATAGACAAACAAACAAACAAACAAACATGGACTTGCACCCGGGAATATCTGCTTTCGTCTAGGCCGTGTCCTTGTCGCATCTACTACCAATTTTTAGTTGTCTTTCTTCTTTTTTCGGGGGACTTGTCTTCATTACGAATGCGGCAACAAAAAGAAATGCAATTCATTGCACAAGGCGTTCAAATCGCAAGAGAAAAAGAATGAGAAAAACACACGGCAAAAACTCTTAAGCGCTGTTCAACCAATTCAGATACTTGGTGAAAATACGTGTATGTATTTTTATTTTCATAAACTATCATACTTTGAAATTACACAACTTAACACTTTTCCTAGACAACAGATTTGATTCGAATCTCTCTTTACTATATCATAAGATAAGAGATTTAATTCACAAAAATCTATTCCCTTTCCCAAACTATTGTTGTTTATCTTCCTATCAATCATTGTATTTATTATTATTTTAATTTATTTTATTATTATCTCTAATTTATTATATGATATGATCTTTTAGTTATGGATTCTCTATCTTAATCTATCTAATAATTAATTTATAATTATAATTTATTTAGTTTTTCACCAGCAAACTATAATTGTACTTATCGTATCTACTATATATTTTAGTTCTACTTTCAATTGCATTTGTCCCACTGTGCCTGCAGTCAGTCGCATAGCTGTTGTGCATAGTTTGCACATTGTCTCGTCTAGTTTGCCCTTTCATTGCTGTCTTATTCTCCTGTAAGCCACGTCTAAACATCCTGTAGGAAGGGAGTCCTGCGACAGCTCATTTCATGTGACACTTTTTCAGCTGTTTGTGCTTTGTTTACAGTTCGGTCGGATATCATTATTTTTAAGTCTTAAGCAGTCTCAGTTTACTTCAAGTTTTGTCTTACCTGTTAAATCGAAGAAACTTTAACTTAAACTGCATTCAAGACAAATGCTGAAAAACTATAGAAAATAGTATTAGTTCGACCTGAGGAAAATTTGATTCCACTTAATTTGTATTCACTTGAGATTGAGTAGGGAAATGTCTTAAAAAACAACTAAAGTTTTAGATACATAGCATTGTATTTATAAAATTTGCCAGTTCAAAGAGTTTAAAATTGGCAAAGCTTCATTTAAAACTAAATTGCATTCAATTTGTTGATCTGTATATAGAAATGGTTAATTTAATACAAAACAATTGTTAATAATGTGTAAATAATTGAATAATTAAATGCAATTAAATTAAAAAAAGGTTGACTTTCAAGTCAGTTCTTCAAAATCAAACTGAAGATAAAATTGATTCTAATTGTTAATTATTATAATTTATTTTTTAGCAACTTTCTCTCAACTGGTTTTAGCGCTTATTTTTGGCATCTTTGAGTAGAAGGCTTGTCTTGGAGTAAATACTTCAGCTTCAAGAAAAAGTGATTCTTAAATAAAGACTATAATGTCAGGAAGTGATAGACGTGATAGACAAGAGACTGCATTTGTTGAAGCATCTGATGTCGAGTGGTTTAAGATTCGATTTCTTTTATGTTTCCTTTGTTTTCTTTTTTGTGTTTTTGGTGTGTTCATTTTAGATCTAAAATGGCATTTCATTTTATTTATCGGGGAAGAGAAGAGGGGAAAAGCAATCGCTCTTCGTATTTCACATCCTTTGAAAAGAAAGAAAGGATAAATGGTAAAGGGAGTGCATCCTTAATGCATTTACTGACAGTGTGGCAGGAATCCAAGTGGCAAGTGGCAGGAATACAAATCAAATTAACTTCTTTGTTGCCTTTTCTGTTCTGTTCTGTTCACACTGCACGTAATTAGTGGGCGTGGCAATTGACTGGCTAGCTGAATCATGCACTCGAAAATTGTGGCATGAGTGGCAAGAAGAGAGAGAGAGAGAGGGTGGGAGGGGAAATGAGGAAACTGATTACTGTGCAGCTATTGTTGTTGTCTTGGATGCGTGGCAAGTTCTTTTGCTTTTCAACGGAAACTATTTTCTGAACTGAAGCTGCGTAACTTTTGTGCATTGTACACCCTACTTCTCCCCCTCCCCCTCCACCCCTTTTCACAAAATCAACAAACACTCAGATACTTCACTCTCTCTTTCTCTTTTACTCCTTGGCTCGCTATCTCTCTCATTTGGGAAGTGAAAACGTGTTGCGGCATATATTAATTTTTATTTTCAACGCGGAGGCAGCAAATTAACGTCGAAGTTTCTGCTGCTCGCGTTGTTGTTGTTGTTGTTGTTCCTTTTGCTTTGTTTGTTTAGCAACTGAATGATGGATCACACACACATATATATACACACACACACACCTTGAATCACGAACGCACTCAGAGAGTTTTTTTGAAAATGACTTTCCAGGGATTTCGATTGCATTTTTCTCACTACTGTGCACACACACACCGACACACACACACGCACAACAAACAATTTTGTTGTTCGGATTTCAGTGTGTCTCCCCACCCCCTTCGACAGTCTTAACCCTTTGTGAACCCCCGTCTTCTGATTGGGCGCTGTGTTGCTTTTGTGTTAAGCATGCCTGCTCATTATTTTCACACGTAGCTTGGCACGCTCTCGCTTCCCCCTCTAAATACACCCTCCCTCCACACACCCACACACAAACACACACTCCTCAGTTCATAATGCTGCCGCTTGTTTATGTTTTAAGGTAATTTTCTGGGCCGCAACCGCTTAACTTAAATGCGGCAACTGTTGCGTCTTTCGGCTCCTAAGACCATGCCCAACTACGCCTCCGAAAAGGTCAATGATACTTAAAGTTTGAACAACTATGTGACCCCGGATGAACATCCCAAAACATCCCAGGCAATACTAGTTACACTGTGAGAAAAAACAAGAAGTGTTCAAGTGCCCTGTGGAAATTGAGAAAGTAAGGAGCAAAAAGTTAGAGCTCAAGTGTCTGACTACTGAAGAGAGAGAGAGAGAGGGAGAGGAGAAGAGAGAATTTTATAAATGTGGTGGTCAAGCTGCATGAAATTGAAATGGCCAAGCCATAAACTTGGCCATTTGTATTCGCCGGTTATGAGCAGAGACAAAAAAAATAAAGTATGGAAAACGGAGGGAAAAAGGAAAAACCTTTGGAAGAAAAACCCCACGCAACTTTCACGACAAATGGCACACAAACTGCGCTCACAATTGCCGCAAATATGAAATGTGGCACGTGAAGCAGATGGAACCAGATGTTTAACCCTAATAGAAGGAGCGAACGACTCGCAAGGGTTTAAGGTTTCCAAGGCAGAGACCACCCAAGTGGTCATTTAGACAAGTGCCACTTGAGTTAAGGTGAAGTCCAAGACAAAGACCAAGACCAAGTCCAACAGCAACATTTACCCCTATATGTATGTATATCGTATCTATAAGTAGAAGCAGTTGCAATATGAGTGATTTGGAATTTCAATATCAACTTCAACTGCTGCCCACTAAGTGGCAATGAAACAGAGAACATGAATTTCTATTGCCTCCTTTAGACAATCATCATCATCCCAAGGCAAATGCTTTTCATGTAGCCAATTTGCCAAGTGCCGTATAAAATATCTAAAATTATGAGCAACAACACTAAAAATAAAGTTTTTTATTGAATTAGCAGGTCGAGTAATATTATATAACAACTTTAGGATAATTCTAATCGATACTTGAGGAAAGTAAGTTAATTTTGTTTTGCAGGTTTAGGTTTAACAAATTTATGAAAGCCTCTTTGAGAATTTTAACAATAATTGAAGTTAGTTTAATTTTGATATTACATAAGGCTATTCATATGTATGATGAACACAAATGAACATTTTAACTTGACAATTCATGCATCTATTATACAGATTCTATATGTACATTTTACCAACATTTGATATATAAAATACAATCCGCAGTAGTTGGACTGCCACTGATCCTCGGATGTTGCATTGTGGAAAAACTGCTGCTGGAAAAGTCGTAATTAAATGAGCCGATTATGATAATAATTTCAGCACAATTAATGATGACACACAAATTGGCTCTGAGCATTGGAGAAAAGGAAAACAAACAAGAGAAAAAAATGAAACTTTTGCCAATAATTACCTACAATTAAAATTGATTTATGAATAAGCGTCGAGGAGAAGGAATCACGACAACAACAACACCAACAGCAACAGCAACAATATGTGTAGCATGGAGAGAGTGTGGAATTCAATTAAAAAAAGGAGTCGCCACCGCAGATGCCGTTGGTGCAGCAGTTGCGCCAATTGCCAATTGCCAATGTCAATCAATTAATAAGAAATGTTTCGGGAATCTGGAAATGGGTGGCAATTGGTCAGGTGGGGATCAGAGGACGTTGCTTAATGCGAGCCGTTATGCAATTACGCAGTCGTAACTAACACGATTGCCAGCACACAAACACACACACACACACATCGTTACATGCTGGATAGTCATGTGTATACACATTAATTCATACACAGAGCGAAATATGCTGAACATATTTAATACTTATACTTTTATTTGAATAATACATATTATAAATATTTGATTTAAATAGATGTGCATTAAGCGCATTTTTTTAAAACAAATATGAATTAATCCCAAGTGTGGCACTTTAAATTTTATGTCTGTTTTACCTTAAAAATTTTCTACATATACTTGACATTGTATTTAGAATAATTTAAATTTTTTTATAGTGTTCAATTTTACACGCTTTGAACTTAAATGTAAAAAAAAATGTGATATTTATTATAATTTTTCTTACCGTTTTTTTAGGTGTAAATAATTAAAGCACACGCACGCTTGACGCTTGCCAGATACATCGACGTTGACGTCGACGCTAACAGAAGCAGCGACTGCGACAGCGACGTCACCGTAGGACAAATGCGTTTATTTAACAAATTAATTGGCACAAATATGCGATAGGTGGCGCCAGGGGTGGCTTAAGGCAGAGCGGAAGAGCGAAACATTAACTTAAATTGTCGCCAAGGCATGTGGCTCTTATCGCTATCTCTGTCGCACTCACTGTTTGGTGTGTGTGTGTGTGTGTGTGTGTGTGGGTGTGTGTGTCAATTACTTACACATTGTTGAACCTTTCGCAAAACATTTTTCGTGCCTTGGCCAATGTCCAGCGACAATGTTCGGCCGGAATGTAATTAATAAACGTATTAAACGCATGCAAGTGAACAGTAGCAACAGTAGCAACAGCTACTGCCATCACCATTGCCATTGGCAGTGGCATTTTCAGTGGCATGAGCCAGCCTCACAGGCAGGAAGGCACAAAGGACCATCATGGAACCCAATTAATCAGCTGTGGACCGCTTGTATCCCTCTCCACCCACTGGTCAATGGTCTATGAAATGCCCATTATACAATACACACCCACACACCCACACAAACACACGCAATGATGGAGTGGGTGGGTGGGGGGACAGGGTGGGTAAACAGAAACCACCCTGTACCCACAGAGGAGACACCCTCGTGAGCCAAAGTCGTTTCAATATTTGGTCTATTAAGCAGCATCTCTTCTTCTTCTCCCACCAAACGAAACAACGACAAAACCAACAACAATAATAGCAACGACAACAACAACAGCGAACGTCATAAAACAAAAACAAATATAATAAAGAAGAAGATAGAAACAGAAAAAAGTAACAAACAGTAGACAATTTTTATATTACAGATTTCATGGGCGCGAAATTTATGAACAGATATATTTCAGCCGGCGGGCCAAAAAGTGAAACTTTATACCCTGTAACTGAGATTGGGCATAACGAGTCTGTGAAGCAACTTGAGCATGTTAATATTTGTTGCTCAGCAACCAAACAATCGAAGGGTGCCAAGGGGATTTAACTCTATAAATATGTCTCTATAATTAGATTTGAGAATGTTTCCGTAATCAGAGTCCTTTCCATTCCATTCAGTGAATTCACCAATTAAGAATAATTAGCTATGTTTTGAAATCGTAATATTTTAGATGATATGCACCCCATTTTGTAGCCTGAATGATTTGCATCCAATTAAGATATTTTATTAAGTCTTTTCTCACGCAGAAAAGATTTTAAATTGGAATTAACATTATAGAAATATTATAAATCAAATGGAGTTAAGAGGATCTGGTAAAAAAAACTACACACATTTGGTAAGGTTTATTAATTATAAATAATTTCCTAAATATACATTACTTCTTATTAACATTAGACAAACTTAAATCTTAAAAGTAAATGAAACTTGTTAACAGTTGATGGAGTTGGTTAACCACTAAATAACTTGGTATTAGAGTATACATTCATATAAGTAAATGCAGATAGAGATACAAAGTTAGAGATACAGATAGAGATACTTATAGCTACAATCTTCCTCAACAGCAGATGCTTATTTCTGGATATCAAAGTGACAAATCACTGCCAGGAGTTGGCTACTCCACTTTCCCAAAGCTGAATGACTGACTGACTGTCAGAATGACTGACTGACTGACTGACTGACTGTCAGAATGACTGACTGGACTGCTACCCTCTGCAAGTGATGTAATCACATTTATTTGCGACACTCGAAAAGTGAATTCTACTTGTACTTTATTCTCTTTTGCTCAATCCACAATTATTGTCTTGTAACGCCTTGAATTTCATCTCAACTCACCTGAAGAAGGTGCCACGCCCTCCCCTGTGGAGGAGGGCTGGAGGCTCAGCTCAGTCAACTTTATACAAATCGCTGGCAGTCAGTCTAGCTCCTCATCCAAATGCCAGAGAGAGCTACAATCCATGTCAGCTTGTCATGCCGCGAGTGTCGCTGTCGCTTTTCCTGGGGTCCAAAGGGAGGAGAGGGGAGGGGGGCGAGGGCGGTTGCAGGATGATAATAAAACAACAATGAGGGTGTCTGACTGTCTCAACGGCAACGTTGAGGCATTTTTGTCTTATCATTTTTACATTTTTTGTGTGATAATTCACGTTTTATAAATTGTTTATGTGTTTCATTTGCCGTTACATTGCAGAAAATTTAGTTGGATCAACTTTTTTTGGCTGGGAAGGGGATGGGGAAGGGGAGGAAAACAAAACTGCTGACTTATAAAAAATGCATATGAAAATACTGAATGCTGATTGTATTACGAGTGAAAGAAATGTGGAATAGTCACAGCTCATCTTCTAAATGCGAATTCGAATCCGAATCATTGTCGAGTCACGACTATAAGAAAAACACAATGAAAACCCGGACGGAAATCACAGAGATTTTCCTTGTCTATTTTGTGTTTTTTGGCCAACCACAGTTTTTGAGAGATTCAGTTCAATTGCAAAGCACACACATTAGCAGGCCATAAAGAAATTTTAAGAATCAATTTTCATGAAGATTTACATGCAACTTTGCTGCCCAGAGTGTGGTAATCACCTCAATTCTAAACAGAAAAGTTCAACGGCAGCTGCCCCATGCCTCATGCCTCATACCTCATGCCACATGCCACATTGTAAAGTTGCCACACACTCAACAGTGTTCAATCAAACTTTGCATTGGCCATCAATCAACACTGCAGAACACATCAAAGCCGCATGCTTGTTAAAAAATGACGCTGCCAAAAAGCAGATCAACTTCACATAGATACACACACACACACACACACGCACACATTGCTACAAATTAGGCTAAACATTGAAACAGTCTCAACGTTCCCAATGCATTATTGTGTAGTGTGCCGGTACAGTAAACACACAACTCTACTGAACTGAACTGAACTGAATTCAACTTCATCTCCATCTCCATCCTTTGCCTCTGATGAATATATATGTGAATGTGAATGTGAATGCAGAGGCTACAGAGTCATAGGCATAAATCATACATAAGTCTAAGTAATTGTGTGGCGCATAGACCAAATGGAGAGGGAGTGCCTCACAAAGGAGAGAAGAGGGAGGGAGGGGAGGAGATAGAGATGAGCCTATGGCGAGGCAACTTCAGCTTCAGTTCCAAGTTCGCAAGCTCACTGACTGCGCATATCCGCAGCAAATTAAAATTTCATTAAAAGCAACAACAACGGATGCATGATTGGCGACAGCAAAGGGGAACACATTCACACATACACACATACACTGCTCCACAGAGTTCTAGATACACTTCTAAAAAAAGGAGAAAAAGAGAAATTATCATTCTAAGAACACTTTTAGTAAGAACAAAATCTTATGAAGATTCTTAAATCTACGAATAATAAATATTAAATGAATGTAAAATGTTAGAGATTAATATAAATAGCTATAATTTAATTTTGTTTCGTTTTAAAAAAGCAAAAAAGGAGTTACTTTTGAAAGATTTAAAAATATATTTACATATTTGAAATTTAACTATTTATTTTATTCAAAAATTAAATAATAGACATCAGATCTCACTTGATAATCGGTTTATTTTTGACAAAGTCTTTAGTCTGGCAACTTCACAAGTCATAATTTTGTTCACTTTTGATTATTATTTTTTCTCAGTGTACACACACACACTCATAAGCAACGGTTTTGTGCCACAAGCAGAGGCAGAGACTCTAAGCGACAGCAACATCTGCATAGTCAACTACTGAGTGAGTGTGCCACACATTGCCAGACAATGGCAAAGCCACGGCTAGTTTTACACTTTGTGCAACTATAACGAGTGTGGCAGCCACATAGTAGGATGAAATACGTAGCGGGGAAGGGGGAAATACGGGGGAAGCGGAGAAGGATGCCTAAACTTTCGAGTGACTTTTGAAGATGCTCGTGTGGCACTCGAGAGCAGCTTTGTGGAACTGGGAAACTGTCAGAGTCCCAACACACACACACACATACACACACAGATACACACACATGGACACAGAGACACTCGTGGCACATTAAGCCGCTTAAACAGGTTAAAATGATTAAGTAATAGTTGTGCTCTATGCTTAACACCGTATTATGTGGAGCAACAACAACCAGAATGACAACAAGCACAAGAACTAAGAGTATGACAACGACAACGACAATGAGAATGTTGCTTTTACTGTGCAGCTGTCTGCACACTACAGTAGTAATTGCCACTTAGCGACTAACGCAAAATGTACCATAATTCGAAATTATTCTAAAATAACACCTATTTAATTACGTAGTGCATGTTCTTTTTCTAAAGGCTTACCATTTTTTCATATATCTACATTATCAAAATTTGTTGGCAAATTGTTGCTATGATTTTATATTCTACTATAAATTTTCTAATTCATTTCTTTTCAAAATAATAAATAATAGCCATTTTAAATAATAAAAAAATCATATTTATTCCCATTCTATATTATGTTTATTTTACATGCCAAAAAGTACAAGTTTTCTTAAAATCATATAAGACTTAGAAACTATAGAAAACACCTTCTATTTATATTTTATATCTTATTTTTATTTGAAAATCATAACTGTTATTCCCTGGTAGGAATGCACTCATTTAGCATTTTCACTAGTGGCCAGTGTTTACTGTAGGCAATGTCTCTGGTCTGCCACTAACAAAGGCTTTGTGCTGTTTGTTGGACTTAACATAATACGTATACGCCACGTCTGCCTACACACACGTACAGATAAATAGAGATAGAGAGAGAGAAAGAGACAGCGAGAGAGAGAGAGAGAGAGAGAGTGTTGGAACGCTTTGTTGTGCAAACATACCTAATTAGTGTCAACTATTAACATAAAGAGTGCACTTCACATAAGAACTCGAGACGACAGCAGCAACAGCCTCAACAGCCACAACAGCCACAACAACAGTAGCAACAGCAACAACAACATCAGTAGCAACATTAACAACAACAACAACAACTGACTGAGCTGGCCATAACTAACACTCGACTTAGAGTTGACTAAGCTTCAACACAATGCCAACCGAGTAAAGCAATAGAGAGTGTGTCCTTAATGCTTTGTACAACAAAGTTGTTGCTGCTGTTGTGGCAATTGTTGCTGTTGTTGGTGTTGTGCAAAAAGTAAAATGCAACATAAAACGCGTGCATTATCAGCGCTCGTCAAGAAGCAAATGAAGTGAGAGCAGACGAGGCAAAGCGGCTTCCTTAAGCATCATTGCGACACTCATGAGTTGTTGTCGTTGCAGCAGCAGCAGCAACAGCAACAACAGCAGCAGCAATAACTGTAGTGAACACAATGTTTAACAACGACCAACACGCACAGTTGCAACACTTTGTGTCCAGTGTCCAAGCCACATTGACCATATCCTACGACACATCCTGCAACAGGAAATCAGCAACATGAAGCACACAACAAACTGTCGCTTGTGCCAGGGCCAACAATGAGGCTTGAAGCAACATTTAAATACGAGGGTGGACTGATGAGTAATTGGTAGGAATGTGTATCGATATTTCTTTAGATAATACAAAGCAATTATTGATATTAAAAATTATAAATATTTTAAAGTAAGATTTTAACATGAGCTTTTCAAATAATATATTATTTACTGTCTGTTATAAATATTTTTCTCAATACCAATAACTAGAAAATATACATATTCTGTAGCTTAAATGAACTTGCAACACTATTATTTAATATTAAATAATATTAATTCATATTTTGCTTCATTTGAAAAAAACAAAAATCTTAAAAATATTAAAATATCTATACTTACTTTTACCAGTTACTTACGAACCCACCCTCGCAGCAACCCACACTCCTCTATATTGCCACGCCCACACATTAACGTGTTGCTGCTGCTGCTGTTGTTGGTTTAAAGTTGCAATTGTTTGTATGTGGTTACTTAAACTGCAACTGGACAATGACATAAATAGCAGCTGCTAATGCTCCCAAAGGAGCAAGGAGAGGAAGAGGAACAAATGGGACAAGTTTTAAGACTTCTTCTCAACAATTCCCAAGATGAAACTCTTCCATCCATGTGCACTCTCCCCCTCTTCCCTCCACAGCTTGTCCCTTAAATCACATAACTTTCGAGTGTGGTTCAAAGCCAACACTTTTGGGCGCCAAAAACTATGCAAAAATTATGTGCGGCAAAAAGTCGGCAAAACTCTTTAATACAGTCATAAATTTGGCGCCTGCCAAGAACCTGTCAGAAGTGGCGAGCTTCAGGGCTCTCTCTCTCTGCCCTAAAAGGGAGGCAGAAGGTACCAAATGTGGGCGGGGCAGTTGTAGGAATAACGGTTTGCTTGCAACTATTTAAAAGCCATAAAAGCTGAAAGCTGTTGCCCAACGGATATGCCAGCCGGATGCAGTTGATAGGCCATGAGTTGTATACCAGCTAAAGGAAAAGACACACACACACACACTCATACACACGGGAAAAGAGGTGTGTGTGTGTGTGGGTAAGTGTGTGTGGAGCAAGGATCGCACAGGCCGAGCACTTTCCGGCACATTTGGGCAACACAAAAGCACACCGCAAACAATGGACAAGGCGGACAACATGCCGCATTTATCCCTCTCTCTCTCTCTCTCTCTCTCTATTTCTCTCTCTTTCACACGCTCTCTTTGTGCAATAGGCGTAAACGGGACCGGGCTAAAAAGTGTTGCCAAAGCTACAAGAGCTTTGCAGCAGAGCACACTAATTGCAACTCATGTAAATCGACAAGGACAACGACGCACACACACACACACACAAACACACATACGCACACACACGCACATACAGACTACACTGAGAGTCATAATGCCAACGACAAGGACGAGCTGCAAACGACGCCGACAAACTACAAGTAAAAACAACTAATACACAGATATATACATCGACTCAACGAATAAAAGATACTCTAAAGAGATCAAATCATCGAATATTTAGCTTCCAAAATAATAATATATAGTTCTTGAAATACTTATTAATATATTTAGTTTAGTACTGATAAATTTTACACTTTTCTTATGAATAATAAATATTCTTAAATATTATAATTATTATAAATATTCTTAAATGTTATACAATGAAATTCTTTAATATAAAAAAACTACCTGAAATATATTTTGGTTAAACTAAATTGTATATTTCTTATTTATTTGTTTAAAATTGAGCTAACAAAAGATTAGTATAAAATTGTAATTAATATTAAATTAATTACCTACTATTAATATTTTTAGCTTATATAGAATATATAGACTCTGCAAAGTTGAAGTTACAACTGAGGTGACTGAAATTATAGTGCAATAACAAAGTCATTGCTGCGAAGGCTGCAAGGACAACGAGTGCAAATACATGCATATATCCTGTGTAAAACTTGAAGTAGTGCTTAATAGTTAGTTAAGTCGAGTTGAATGCGTTTTTCGACAGAGACCGACAGCAAGGGAAAGAGCAAGATTGGGAAAGAGATTGGGAAAGGGGAAGGGAAGAGAAGAGTAGGGAGACAGAGACAAAGATGGAGAGGCAGCGTTGCATTTTGCCTGCTTTTGAATATTGAGTGAAATATTGTTGAAATAGTGTCAGGCAAGGGCGGTGGAAGGTGGGCGGGGCAATTGGGGGGGGGGGGTCTGACTGTTGCTGCTGATGTCGCCTGTAATTTATTTACATTGCAATTAGTTCTCAGCTCCGTAAAGGATTATAAACTTTCGCCGCACACACATATTTAAGCTCATCTTCTGTATATGTGTGTATGGGTGTGTGTGTGAACATCAGAATGTCAGAAGAATAAGAAAAGCTCGTAAAGAAACTTAAACTTGGGCGCTCAACAAATTGACATTAAGTCTTGCAAAATAGTTGTGGCAAGTCTGATATAGATCTGTAAGTGTTTACAAATGTTAAGATACTATATACATTTGCCATGGGATAACTGTAGCAGTAGATAAAGATACATACATATGTATAAATAGAAAAACAAATATGTATAGATACTGTTATTGATATAGATGTGAAAATAAATATCTATATTTATATTAAAATATTAATATTTAGATTTACTTGTATATAGATATTGTTATTACTATGTGCTTACCTAAATCCATACAATAGATATTGGACTTATCATTATATCGAATACTCCCAGACTGTATTAACTTTATAATTTAAAAGCTTATTTCCATTTAATTAACTATACAAAACTGTTAAGAATATTCTTCTTTCTCCTGCTTTTTAAATTGAATTTAGTTATAATTTAAAATATTAGAGAAATTAATAAATATAAAAAGACATCTATAAAAGTTGAATTTATAAGAGTCTCTTTATCTGTATATAGATATTTATCTCTTTGCATACGTTCGTTAATGTTTACAACAATTTAAAGCACCCTTTAGTGATACCAGACACTGATTGTTCATCCACCTGCTTTTGTGGCGGTGGCTCCTCTTCAATGTTTTCCACAAAGCTCTTTGGAAGCCTAAAATTCTATTGGGGATTCCCCGGCTAATCCCCTTGGTAGTTCACGGCTTAGCACGTGCTTAGCTGCCAAATCGTTCACATCTAATGCTTCCGACCACGGCCAATCGAACATTAAGCTATGAGTCCACCCCACCCCCTCTATCTCTCCCTCTCTCACTCTCTTTCTCTACCACTTGGGAGAGGAGTTCCTCCTGAGAACTGTAACTGCAACTGCAACAGCACAATGAGAAAATAAATAAATAAATAGAAACCACTTTTAGCGCCCAGTCGGAAATGGCAAACAAAACCCCAAAGCAAAGAGAGGGCAGACTTTCAAGGGGAGCGGATAGAATTGGGGAATGAGGAGGGCTGAAAGGCGAAGAGGCGTGTCTCGTCTATTGTGCGGAGGCATACACAAAAGGCGAAAGCGAAAAGACGTTGCAAAATCAAAAGCAGAGAGACCCAGCATAAGAAACACTTAAAAAATATATATATATACAAAAAATAGAATAGAATAGGAAAAAAAGTGTTGTCAGTTTGGTGCAATGCTCATTTTTCTTCTTCTGAGTCGAAATTGCGTGCTCTTCTTCTATCGCTTCTATCGGGAACTGGGAATGGAGACGCACTTGAAGCGGAAGCGGAAACGGAAGTGCCACGTCTTGAGATGGCGACAGACAGAAGAACAGACGAACAAACTAACTGATTGACTGCCGAGTCGGGCAGTCAAGAAAACTGGCAACATGGCAGCTTGCAGTTTTTAAACTTGCAACTTGCAACTGCAGTTGGCAACAGTCTCAGTTTTCCATGCTTTAAAGCTTAAATTTACCCCGCCACCTACTCTTACTTAATGAAAACGTTAAGCGCTTTTAGCCAAGGGAAAAAGAAGTTGGATCAGGGCAAGTACAAAGGAAGAAAGGGCGTTTACGTTTAATAGCTTTTAGCTCAACTTTTTCTCAGCCTCAGTCACTGTCTCCGTCTCCGTCTCAGACTCGGACTCGGACTTGGTCTTGAAGTCGGATATGGCTGAAAGACTTATTACTTAATGACGCTTCATTTGATGATGCGGCCAAAAGTCGCTAGCAGCGTTTCATTGACGCATCATTAGACACACATAAAAACAAAGTCCCGATTTGATTTCTCCTCTAACTTCGCCTTCAAACGAGATTAAGGTGTCTTCGTGGCGGTTTCTTCATGGGCCATTGCCAAAAGACTTTTAATTGTAAGATAAAACCAAAGTTTGTTTGAGATTTTGGCTCAGATTTGAAGCAAATCGAACCACAACGAAAGCTTAACGCGATACAAAGCCGTTTAATCTTTAATTAATTGATTTCAGATCTCTGAATTTATATTTACTTTTGTTTACAAATCAAATAGAATACAGAAGAGAATATACTTTTATTAAATGGATTAATAAATTCCTTCCTCTGTTAATCCAAGCTGAGTTCAACTCTGGACAGGTTAATATAATAAACATAGATTGAAAATTAGCTTCCCATTTTATTAATACATTAACCTTTAGCTAAAAGAACTCATCAAAAAACTGTGTTGAATATTTAAAGTATAACAAGGAGTTGAGATTTTGAGTAAACAAATAAAATAATTATACAACATTTTAAATTAAGAAGTTTTAAACTAAAATTTGATTTATCTGCGTTTTTATTTGTAAATATTTGCTAGAGTTGAATTAAATATTTACAATAAGATAAGAAGCTAAAAACTCAAGTCGACCATTCCAAAAAAACTAATAGATAAAATAGCTCAAATGCTCACATTTCAAATTGAATATTAGATATATATTCATTTAAAGATTTGCCAGAGTTGTTTTAAAATAATTAAAAAAGTTCAAGAACTAAGATATTAAATTAACAATTTAAATAACATGTATTTAATTTTTTTAAATTAAAATTGAAATTATTCGATGCATGAAAAGTTTTGCTAGAGTTGTTAATTGTTTAAAGTTTAAGCTCAAGTACGGTTTACTATTACACAAGTTTATTTCTCAAGTTATTGTTATTTTTAACAGGTGCTATTCATAATGTTTATACAAACGTCGACTCTCGGCATAATCTCCGTTAACGTCAATTACCCAAACCAGGTGAAAATGCCGGCAACACGCAAAAGTTGGCATTTAAAAAGAGGGGACTTACCATTTGGGGCGTGGCATGTGTTGTTCTTGTTGTTGTTGTTGTTGTTGGAAGTAAGCGGCTTAAATCAGTTTCTGCAAAAAGTCAAAAACCAGCGAACGGTTAAAAATGGTTGAAATCAACAGAAACGAGCCACAAATGTCAGTTGGGAATTGAAGTAGACATAGAGACAGAGATATATATAGATATATGTATGACAAACAAAGAGAGAAAAAGACAGAGAAAGAGATAGAAATATATATTTAATATTGAGTGTAAGAAAATTTAAAAATAATAAAAACGAAATTTGCAAGGAAGATAGATAATGAGAGTAGTAGAAACACTAACGAGTTCAACAATCATCGCCTGTAGACAGTCATCAACTAAATCATCATCATCATCATCGTTACCATCATCATCATCATCATCATCATCATCGTTGTCCTTGGCACATTTGGTGCGCTTTTAAAATGTGAAACACGTCTAATCCTTTGAGAGCTGTCACAGTAAATGTGCTTCAAGCGCTGCCCAACGGTCAGACATTTATGAAAAATGATTATAAATGCACAAAGCATGCAGAGAAAGAGTCAGAGACAGAGACCGAGATGGAAAGAGACGCCATTTGAATGTTGGACGTACAAAAGTATGCTACGAAAAATGGCAAATAATTAAACATTTGACGGAGGGAGTTTAGGGCTAACAAAATGAGGTAGAAACGAGAGGTGAACCTTGCAAAAAGGCTTACAATAGCTTGTCAGCTAACCAGACAGACAAAGAGAGACAGAAAGAGAGAGAGACTGACAGATAAGGAGTCAGACAGGAGGCGACGAAGCGTGCAACTGAATGGCAATGGAAATGAAAGTGGTAGTGGAAATGGAAATGGAAATGGAAATGGGAACACCACAAAACCGCAGCTGCAAGCGCTGCTAATGAGTGGCCAATGGGTTAAATGGTGGCATGGACTCACAAATGAGAGCGAGAGCGGGAGGCATGTAGCAATGAGGGAGACGATGTGGGAAGTGGCAAGTAGATATGCAACCATTGCTTTGCCTATGCACTAATTGAAACAGCAGCGAAAAGGCGAAACACAATGCTCGACACCTGAGCAGGACACAGAGCACAGAACACACAGGACACAGGACTCAGGCGTGTAGCAGTGTGGCAAAGTCAGGTGGCAAGCAAAGAGGGCCAACAAAATGCAGCTAACAGCAGCAGCAAAGTGGCTGCCGTTTGATGAGCACTAAATGAAAGGCAGCAGCTGGCGCCAAGTGTTTGCCAAAGCTGCAGGCCAGCAAAGTGGCCAACACACACACACACACACAACCATGAATGCAGACACACACACACACACAGACACACAGGCAAAGGACTTTTGAGTGCAACAGAAGCTGATTATGGCCAAGGATTTTGGTCAATAAGTTGGCCCAGAAACTGCAGGCTAAGTTAATGCATTTTGTGCTGGGAATCTTGAATCAATTAGCTGATGACTGCCATTTAAGACAAGGTCTTAAGGATGATGGGTCATTAGTCACAGCAAGTGCTTTATAATTAAATCTGACTGATTTACAAAACGAACTTAATTTTAACTACGCAAATTGAACTTCAACTCTGTTAATTGTTAACTAACAATCGAAGCTATTGGAAAACATCGAAGGTAATCAATTTGAAGACATAAGTTAACTTTACTCAAATAATGAGAGAAGTATTTCTTATTAAGATAATAATTAATCATCCTTTATCCTTTAAGGGAATACTATTGAAATAGTAAGTGTGAAAAGCTCTCAAGAATTATTATATCGATAAGTAAATCGCTTTGTCTGTAATCCAAAATGTTCTACAAACAAAACAAAAGTCGAAAGCAGCAACTGTTTTTTGATAAATCTACCGAAATGTTGCAACATTTGCCACGGATTATTCATATTCAACTTTCACTCTAGTTTGTCTCATCAAATATTCATGCAATCGCAAAAGCCAAGCAACCGTGCAACTTCCCCCTCCCCCTCTTCCAGCTCCTTCTTGCAACATCCCCCTGTTAAGCTTTTAATGCACATACGAGGTACCTGCAGCTTGAAAGCTTGCGGCCAAAATCCAAATGGGGAAACCAATTTGCTGCAAGCATTTTTATGAATGATTCGTGTTGTTGGAAAACTTCAAGGGATTAGGTGACGAGTGTAGCTTACTTATAGTCCCCATCCCTAGTCCCTATCACCATTACCATTTCCTTTATACTCCATCCCTGGCCTTTCGAACAAGTTGTTGTTTTGACTGCTGCTGCTGTTGACTTCCATTTTGGCATAAATAATTTATCATGCACAAATTAGCGTGCGGATTTCAGATTTATGCCCAGCCAACGACATACGGACGAGGGTGGACTGATAAGTTCTTGGTCTAAGTATGAATGCCACAGTTTTTTTATAATGTTACAGTTTTGTGTGATAGTTTAATTCATAAACTTCTAGCTGGTTAGGTTTGCATAAAGTACACTCACTTTATCACATTTTGGCAGCGATTTGAAGTAAGCAACCTGATTACAATCTCTTTGATAACTAAGGAAAATATCACAACGAAAAGAAGAAAAACATTATCTGTGAAAATGTATGAAGAAATGACAATTTTGAAGAGTTTGACTAATCTTTTTAGTTGAAAAGCATTTAGAGGTCTGAAGAGAGTAAGATGAATTGTAATTTAAATGTGAATTGCTCTCAAAAAAGATTATGTTTAAGTAGTAGATTAATATCCATTCAAAAAGGACGAATTGTCATTCATGAGCCAATTACTTATTAGTCCACCCTCGTTAAGACATACATGACTGATGGCTGCCTTGTTTTGCTGACATAATCAGACCCCATTCTCCTCCCTCTTACTCCCTCTTCCCTCCCTGGGACTTTCATTTCTCCGCTCATCCACGACGTTGACAAAGTTTTCTGCTGTGTTTTTTGTGCATTGTGTGTGTGTGTGTTTGAGTATAAAAAATAATTCTGGTCAACCGCAACAATTTTCGGGCGGTTTTCCTGAGCTCGCCTTGAACGTGCTAAAAAAAACACACACACACACTCACACACACACCAAGCTGCCAAAAAAAAAGGGATAAATTATGAACAAAAAGCAGGAGCCAAGAGGCAGCAACAAAAGCAGCGACAGCATCAAGGACAGCCCGCAACTTTGTGGGGCATGACAACAGAATGTCGACGACGACGCCGCACAGTGGGTTGCATTGTCAAAATAGCTGGAAAATTAGGGTATAATAATGATACATAAAGCTTTTCAAAATCATTAAAGAAAGACTGCATACAAAGCTAATTAAAACATCTTATGTCAGACAATTCTCTTTACTTCAATTTGTTGTAAAGCTGTTCCCAAGATACTGTGATTTTAGTCAACTGAACTAATTAGACTCTATACATTTATTTATTTAAAATATACAACATTAAAACATTTAATTGGAATTGCCAAATCTTTCAATTGAAAGGACTTAATCAACTTAACCGTTTAAATATACTTAAGTCCATAGTTAAAATGAAAAAGGTTTTTCAAAAATCCAAACTTTTATAATTATGATAAACTAGTTTATTTTTCATTAAAATTAAGTAAACAGCTTATGTTTCCATTCGTGATTCAATTTATTATTTAATTAAAACTAAAAATATGAAAAATATAAAAAATAAAACTATTTGTCATGTACCTGGAAATTACCCATAAATTAAAAGGAAGCACTTTTATTCAGATAAAAATATTCCCTGTCGAACTGCATTAAACTAATTCGGCAAAATTTGTCAATGTTTAATTAGATTAATGTTTAGAAATTAATATATGTTAAACAATATTACTTGATCAAATTTCACTGGTAACTCTTTTCTGCCATGATTTAAATTGAATTCTTTAGTCTTGCCTCACAGTGCGACTTTGGCAACGTTGGCAAATGTTTGAAATTCTGTGGAAGCGCACGCGCTGGTCACACTCTTCTCTGGGTGTCCACACCGAGCTGTTGCTCCTCCAGGAGCCCAGGAGTCATGGTGTCAAGAAGGAGACTCCCTTGACCCTCTCCTTAGGGTCTCTCTCTATGCTGTCAGTTTGTCGTGGCTGCCTGCACTTCTAATGTAATCAACATCTTCTAGTTTTAATTGCATTTAGCGTTGCGAACGGCGCCTAATTCGATTGTAACGGTCAGCTAACAGTGGCTGTGGCCCTTTGGCAGTTGCCCCTGCCACCCCCTCTACCCTTATCAGCCCTTTTCTTACCCCTTTGGCCTGTGCTGACTGGTTGGTAGTAGTACTTAATGAGACTTAAAGGTAATTGGCTGTTTTTATGGCCACGAGTTGACTTTGAATTCTGTGGCAACTTCCTTCCTTCCTGTGCTACTTACTGATTGTCTCTTCTCCTTACCCCTTGCCCCTTGCCAGCCATCCCCCCTTCAACAATGCTGACATGGCTAATTATAAAATCAATGTAAGTAGCTGCATGTATTGTATGTTTTGTATGTATTGTATGTAGGTAGAGCACATTGGTTAATGCAACAGACGCAACACGCGCCCAGCTGCAACTTGCAACTTACAAGGAAAGACCCGCCCCCTCTTGCTCTGTACGCCCCTTTGGGCCAAGCAAACAGACAGAGAAACAGACAGACAGACAGACTGACAAGACACGATGCATATTGCACAAGACAAAAGACAAAGCGTCGAACCAACAGACAAACAAACAAACAAACAGGCCAACAGACGGAATGGACAGACAACGTCGTGGGAGCCGAAGTAAACGACAGGCAGAGAGACAGAGAGAGAAGAGGAGAGAGATAGAGAGAGAGTGAGTGAGAAACAAGCAAAGGAAACTCTGCGATAGATACTCGAACAAACTTTTTCAATATGAAAAGACTGACAAAATGCGAGTCTGAGGTAAAGTTGCACAGTGGAATGAAATGATCGATTGATTTTGGCTCTGCACCAAATCGATAGAAATAAATCACATTTATCGATTAAGTTGACATTTTGTTTAAATTACAAAAGCTACAGTTACAGTGTAGTCTCGATATTCAAACGTTTTCGATATCTTTTACTAGATGACGATACAAAATTAAATAATATTCATTTTTCCTTTTTAATTGTCCCAATTAATTTGATTGTTGAAGATATACAATCATAAATCAACACATCAAAATTAATGTTTAGTTAAATGTGTTTTCTTATATTTTGTTATGTATTCTATCATGTGGGAAAATAATAATATATAATACTGAATTTGGTCACAATTTTTAGTGTAAGGAAATATACTAATAAATATATAATAAAATTATGAATTGCTAGATAAAAGAAAGTCTCACTTTTCATTACAATTTCGCACGCTTTCAACCAGTGTGACAACAAGGAGACACTCGGAGACATATATTTATTTTCTTGTTCCATTTAAAAACTTTATTTATTGACGCTGATAGGAATCTAGTCATCTATCTGTGCGTTTTAGTTGCATTGCGTCCGCCTGAGCTCTTAGAGGGGGCGAAGCTCCTCCCTCTTCTTCTCCTACCTCTACTCCACCACCCCTTGGGGGAAAAACCCTTCTCCTCCCCTGCTTTCGGCGGGCAAATGCCATTCGCATGTTTGCAGCTTTTGGCAATAAAATCGAGATACAATTGCAACTACAACGATAGCAAAAGACAAACAGAATGTTGAGCTTAACATTGACAAAAAAACAAAAAAAAACTTAAAGGGGGTTCCCCCTGTTTTTTACCTATGTATAAGCGGAATTCGTGTGAATAGACAAGTGTTGAGCCTTGGTGTTGCATTTTATTGATGTCGCCAATAAATAGAGAAAAGAGAGTTCAGTTTAAAACAAGACCCAAGTAAATAAAACAAACGGACGACATGAGACTATAGAAGATGATGATGACGATGATGATATGAGACTGGCCAAATGTGTGGCTCATTGCCGCAGCTGAAGAGGATTGCCGACAAAGCGTCATAATCTAAAAATCTTGCCGCCAGCCAGTCAGCAAACCAACCAGCCATACATACAAACGAACAAACAAACAAACCAACAAACAAACAAACCAACAGCCCAACACAGCACAAAAACAAAACAAAACAAACATTGAAAGCCGCTTGGACTTTACGCCTTGACCAACACAAAGTTGCCTTTGTGTCCAGCACTCAAAATCAAAATCAAAATCACAATCCAAAATCCCACCCAGCGACACAATGCAATTTTCATTAAGCGACAAAAGTTCCCAACTGTTTGCAAGAGTTTTTGGGAAGCTCTCTCGAGAGTCCTAATATAGTGTTACTCATCCCAAAATAAAAAGGATCCCATGCCATAGATGTCGAGTATTTCCAATGAGTCACATAGGACACAGGATATCGTTGCCTCGTTGGCTTTGGCTTGTCCTTTCCCTGGCCACGCCCACTGACCAAGGTAATAAAGCAAAACTTCTGATAACACATACAATACATACAAATATATGTATGTTCGTAACTAGCCGTTGAGCTCCATTGAGGCAGCTGCTCCGCAACAAAGCAACCGGAAATGAGCTCGCCTAGCTTCCAGTGATTGTAAGTCTCTGTCTTTGTCTGTGTGTGTGTGTGTGGGATGACATGTTGTAAGTATCTAGCCAACTGCAGGATATGACAATGGAACTTCTACACTGAACGATAACTGATCCAAATAGCAGTTGCAACTCACACACACACACCCACACACCTACAGACCCACACTTATTAGCCATTTAATGGGCGACAATAATTTCACTTAATTGCCTAACAACTTTTGATAGGCAAATTTTGGGAACTTACAAATGTGCTTTAAGAGGAAATTGTCATCAATATTTGTGCAAGCTTTCATTAATTAGTTTGCGTTTTGAATTGAAGCAGTATTTAAAATATATTGCAGTTTTTTAAATCACTTTTAATCGCAAGTATTTATAATTTGTATTGTGTAAATATGTCCATACATATTATTTATTCAATTTCACAGATTCTGTAAATTTATTATCTTTTTGGATTATAGTTCGCAAAAATCTTATAAATATTTTATCAGTTTAGCTTACTATATGTTAGATTGTGAATATTTCAATATATTAACAATTATAATATAAAGAATAAATTATAGTTTATGGAAACATCTTTAAATCAAAAGAAAATTAATTTTTTTGTGTTTCATCAATGCGTTGTTTTCTTTTTTTAATACACTCAATAAGAGGAACATTATTAAAATCATACAGAATACATATTTATAGTAGTAAAGAAATATAACTTACCCTTTTACATAATATTTTATTTGACTTACAAACAACTTTCATTTTCACAAATTACTTCACTACACTGTGATCAGCAATCAACAAAAGCTGACTTCTTTTTAAACACCAAACAAAAACAAAAAAATATAGCCTGACTAAAGCTGCGGGCTACAACACACACACTTCATAAACGAATTTAAAATTCTGAACGCAATTAAAACGAAAATAAGCAAAGTCAACATATAAAAATACACGCATACATATGAATGTATCATTGCATAAGTGAGAGCGCGGGAGTTAAAACGAGCAACAACAACGATCACAAGGAGAGCGCGGGAGTTAAAACAGGCAACAACAACGATCACAAGGAGAGCGCACACAAAGGAAGATGCAAACATTCGCAATGCGTAGATAGGAGCGGGATAGCGTTAGATAAAATGGCGCCGAAGAGAGCAAAGCGGTGCTCCGCTGGCAGCTATACAAAAACAAAGCACTTGCAAATATTAAAAATTAAATTTAACAAACTAACTGTGTTTAATTTAACAACGTTCATATGCATAAAGTGCACACAACTTTGCTTGACCGTTCAACACACAATTTAAGCCGATTGGACCGAAAAAACTGCGATTTTCAATCAAAAACGCGGAGCAACTAGATAAGGCGAGCTTAAGAAACCCGATAACCGATTAGAACTAAACGATAGACCATTTTAATCGATAATTATTGATGTAGCAAAACAGCAAACTAAACTAAACTAAGTATCCAGAATTAAAGCTAGTAAATTGTTAGTAATACATATAGTTTATAATCCAAAATGCAATTTATCGCAGTTATACAGGTGAGTGAACCTTGCGTGAGAATTTCATCAATTAGAGTTCATTTTGTTGGATGCGGCCAATGACACGCCCACTACAACGCCTACGCCACGCGTAACAGTTAATTACAAAACCAAAACAAACAATGGCATATGGTCATTGGCATTGGGTGTGGGAGAGGGAAAGGGAGAGGGGGCGTGGTAGCGGGCGCGATGTTTATGAAAGTGAAACGCTTATCAGTGAGGCACAGGCAACGCTGCAAGCAACAATCTGTGGCAGGCAACACAAAAGAAGCAAGAGAGGGAACAGCAGCCGCATTAATGAAGCCATCGCATACTCATCTCACGTAATTACGCGCCTCTCTCTCTCTATCTCTCTTTCTCTGTTTCTCTTTCCATCTCGCTCTCTGTTCAAATTTGATGATTTTCATTAACGACAAGTTAATAACTTAGGCCTCAGCCCTCAACAGCCGCTTGGCGACTTCATTATCGATAGCAATCGAAAAGCAAATAAAAGACATACACTGAAACCAAAAAAGGGTTTTGATTTTGGTTTCACAATAAAGAGTTTTGGTCTAAATATTGCGTCGAGAACCAAAACTATTGTACATAAAAGTACAAAAAAACTGTGGATAGCAAAAATACTTTACTTTTTGATATTAAATAACAAAAAAAAACGGTTAACATTTAATTTTAGAAAAACCTTTATCTAAAATTCTAATACAATCGGGAATATTCTTGATTCAAATCGCTGTTCTTTTTTCAGTGTATGCATGTGGTAACGTATGAGAACAGGCTGCGCTTGCCTTTATTTTGATTTGCAGTGTGCTCGCTATAAAAACAACAAACAACAATCAGCAACGGCAGCAACATCATGCTACAAAATGTGTCGCCAAGTGGTCAATAAAATTATTGCGAACTCAAGCAGAAGCAGTAGCAACAAATGTTGCAAAGGAAACGACAACCACCTGCAAGCGATAATGTTGCCAAGCACCAACAACTGCGCAAAGCAAACTTCTTATCCACAAGCTACACAGACAGCGCGAGAGCGAGCATGATATCAAAGAGCGAGCGAGAGAGTGCGGCATCGTGGTGAATTGCCAGACGGGCAATAACGGCATCGCCAGCAACATTGTGGATGCTGAGATGCTGTGCGCTCTTGGCAACATATGTTGCTAGCAAACAAATGCAGACGCGATCAAACGCTGCAACACAAGCAAGTCAAAACACGCACTCACACATACACATACATACTCTTTGCTGCTGACTTCGTGGCTGGCGCGCGCTTCGTGCACGACGATTACACAGTCGACTGTGAACTGGCAGCCCGACTTGACGTAACGAAGACCGACGACGACGACGATAACAACAACGACGATTGCTGTCCAGCCTACGCGAATCGCGCGCGATTTAAAACGCTTAACCCACACTGCAGCAGGAGAAAGAAACAGAGATAATCGCTAGAGAAACGCCTGCGCGTGCTGCTCAGGAGGCGCCTGGCAATATACAATAATCTGAAAACAAATTCCTGATTTAATTACAATTATTTACACTTTTTTCTTGTGGTGAACAGTGTATATTTATTTGTGAAGTGTGTGAAAAACTTAAAAAAACGAACGCGCCATGCAAAAACACCGTGTAACATTGTTTCTCCTGACCTTGGGAGTGATTTCTGTGTCCGCGATTTCCAACGATGCGTATTTGAAAATGTTTTCAATGCCTCCGGCAGAGGATCCCTGTTACGACGAGGACAAGGCACGGGTCTGTATTCCCGACTTTGTGAATGCCGCCTATGATGCCCCAGTTGTGGCAAGTAGTACCTGTGGGGAGCATCAGCCACAACGGTACTGCGAGTATCAGGATCAGCCAGGACGTGCCACAACTGAACCGAATGAACTACAGTGTCACAGCTGTGAGGCAAACAGTTTTCCACCACGTTCCCTCACCGATAATAACAATTCCAATAATGTTACCTGCTGGAGATCAGCACCTCTGGTATCAGGCGGCGGATCAGGAGGGGACAATGTAACCCTGACCTTATCCCTTGGCAAAAAGTATGAGTTGACATATGTGAGTCTTCAGTTTTGTCCCCGAGCACCGCGTCCCGACTCCCTCGTCATCTACAAGAGTTCCGACTATGGCCATAGTTGGCAACCCTTTCAGTATTACAGTTCCCAGTGTCGCAGGTTGTTCGGAAGACCCAGTAGAACCACAGTTACCAAGCACAACGAACAGGAGCCGCGTTGCAGTGACGCCCATCGACATGGTCATGATGGAAGTGGCGGTCTTGCTTCGAGGATCGCCTTTAGCACCTTGGAGGGTCGTCCCTCAGGCAGGGATCTGGATTCTTCCCCTGTTCTACAGGATTGGGTAACAGCCACTGATATTAGGATTGTATTCCATCGCCTTCAGCAGCCCGATCCTCAAGCTTTGCTTGCCATCGATGCACCCGCAGATCTACGCACTGGAAAATATAGTGTTCAACTGGGTGGCAACACCATTGAGTCCATTAATACTCGTTCAGCTGTCGCTACAGGATTGCATTATGCCGTCTCTGATTTCTCCGTGGGCGGACGATGCAAGTGCAATGGCCATGGCTCCAAATGCTCCCAGGACTCCAATGGACAGCTGAGCTGTGAGTGTCGCCACAACACGGCAGGACGCGACTGTGAACGTTGCAAACCCTTCCACTTTGACCGACCCTGGGGACGAGCAACGGCACGTGATGCCAACGAGTGCAAAGGTAAGTACATCCATACACTTAGAGAATTCTTTTGAATATAAACATTTATTTTACTACAAGTAAATATTTACTGGGAGATTTTCAAGGAAAACTTTAATTATTTTTATCAACTTTGTTTATACTGATTTTGAGTTGAACATTGGGAATCGTTTTCTACTTTAAAACTATAATAGGGATCCTTAGAATTATCTTGGAAATCCTTCCTAGCATCCCTTGTATCTAAGGTTTTTGTTTACTTTTCTAATTACATATTATAATTATCTCTGGAATCATTACGTAAGTTATATGTTACATGATTTATAGATGAACTTTACAAAGTTGATTTAATGCTTTCATTTTCAATTTAAAGTTTTCAAATTCCTTTTTGATAGTTCATTATTTAGAGTTACTCACAATTAGCTTAGCAAAGAAGTTTTATTTGAATATAATGTATTATTTAGTTAATGTTTTTTTCAGTTATAGCTGAGATTATAATCTATACAATTGACAGGGAAAAGCAATTCGTCTGCTGACTTACTCGTTCCATTTTATAAAGCATACAAAAAGCCCTGCCTAGGAGGGTATTTTGACTTTCTATGGTGGAGGTGGATTGTAAAGGGGTGGAGTGGTGAAAGGGGAGTGAGAAGTGGAAAGTGGGGGAGTGTACGGCTTAAACGACTCAATTTCAATCCTGACGACGTCGCCAGTCGCGTGTGTTTAGTTTTCGTCTTAAAATTGGTGATGGCATTTCAAATACGGAGTCCGGGGTGCAATCCTGTGTCCTGAACCCAAAATGAGGGGACCTGATGCTCTTTTTGTGCGCTTCATAAACGAAAATTCCATGCCCCTGGGAGAGTTAAGGAGGTAGTAGATATGAGAGAGGGGGGGGGAAGAGGGTATATTTGTACTGCGGATTTGGCTTAGCCATAATTGAACAACTCCGGACACGTGTAGAGCACGCAGCAAACGTAAACGACATTTTCAATCAATTTGCAACTCATAGGACAACCCTCGCTCAGATTTCGACAATCTCTCTCTCTCTCTCCCTCTCTCTCTTTCTCTCTCTCTCTCTCTCTTTCTCTCTCTTTTGTTGCAAGCAATCGAGACTTTACCTTTACCTACTTTACCAGGTCAGGCAAACAAACAACAAACATTCAATCAATTCTGATATTCAAAGAATGTTAGACAGAGATCAAGTTACTAAGCGAAAGAGAGACAGCAATAGCACTGGCAAAAATAAATGTAGAAAAAACCCTCGCAATTAACCCTCTAAACTCTCGCTGAGCTCGAACAATAAACGCGAATTTAAGCGAAATTAATTTGATAAGCATTTCCAAAAAAAAAGAAAAAATAAATAAAAAGAGTCGAGTATCGTAGCTAGAAATTATGTCCAAAAAAGGGAGGGTTTCCATATGCTTTTTTATTATATTTTATTTACTTTTTGGTTGGTTGTACTAAGATCTACGACTGGACAGATTTCCAATCTTCAAACTTGATTATTTTTAGCTCTGTCTATGTCTCTAGTTCTTTTTCATAATTCTGTTTATATTTGCATTTGAACGATGTGTAAATGTTTTGTGATTGAAAGAAAAACATTTCTTATAATATTTAAAGTAAAAGTATTATATAATTCTGTATATTCTGAATAGGATATTTAAATGAACATTAGCAGTCACTTTTTACTTTTCTACATAAGAAATAACTTGAGTATTTTATAAATTATATCGGAACTTTTTATTAATAATTTAACAAGAGTAATAGACAATTATCAGTGCGATCTTATTTCAGATTATAAATTGTTATCTGTTTTTAATTTTTCCATTATTTTATTTGCCTTTTATCTTGTTGGGTGCATTAAGATTTATAACAGAGCAGTTTTTCAGTCTCCAAGCTTGATTATTCTTGGCTCTCTTTCTCTTCTTATTTTCATTTATCTGCATCTCTTTTTGCGCTGGCCTTGTGAACGATGTGTCAATGTTTTTGTGGCACTTGCTGCAAGTGGCATGTTCGGTGCGTGTCTCGCGTGGATGCCACATGCCAAACATGCCACAGCAGCAGCAACAATGAGATGAGAATTGCATTTTTACTTTTTTTTTTTGCAAAAGGCGGGCACAAAAGGGGGCGCAACCAGGAGGCAAGCAGACGAACGAGCGGACGGACGGACGGACGATTGTTTAGTGCATAAATCACGGGTTCCAGGACAACCAGGCAAGTCAGGACATGAGCATAGACAGGCAGACTGGACCAAGTCAGGATATTCCAGGCCAGGCAGACAGAAAGACAGACCGACAGACGGAGGCGCGACTGTTATCAGAGGCATGCCACGTGTGGCAGCAGCGTCCGCTGCGCTTTATTAGGGTTGCAAATGCAGAGTGCAGGACACAAGGACGACCCTTTTGTGGAACGCCCTCCCTTGCCCTCGCTTGCCGTGCCTTGCCACACATATGTTGCATGTTTATGGGCAAACGAAATTAACGCTGCCAACTTTTGCTTTTGACGTTCAATGTGACCTCAACAACAGCAACAACTGCCGGCAATTACAACCAACAACAACAACAACCAAACAAATATGTGTAGCAAACAACACACACAAAAAACCAGAGAAAATTGGAAAATTTTTGCGTAGCCAGATTCGCAGGCATATGAAAAGCATATGAGGCAAAAAAAGGGGCTGCATTTTTGCACATACATATTGTAATAAGAGGAGTGTGTGTAATTGCTATTAGCAGCAGCAAATAATAACAACTAACGGCTCGTTGTGATAATAATAATTGCATGTTCCATGTCCTTTATGATATGGAGAAAACCCGCATGAATTTCAATTACAAGCTCCTAATCCGACAGGCTCTCGTTTTAAGCAAGGATATTTGAGTAAGGGAAGATTACTCATTTCCAGTCATAACTGAAGGGCTGATCAACAGCTGGCAGATGATGTTCGGATTAAGCCTTGATTGGAAAGTCAAAGTAGGTACTACAATAAACAGGATCACTGTGATCCAGGCTAGTGAAGAAGGCTGCGAAAGGTGACTAGCACCCTTAAGACAGTCAACAAAAGAGGTTGATTAAAAAACTAAAACTAGAAAATGAAACACGAAGTATCTATTAAATTTTATATATAATTAAACAATTTAAAATATATATATAAAATTAAATTAAAATTACAGGATTTTAAGTCTGCGTTAGCCAATAGAATTTACCTCACAGCGTGGCTTTTTTTTTAGGGTATTCAGCAACTTTATTAAATCTGCTAGGTATTTAAACTAACACTGGGAAATACATAAGCTTTTAAAAACTGACCTGCTGCATCAGCTGGCAAACTTCGTTCTTGCAACATTGTGGCGCCTCACCTTGGCCTTTGTTTTGGTTGCCCACAAATCAACTTAAACCAAAGGGTGGCCCCCTTGACATGACGCAACATCCGAGCCAATCAAATGCACATTAACAGCACTTCATCATAATTAAAATGCAAGCCAAGCCAGACGATAGCCCACAATGTTCCGCCCTCCACCTCAGTTTTGCACGTTCACATCCACATCAACATCCACGTCATCGCCTTCTATCCAGTTGCAAGTTGCACACAGTTGCCGGCTATCAAACTGTGCCCACATTTCATGCCACGAAACAGGCGCTAAAACATTTGCAAAAATACAAAAAAAATGAAAGTAGAAAGAATGAAATTGGGGAGGAAAACAACAGGAAAAGCAACTCGCAGAGATTTAGAAATAGTTCTTGCTGCATTATAATAAAAGAAAATTCGAGGCATCTGAATTTAAAATAGCCACAGAAGCACAGAAGAGATGAGTTGAATTAAGTTGAGTTGAGTTCTGTTGTGTTCGGTAGTCGGGCGATAAATAAATTTAAATCTTAAGCCGTTGGCAAATCAAGACATTACTCATACGCCGTGTGGCGTGGACTATTAATAGCAGATTCGCCTCTTCTCTTCTGGATGCGCCTCGTCACTGACAGCCCCACTGACGTCTCTGATGGACGTTCTAATGCTGAACGCGTCATGATAAATGTGCCGACGGCTTTTAGCCAAATGCCGTGCAAATTAGCCAAACAATTTGTCCAATCAAATGAACCAAACCGACCACTGGCCCTCTATATAATTTATATATAAATCTATAGTATACATACATACATATATGTGAACCATGCGTCAGCTTTCATAAAGCGTATGCTTCAAGGCTATAGAACAGATTCCAATTATATCAATCTTTGTGTTTGTTTTCATCTCTTCTTGCTCTACTATAAAATGTGAAAATGAAACACTTTGAACCGAAAATAAATATTTTTTATTAATTAACCAAACAGATCTGATTTATGCTCTCCAACATATTCCTTTCAATTTAATATGCATATCTTATATTTGAGTTATTATTAAACATTATATGTTGACTTAATGTATAATTGGCCATCCAGTTGATGGTTAGGACACAAAGTTCACACATTTCACATTTCCATAATTTCTTACTACTATTTGCATAATTTCTACTACTATTTTCATCGTTTCTAATACTTTTTTAATAACATCTACTTTTTTTATTATTTCTACTACTATTTTCATTGTTTCTAGTACTATTTCTACTACTGTTTTCATCGTTCATCTACTATTTGTTTTATTATGTCTACTACTATTTTACAAATATCATAATATGGTATATCATAATACAAATTATTCAAACTATTCTTCTTACAAACTAATTTATTTAGAAATTTAATATATATTTTTGCTTACTAAATTATAATATGAGCTGCAATAATAACTCTCAATTCTTTGGATTATATATCTGTCAAGAACTTCCTAACTATAAACTATCCTAAAAGATTCTTCAATAACAACTCCACACATGTTTTTTGCTACGCATTGCCAGCTAAAAGAAATCAACGATTCTGTGATGGATTTTTGATTTGCTTTGAACATTCGCTGGAAATTGCATTGTCATGTCAGGCTGGGAATAGTTCTCTCTTTATCTTTATCCCTCTCCCTTTCTCTATCTCTCTATCTCTGTATACATTTGTGAAGCGAGCTGGAGAGTCTGTTTTTTAACTACGGATTGGCCATTGTTTTGGGCCCAGTTTGCCACAGTGTGTGTCTGCGGCTGAGGCGCTGATTTCGCTGCTTTGTGTGTCCTGCATGTCCTGTGGCTATAATTTCGAGCAGGACTCTGATACGTTAGCGTCGTATCTCGTCTGGTTCATTGTCAGATTTCATCAGTAACATTTCGGGGCTTTTCACTTGTCCGATGTGGACAACAACAGCAACAACAGCAACGAGAAGAGTTGTCATAGGAAAAAGGAAAAGCAAAGAAAAGCGAAACGTGCAAAAATCCTTTCGCCTTTTTCTATCTCGCCCCGTTGTCATTTTAATTGTTGTTTACTGGGCTTGTCAAATGCGCACTTCAGTGCAAAAAAAAAATGAGAGACAAAAAAATATAACCAGAGCCTCGAGGCGCATCAAGCAGATGGGAGTGGCAGTAGCTCTGTGTCTCGGGGACTCAGGGATTGAGAGACTGAGGGATTGGTAACTGGGAACTGGGCAGTTTGGAGACCTGTGTTTTGCCATTCGTCATGGCGGCCGCTGTCTGTGACGAGGCTGTCATTGCCATACGCTCTGATTTACTGGCTACACACACACACACACACACACTCGCACACACACATGCTAGATACATATGTTTGTAGATACTTCATTCGCTTACCTTGCCACATGTTTTATGGCTCATACCTGGTGGCACTTGTTTAATGTTTATGAATTTTTGTCCAGTTGTCCTTGTTTTCTGTGTCTGTGTCTGTTTTTGTTTTTGTTTTATTATTTCGGTGCCAAATTCACTTAGCAATATTTTTAATAAGCAAGCAAGTTGGTAAACAATGTCCTGGCACATGGACAAACAATCAGCATCTCACTTGGCTACTGTTGTTGCTTCATTTTGTTGCAATTTATGTTTTATTTATTTTTGTGAGGCAAAGTGCTCCGAACGCTTCAAGCCAAGTCGCCCCTTTATTTGCCTTTTGCCTTTGCCTCCCCTTTTTGGATGTGGATGTGGATGCGGATGCTGTGGATTTGGCTTTGGCTGGGCTTTCAAGTGATTATGATTATTTTTTATGCACATAACGTTACATATGCGGGCCAACCCCAATGCTAAAGCTGAACCAAAGCCAAAGCCAAAAGCTAAAGCCAACGCCAAAGCCATAGCCATAGCCAAAGTCAAAGCAAAAGCATCAGGCTCATCAGGCCACGTCAAAAGCAAAAGGTAACCTGGCCGTCAACCAGTCGGAGTTAGCCTCCAGCAAAAAGGAAAGGAGTAAGATGGAAGGTAGTCAAAGCTCAAACGCACACACTCCTTTACACAGATACAGATAAACACACAAACACAGATACAGATACATAACGAATAGTCAGCCTGCGGACAGTTGCAACTTTAACGAACTTCAAATGCTCTTCATATGTTTAGATATAGCCAACTTAGAAATTAAATTATTAAATTAGTCTGGGTTAAGTTCGGATGCGAAGAGTAATTAATTTTATAGGTGCGATTCATGATCCTTTTCGAGTAACCTATAGTAACTTAGATAAACTGATTCTTCGATTCTTTCATTTCAAGCTAGTAAACTTTACTAAATTTAAAACCAAGTGTATTAAGAAGTCTTTATAAGCAGGTCTACAGCATTTCATTCCAAAGGTAGCCAGGCGAAGGCGTCTATGGAACAGAATGGAATACTTAGTCTCTTCCTATGTCTGTCTATATAGATGTATGATTGTATAAACATATGTGTGTGCATCTATGTGTACTAAAGTGTAGCCATAGGGCAGTCGTAAGGACATCAGGACGAATGACGTGCGTTGATTTTTACTGTTATTACTTGTACCCAAGCATAGAAGCATATGTCTATGAATGTTTGTCTGATGTCCATGTCCATCCATGTCTGTCTGACCCGCTCTCCAGTCTTCCTCTATTTGTCTGGCCATTTGTGTTTTGTGTAAGCAGTTAATTGGATCAGGGGCTTGGGTTACTCCTTTGCCCCTCCCCCTCCCTTTTACCACACCTTTGCCTGGTTTTCCATGCATCTTGAGCAGAAACGGCATAAAAGATTGTTGCATACCTCATGGCGCCTGGAAGGCAGCTAAATATTTCATAAGAAGCGGCTGCTCTGCCCAAATGTCAACATCTGCCTCAGGAACAACTTAAAGATGTCTAAACAAACAACATGTCGTAGGTTGTATGTTGTAGGTGGATGTTGCAGATGGAAGAGATGCTTTTTACAGTTGATGTCTTAAGTCGAGTCTGAGTCTTGGACAGGTTCTGGTCTCGACTCTTTCATGGAATCTATTAAATTATTTTTTGGTTTGTTGCTAATAAATTTGTATATAAATAGCAACAACAACATCTGTTGCTTCCCCCTTTATTGCACAGCTGCTGTTGCTGTTGTTGCTGCTGTTGTTGGTGTTGCACTTGCGCTGTGGCAAACAATTCTTCTGAATTCAAAATTCCAAGTTCTTTCCTCTCTCTCCTCTTCTGTATCTCTCTCTCTCTTTCACTCTCCCATTTTCTTTCTATCTATGCAATATGTGAAATCTTGGCTAGACGGGGACAACATTCGTTTTTGGTCTGATGCTAAAGTCTAAAGTTGCTCATGCGCAACAACAACAGCAACAGCAACAATAACATTGACGTTAAGAAAATAACAATAGACAACTAAACCACAACAACAGCTACCGTCTGCTGAAGATGGTATATCATGACTCTAAGTTGTAGCTATGCGGATCTGTATAAAAGAGATATTAGCAGAGGGTGGTCACAAAAGTTTTGCAGACAACTGAATTTAAGAATCAAGGAATAAAATTAACTAGACAGATTATTCTTGTATTTTTTACTGAAATTGCGGAAAAAGTAATATTATTAGCGAATTTATTACTAAATTTGATTAAAGTTTACCCAATTATTACATACATTAAAATAAACATATTTTTCACAAAATCACTCAAGATTAATATTTCATTATTATTTTTAATTGATTTTTAAGATCTCGCCTAGCAGAATAGTTAATATGTTTAACTTGCAGTGCTAGGATGTTGAAAAATGAAATGAATAAATAAATATATAAAGTACAATATAACAATGTATGTTGAAGTTAACTTTGATCTTTTCGTAATAACATAAAAAATGTATGCTTAAGTTTCTTTTAGCCAAAGTCGAAAGCTTACTTATATTGCAGTTATTCTGATATACAGTCTTTACAAACTGACAAACTATTCAAGCAACACACGCAGTTTGCTTGGCTAATGATATGTATGGCATATAAAACCGAAAAAAAACCTAACAACGACAGCAACAACGCCGACATAAATCAAAATTTGTGCAGCGGCAACTGTTTTTTTTTTTTTTTGGCTTCTTTTACCTTTGCTGGGAAGTTGCCGCCCCAACCAGAAAAATAAAAAACATGCGAAGCTGCCACTTGGAAATGGAGTTGCAGTTGCAAGTTGAAGCTGTTGCTGTTGCTATTGCTGTTGCTGTTGTTGCTGTGGCTGTAGATGTAACTGAAGCCGAAGGAGCCGCCCGTCAAGTGCCGCTAAACGTAATGTAAATAAGCATCTAACAGCAGCAACATCAACAACAGCAGTAGCAACACAAATAGCAACAGCAACAACACCAATAAATGGCATTACAAACAACGGGCAAATAAATCGCATTGAAGCGCAAATGCGCCAAAGATGCAGCTCAGATGAAAACCGTAGACGTCGCGTTTAACATTTACAACATGCAACAGATTTATGCATGCAACAACAACAACAACAACAGCAACAACATATGGTGTTGACTTATGCTGGCAGCTTTCAAGGCGTCGGCTGCCCAGCAGCAGCTACCAACTTGCAACTTCAACAGCACATTTGAACATGCAACATGCCACCCCTCTTGCCACTCGTCCTCTTGCCCCTTTCATTGTTGCCGCTGATGATGTTGCTGCTGCTACTGCTGTATAGTAATGGCTGTTGCAAGGTGCAGTCCACAGACCACATGATGAAAATGTTTTCTTTGCACACTACTAAATACTATTCTCAAGTTCTTCTTTCGTTTGGCAAAAAGTATTCTCAAAAGATAAAGAAAAGACACTTTTAAACATGTAATCAATTGGATTCATACTCTCATATTCCAACCACTTTCGAGAAACTGTTGGGAATTTTATCAGAGATTGATTAAGAGTCGTTCAAAAAAGTGATATTAACTAGAATGATTATTAGATTTAAAGCTTATATTTTTTACTGTGAAATGAACCCTACACTACTACTAAATACTTAAACTTCAGACTTTATGTAAACGAAGTCAAAATAAAGGATATTGATCATCTAAAAACTTTAAAAATCTAGTGATATAAACGAATATAAAAAAAGGTATTGGCACTTTGTATACAAAATGATTTCTGCAAATAATGATTTATTTTTAAATCAATCTAAAAAACATAAAAGTATAACTTATCTTTATAAAAGATAAAATACAATTTTAAATCTAAATTATTTATTCTTTTGTAAGCTTAGTACAAATATTTTTTATTGCAATCTTTGGTATATTAGGTTCTCTTTTTTAGGTACACTTTTCAATCTGGAGCTTGTGTAAAAAATTCGAAAGTAATTCGTATAACTTGCAAATTTTCTTTATGAGTTAAGAAGATATCAGACAGAAGACAACTGAAGATTTTCACTTTCTCTACTGCATTTTAGAACATATATACATTTGCCTAGGCACTAAATCATAGACTTCTATGGCTGCCGTGAGGTCTCTAGAGGTCTTCCCCCCTCCGCCTGTCAGTGAGCAAATTTATCCCACAGTAAAAAGAGAAAAATAAAATACAAAAACACAAAAAAAAACCAAAGTGTAAATGAGGCAAACAGCTAACAAGTTGCGCAATTGGCCCACAAGGTAAAGCGCCATATGCAAAAGAAGCCGCAGTCGGCGTCGACGCTGACTGCGAAGTCAAAGTCGACGTTTGGCGTAGGTGTAAAGAGTGTGTAGAGTGTGAGGTGTGAGGTGCAATCAAAGTGCATTGGGCCAAGCAGGTGCCAAAGTTGTTTAATCACAAGACTTTAACACACAATTTGTGTCGAGTTGGGCAAATGGTAAATCGCTTGGGAATTGGGGTTAGCCTCTTGGGAATGGGCGTGGCAAAAGGGACATAGCCAAGGGGAGAAGAGAGGGAAATCGTGGACTGTGGACTGTGAACTGTGGACTGGCTAAATGCACACTCAAAGCGCTGTGTCAAATAAAAAGCTCATTAGCCAACATCGATGCCAAGTTGACCAAATTGCAACATGTTTTGGGCCACTCCCCCTTTTGCCCCCCCCCCCTCTCCCACGCAAATGACGGCTATAACATTTAAAGCAGCCGACCCCCAGAGGCTGCATAAACAGCAGCAGCATCGAAAACCAAAAAAGTAAACAACAAACAGACCTACAAAAAAAAAAAAAGAAGAGAATTCAAATAAATAAAATTCGAATCGAATAAAGTTTGGCCCAAAAGGCAACGAAAAATCAAGCAAACCGTCAAAAGCAATTAAAACTGAAACTGTCGAACTGGCGAGTGGAAAACGTTGAATACAATAATTACAATAGCCACTTCATAATGATAACGATAATGATGATGATAATGATAATGATAATGATAATAATGACCATGATGACGATGATACTGTTACATCGAACAAGTTGTGGTTATAGCAGGTATTTCACCTCGCCTTGAGTTAGCCAAGTAATTAACTCAAAGATGCCAAAGTTTATTTTTGTTTTTTTTTTCTTTTTTTCTATTTTGGAAATCAACCTGACACCTGAATTCAAGTTATTCGAGCGAGTTCCGCAAAAGGGAAACGAAGAATGCACAGTTAAACACATAGATAGCTTACAGTCGAAAACTTTTCACACAGTCACTGCTAAAAGTATGCATAGCTTTCACAATTGTTATTAAAAGTTTAGGCAATTCCGTTGCTCTATTATAATAGTTAAACAACAAACCTTTAACCTCAACCGCACATAGTTTTGTCCCTAAATCTGAACTGTACTTCTAATGCAATATTAAATAGTTAATTAAATCATGAATTAATTTTTTTAAGGCGAAAATTGATTTACTTTTCTGTAGCTCTATTAATCGACTCATCGAATTGAATCTTTTCCAACATCTTGGATGTTTTTAGCTGCGATATAGAAAACTTAAAAGCGCAATGTGTGGAGACAAATTGTTGGAAATTCCAATTCAATAATACGTAACTATCTTTATTTGTAGCCATTTGAGATTAGACTCAACAGCTCAACAGACTGTAATATCTAATGGGAGGCGCAACCTTTACAGCATTCCTCAAATCTAATTTAGTTTATTTTCCATTTTTTATTCATTTACCCACAGCCAACGAAGCATCAATGTTATTTTGGGTATTTTTACTTTAATTAAATTTTACACAAATATTTTTCGGAAAAGTATTTGGATATTGAAGTTGTTGAGACTTCGAAGTTGTAATTTGTAAGTTGAAAACTGGGAGAGAGAGAAAGTAGAACCACCCTTGTGTATTTGACATGTGGTTGTCGACGGTGGTTGTCTTGCCTCAACGCACCTGTTTCGAGAAGGTAAAAGCCAAAAAGGGTTTTGCAGGCCAAACAACTGGACAGCAATAGGCTCAAAGCTGAGCTGGTTTCTCAGCCTGACAAGTTGAGCGTTTGCATTTGCGTTTCTTCATCTTTTTGCCAAGATTTCGATTTCGACATTCAGGCTTTTGTTTATCTTTCGATGGTGATGGGGATGGGGATGGGTTCTGACAGGCGCTAAAAGACAGCGAGATTAAGTCATCGAAGCGAATAAAAAAAAAAAAGTAAATAAATAAAGGGAGAAAATACAATAACAAGAGTAATCTTAATGTGGCTTTTAGGCAAGTTAGATAGATAGATAGATAGATAGATAGATAGATAGATAGATAGATAGATAGATAGATAGATAGATAGATAGATACTCATCTTATCTCCGCCTGCTCAGAGCATTCAAAATATTTTCATTTGACAAATTTTGTATTATACTCGAGTGGTCGCATATATACAGATACTTACTTGCGTATTTTCCTCCCGTTTTTACTTTCAAAATGTGGTTAACATTTGGGTGGTTGTTACCACTTGCCTATATCTTGTTTATGTTGCTGTTTATTTGCCCAGGGCGCTGTATCCCAATCCAATCCCAACCCAACCCAACCCAATCCCAGTCCGCATTCCTCTCCTGCGTTAGGCTCACTTTAATTTGGCATTTTTTTCAGTCTGTTTTTTTTTATTATTGAATGGAGCGCATAAAAATCTTGAGCACGTAATTATCCTTTTTTTCGGCACGATTCCTTTCTCGCTCATCCGTTGCAGTGCTTTTTCTCTTTTAACTCTGGTTAGCTCTATTTTCCTCTGGCTATGCACTCATTTATTTATTTGGCTTTCTTCTCCTCTCTTCTCTTCTCTCTTCGTTTTTGGTGGCTGCTTTGGGCCTTGTTTTGTACTTGTTATTTCTTTGGCTATTCATTTTATGACATCTTGTTATTTTTATTGTTATTGAGTTGCCTTTTGTCATCATTCCCGTGGTCGTTGTTGCCGTCACCATCCTGTGCTCGTTATCGTTGTCGTTGTTACTGTTTTTTTTGTTGTTTTGTTTTTCTTTCCTTGGTTTGTTTTTTGTCTTCTCCTCCATTGTGGTACATAAATTTTGCCCTCGTTGTCAACCTCTCCTAGTGTCTCCAGTGTCGCCAGTGTCTCCAGTGTCCCCATTGTTGGTGTTATTAATTTTTGGGCTGCAAACGAGCTTATTAGCGGCATGTTATGTATAGACGCCTCTGCTCCCTTCAATACCCTCCTTTCTTCCTCCTCTCCCTCTTTCTTCCATGGATAAGAACATTGACAACTTCATTCAGAGACATTTGCCCAGATCAAATATCATAAGACCCTTGTCCAATAGAAAATATATCATTCAGTCGGGAGATCCCGACAGTAGAATACCCTGAGGTAGTAGAGAACGTCACTCAAATTTTATATTAATTATATTTGTGTTTCGTATTTGTGCTGTCTGTTTTGTACTTAAAGGTCTAGGCAACAATGAGCACGTTATTTTCAAAATATGTAAATAAAAACATAAAAAAAACAATTCTAAATGTATAACAAAAATTAAAAAAAAAATTAAAGAATTTAAGCATGCTTTTACTGGGATTCGAACCCAGGTATCCCGTTTAATAACGTGGCATCTCTATCGCTTGATAACTTGAAAGAGAGAAAGAGAGAGGGCGAAAACTCACAACAACAACAGCAACAACACATTAAATTAAAGAATAATATAATTGCGGATATCTTCCGTGTTTATTATCCGATCTTGATAAAATTTCACAATGCATCCTTATGCACTTAAGTATTGTTCCTGCCGAAGCGTATGTCTCTAGCTTTATAATTACCAAAATGGGCAAAGGGGGCGTGGCATCCAAAATTTGAAATAAACTTGATCTGCGTGCAAGTATCAGGAGTCTTCATACCAAATTTGGTGCTTCTAGGTCTTACCATCTCTGAGATCTCGTTGTTCACACGGACAGACAGACAGACGGACAGACGGACAGACGGACCGACGGACAGACGGACAGACAGACGGACAGACGGACATGGCTATATCGACTCAGCTTGTCGCCCTGATCAAGCATATATATACTTTATGGGGTCTGCCACGCCTCCTTCTGCCTGTTACATACTTTTTTTTTTGAACAAACTTAATATACCCCCTCAGGGTATAAAAACAACAACTGCTGCTTTTCGTTCTTTAATCTTGCTGCTAGAAGATCTAACAGCTCAGATTAGAAATCAAAGCCGCATGCCGGAACAATTTTCGCAGATACAACAACAACAACAACAACAACAATGCTAACACTAACACCCATAATCAAATGCAAATTATCAACAACTATCCCAACAACAACAACAACAACAACGACACTCTTTTTATGTTCGGGGCGTGTCTCTCGAAAGAAGAGTGAAGAAAAAACAAAAGAAAAAGTTTCGGTTTCTTCGATTTTTCGACTCAGCAGCATAACCCACAAAAAACAACAACAACAACAACAACAACAACAACAACAACAACAACAACAACAACAATAACATAAATTTATGTAGATTTACCGTGGGTTGCCGTATCTTTTTTGATTGAGACATTTCCAAGTGCGACTTCTTGGCCATGGTCAATTAAAGTCAAGAGGGAAAACACACACACACACATACATCTGCATTATGTATGCAAGCCCAGACTATCAAATACTCTACAAAATTGGAAAAGTAATGTAAGCTTACAAGTACAGTGGACACAACGAAAGTGTAACTTCTGTAAATATGAATTTAACAAGTATTAGAATAAAACATTTTCAATAAATAAACAGTCTTAAAAATATCAAGTTTTTCCTGGAAAAATGTCTGCCATAAACTTTATTTCATGGGACTAACAATTCAGCTCTATTCTAAAGAGATTTGTTAATATTAATATTTAAAATAGTATTAGTAAATTACCAAAATAAAACAGGAAAATGTCTAAGACTTTATTTCATCTACTACTACGAAAGTAGTTGTGTCATAAATAATAAGTTTATGCTTTTAACATACAATATGACATAAATAAATTAATTATATAATATTTTATTTATGTTTCCCTTAGAAAGAATACAATTTCTATTTAAAATTATATTTTTGTGTTTAAGGTAATATTCTGTGTTGCATAGTGTATTTCAAAGACAACATATCCTCTAGGTTGTGGTAGCTTGACTAAGCAACGCCTATCGATTTCAATCGGTCGACATCCGAAGACCAAACACGCCAAAGCGCAATCAAAAAGCGTTTTTAATAATGCGCTAAGTGATTGTTAAGCGCAATTTGAGGGCTAAGAGAGGAGAGAAGAGACGCGAGAGGAGAGAGGAGAGAGGAGAGAGGAGAGTAGAGAATTGAGACTTGATGGCCCATAGCCAAGATTTGATGGCTCACACAGAGCTAAAGCCCTTTGCAGAGCTTTCTCAATCGCCAGTTGAGTTAAGTCATTAATGAATTGTTGTTGTTGTCGTTGTTGTTGTTGCCACAGCATCTTCTGAGAGTGTTGAAGCACCCACGCGACCTTCACCCGCATCACATCAACAGAGAGACAGAGACAGAGCGAGAGGGAGAGAGAGTGAGAGAGAGAGATGAATATTTCGCTGGACTCTGCCTATTAAAAGTCAATTACATTTAATTAATCAAGCAGTCTCGACACCTCGACTCTGATGACATTGCACAATTGAAGGCGCCAAATGATTGCAGGAATTGAACCACTGTAACACTGTAACACTGAACCACTGTACTCGACTGGCATTGGCTTCATTAGTGCAAAGTCAGAATCAGACACTGAGACAAGAGCTCAAATTAATAGTTAAAACAAATTGAAATTGCCTATTTGAAAAACAAATAACTATGATATTGGGGAGCTACTCTTGACCAAGCTATTTACAATATTTTCAAGTGCTGGGGGGACAAATATTTCAATGGGCCAGCTCATTAGATGCAGTTGAAGTGTTAAGAGAAAGGTGTGAATCTGCATCTGTTTCAAATTTAATGTGTTATTGACAATGCAACCTGGGAAATTGTCAAGGTAAACGCAGTGAAAGTCTCAAGAAAACTCCACAAAAGATACATGATGAAGATAATATAAACTAAAGATAAATATATGAAGATATATATGTGCCTATATTTATTTATTTGTTCAATTTGATTCCTAGTGCCAGTCACTAAAACAGATATTAACATTTAGTAATTAGAAAATATTAAACAATTAAATTGGCAAACAAATTTGGAACTAAAGTTTTGCTATTTCCGATATCAATTGTTTTATTTATGTATTTAGTGCTCGTAGGTTGAGTTAAAAAATGTAATTATATATCCAAATTGCTCTTCTTTTCCACTCTTTTAACTTTGTTGCCCATCTGTTTTCCTTAGCAGCTGCTGCAACTTAACAAATATTTGCTTATCACGCCCAACTACTTAGGCTTCAACAGTTAAGAAATAAAGAGAAACAAAAAAAAGAAAAACACAGTTACAAAGGCGACTCTTCAAACAATGCAATGTTCCAAAAGAAAACAGATATAAAAAAATCAGAGGACCCCACAACAAGATTATAAATGACAAAGAAAGTGGCGAAAGTCGCGAGATTCCCTTATAAAAGTCACCTGGCATGTAACAATATTTGTATTAGCCAAACAATGTACAATGTAGTACTATGGCAGCATCCCCATCTCTCAGAACTTCATCTCGATGAGAAGACAAGAGAAAAATTACTTCATTAAAAGTTGGAAATGAAGAAGAAGAAGTGTCCGAGGTTTTGTGTCGGGCAGCTGCTGTTCCGATAAGAAACTCATAATTGGTGTCATTAAAAAAGCCATTTCGGAAGTTGTTAATCTTGGCTCTCAGTGCTCAGTGCTCAGTTCTCGGTTCTCACTTCTCAGTGTGGGGTTGACAATTATGCCCCAACTAGTTAGCCAAGTAAATCGCCAGGTCTCAGTCTCTTCACCTCCAACTCTGTCTCCATTCAGGCAACCAGCCAAAAAGATACATAAATATGTAATTTATTAAAAGCGACGCCAAAAACTCACACAATAAAGTAAATATAAATACAGAGGGGGAGAGGTAAGGGAAAATCGTATAACGTATAACGTAAAAATAAATAAATGTTTTACAACAATGCGTTGTTGGCTTTTGTTTATTGTTATCATTATTTAGCCAAGTGATAGGAGCAGCAGCAGTTACCAGGACGACTTTACAGACTCCCCCCACTCTTCAATAACTCAGTCCAGTTTCATATTTTTGTAGCTGCCGCTTATCGCTCGCCTTTAGTTTCTCCCCCTCTCTCTCTCTTTTGGTGTCTCTTCTTTTTAATTATAAAAGTGCGATAAATGTGACAACCTAAAGAGAAAAAGAAAAACAGAACAGAACAGAACAACAACCACACAACAAGTGAAAGATAGCCCAAAAGGCGAAACTGGCAAAGTCGTTAAGGCCTCTACCGAGTTTTTTATGCCTTGCCCCCCAAGAGGGTTCTTCTGCTGCTGCTTTTGTCAAGAGTTGGCCACGAAGCATTTAATAAACACCAAGTCCGAGCCCGGACCAGGACCGGGACCGGGACTGGGATCTCTGTGTGTCCTTTTGGCCAAGCTAGAGGCTTGCAATATGAAATTGCAAATGTCTGCCTACACACACATTCACATAAAGTAAACGGCCAAAAGATACAAAGACAGAAGTAACCACAAACCAACCAAAAGATACACTCCACTCGTATTCGCATTCGCATATTTTGTGGCATTTGCTTTTGTTTTCTACTCTGCTGTTGTCTTGTCATTTATCTCTACAGGCTATTGCTATGGCTGGTCCTTTGGGACTAGTTCTCTATATCTTTAGGCCTGGCAATGTCCTAGTCAAGTGTTAATTTCCCCGAAAAGTCAACTCTCAGTGCTGGACAATTAACTTTTGCCTCTGTTCACTCTTTTTTGTTTGTTGGTATCCCTATTTTTCTATTCCAACTTCTATTTCTTTGCCTGTTGCTCTGTTGTCGTGAACTTCTTCTGCCAAGGCCTAGACAAAAAAAAAGAGATAGCCAAGAAAAGTAAATGCATAAATATTTGTCGCTGCCATTGTCTTAATATGCAAATTGCATTGTCTCTTAAGTCTTCGAGTCTGTGGATTTGGATTCAGATTCAGATTCAAATACAGATTCGAATTCGAATTCAGGTTTAAGGTTCAATTGCCCATCAGCCGGCAAGTAGCAGAGCAGATCTGAAAACGATATACAGTTGATTTCCTTTTGACCTCGCTCATTTTGGGCCAACTTACTGCAACAAATATTAATAAAAAGAAGTAAAAAATCGCTGCTGCCGAATCATGACCAAATCACAATACGCGAATCGCGAATCGCAAATCGAGAATCGAGAATTGCAGATCGCGGAAGATTGTAGAAGTAAATGTTGCACATTTTTACTTATTATTATTGAGTTGCATTTTTGTTGCTGTTGTTGTTGTTGCTGTTAATGTTGTTGTTGTTGTGATTTGCTGGTCTTTTTCTCGTACTTTCACGATGTGTTTGTCATGCGAAAAATGTTGTTGTAGTTTCTTGTTAAGTTTAGTTGTTGCTGTTTGACTCTGAATCTGAATTGACAATATACTTACTTACTAACCTGCCTGTCCTGTATAACATAAAGTGAATGGCAATTGTTGCGGCCACAGCTCTTTCTAACTGGAAATTAAGTTCTCAGCTATCAGGTAACAAAACATGCCTGCATCTTTTGGCCAGATAAACATCTTTGGCCCAATAAAAGAACACAAATTGCAATGCATACGAACAAGATACACGATCAACTCTCAACTCTCAGAATAGCAAATTTATCTGTGAGCTACATCAGATTTCATCCTCAATCTTACACTACAATCATACTCAATATAGAAATAACAATTAACTTTAATTAATTATTTATAATCTAGGATTAACACAACTGCTTTGCTATTGTATTCAATTTAGATTAATGGATTATTAGGTAATCTATTGTAACCTTTGTTTCAGTTTAATCGTGTGGTTGTACAGTAATTTACGAGTATCTTTATCTATACTTTAGTGTATCTAAAGCACTTGGTTTGATGCTTTGAAGACAAGCATCAATTGTGTTTGCTTTAATTGATTAACTCACTTTAAAGTTTGCTTTTGTTTTCATGCACTTTTAGATGCAATTTCTCTCTGCTGTCGAACAATTCATAAAATAACATTTCCATTTTGGCAACTTTATGGCAAACACACACAGAGTCCACACACAGACACACACACGCACACCTGTTAGGTCCCTTTGGAACCTGAGAGCCAGGTTGCATTGTATGAGATCTGGGAACTGCAGAGTTGAGCCCGAAGTAAAAAGGCTTAAAAAATGCGCTGGTTGTATGAATGGAAATGGGAATGCATCCCAGACAGGCCGACTCTGTTTTCTGTCCGTCTGTTCGTCGGTCTGTCTGTCTGTCTGTCTGTCCGTCAGTCCATCTGTTTGCCAGTCCAGGCAAATGTAAATAAATGCAAAGGCAACTCTAAGAGCTGCCGCGTTTTGGGACAGTGACTGGGCAAGGGACAAGGATAGGAACAGGAATAGAGACAGAGATAGAGATAGAGATAGAGATAGAGATAGAGATGGAAACAGGGGCAATAACATAGTTTTGCATGCATTTCGGGCTGCATAGTTTTGTTGAATGGATCCGGGCCAAAATGTGCAAAAGCAGCAGCAACAAAAGGGCGACAGCTGCCTCTTGGAAAAACTCATTGAACAATTGACCAAAATCGAAGCCTCAACCGGCAAATACAATACAATAAAATGTTGTACTGCCCCTAGTCCTACCCCCGACTCCGACTCCGACTCCTATATATACATATATCGCTTCTCGAAGCGTAACAAAAAGATTAAAATGCATAAAATTCGAAACTGTGGCGAAACTAGAGAAACAGTAAAATCCAATGCAAGCAAAGCAGTCATTTTCTCTCATTCTCTCTCATTTTCTCAGTCCCTCATCCTGTCATGCTCTCTCATCTGCCCATCCTGCTATCATTGTCCAGTATGCTCAGCCAAAAGGCATCTCATATAATTTGCTTAAGTGCCATAAATGGCAAAAACTGTGTGGCACAAAAGGATTTGGATTTCCTACCTTTTTTTTGCCATTGTCACTCTGTGCCCGCCCAGCTGGAGATTTTACACGTACACACACCGATCTCTTACCCAATGTGACCAAGACGAATTAACAATACAAAAAACCGAAAAGAAAGAAAAAAAATGAGAATAAATGATTAAAAATTACAAAAAATGACAGCGCAATTCCTTGGAATGCAAAACGAAGCTAGAATACTCTACAGCAACTCATTGATAGCATCGAAGTCCTCAGGGAAATCTCATTAAACAATGTGATGTAGCTAAAAAATATATATAAATTCATAAGGCTCTGAAGTTTCCTATGTAATATGTTATGTTATATAGAAGAGTAAAACCATATCTCTTAAATTTCCAATTCAAACTAAACATATGATCAATATGAAAATATCCCTTGAATTTTCAATTCAAACTAAACATATGACATAATGCTTTTTTCCGATTTATACAGCTTGCTTTGATCGTGCAGATATTTCAGATTTGGTCACGTTTTGATTGTTCAAATTTAAATAGATCATCATCTTGGGAAGTTCCAATAATAATACTTAAACATGTACAACAAGCATGACGTAGGATCAATAAAGCCGAAATTTCATAGCGATAACTGAAGCATAAAACGAGTTTAAAGAGATCAAAACTGGACAGACGCCCAAGCCGAGGCGTCATGCCGATTAGTGATCTGCTTCTGGGGTGACAAGCCTCTTGAGGAAGTTATTGTATACTCCGAGGAGGGCACACACACTTGGGAGATCGTCTCCGGTGTCGATGTCGTAGTAGTATCTTCAACTATCAGAAAAGGGCAACAAGTAACAAACAACATAACTGGAAAAAATACAAAATAAAATAAACTGCAATGACATTGAAATCGCCGGCATGTGAAAGACTAGAAGACTGGAAGAATGGAAAGAGATTCTCGTTGAATATCGTATAATCGTAGACTCGGTTCGTTGCTGATTTATGTTTTGGCCTAACCGTTTTGACCTTTTGGACGCATCGCATTTCAGTTCTGGTGAATTTGTTACAGTCAAGATAGGCAATCTGGCGAAAGGACAAAGTCGAGTGACAAAGATACTTGTATTTCCACATTACTGACATTGACAGACATTAGGGAGCAGAGGAGAGCATGGGAAAGTGAAGTGGAGTGGAGAGTAGAGGAGGGGTCAACTTTACTTCGTTTCGTTTCGCTTAATTAAATACAATCTACAACTCTATTGTACAGTCCAAGTTACACTGTCAACTGCAAATCAGTAGCGCATATTTTGCGTATTTAAAAATCATTAATTTGAATTAACTGTGGCGCTGTAATTAAGGCGTGGCATAGCCCCAGTCTCAGCCACAGTCACAGTCAAAGTCCCAGTCTCTGTTTCTGTCTCTGCCACAACCTCTGAACAGAGTCCATGATTTCTCATTGCCTGCAAAACGACTGAAAGATAAACAAACAAATGCAAATGCAGCAGCAGCAGCAGCACCAGAGCCCAAAAGTTAAACAAAACATATTGCCGCACTTGGAGGCCATGTGCTCCAAGTGCGCACCGCTGACATTTCAACACCATCAGCTTCAATTCCAGCAACAGTAGCACCATGAAAACTACTCCCTTACCTTACCTTCCCCCTACAACTTGGCCACAGCTTCTACACTGAAAAAAAGAGCAGTGTCTTTAATCAAGCACATTCATCTTGCATAATTTGTTTGGTCAAATAAGAACATTTTATGCACAAGTCGCTAGAACTAAGGATATTAGTCTAAAAGATTTAATGTGTTCACTGAGAAAAATAACAGCGTCTTAAATCCAAAATTTTATTTTTAAATATATTGCTCTAGAATTTCAATCTCCAATATCTTAAATTTTCAATTTAAATATGTTGTTAAATATGTATAATTTTATATATTCACTTTCCAAATAGGATTTACTTTTCTTAAGATATTAAAAATTAATTAGAGGTCTTCTTATTCTTAGGCTTATACTTTTGAAAAATTCGAAATTTGCTCTGTTTTTTTAGGAAATCGGTCTTAGCTTAAGATGTTCTTTTATTCAAGACGTTTTTTGTATAATATTAAGAGACCAAATCTAAGATTGGGCAACAAGATCTTAATTTTTGTCAGTGTAGAGCTCTGTCTAATGACAAAGCGCACAGAATACAATGCAAATGCAAAGCAAAAGTCGAATGATCTTTTGAACTGGCAACTGGTAACCGGCAACCGAATCCGAATCTGAATCCGTATCCAAATCCCAATTCCCAGTTCCCAATCAAAACAAAGATCAAAACCAACAACAAGCGGCAGACACTTGAGATTGACGTCGACGTTTGACGCTGGCAGAGAGCAGCGGGCGGGCAGCTACCGTCAACAGAGGCAACAACAAAAACACAACTCAGTTTCAGTTGCCCTATCTCCCTCCCTCTCTCTCTCAGTCTCTATCTCTCTCTCTCTATTCCGTCTCTCTCTCTCTCTCTGTCTTGGCATCACCTGCGAGCTGTGGTGGTTATTGCTGTTGCTGTTGCTGTTGATCTTGCTGTTGTTTTGTTTATCTAACCTACACACACAGAGAGATACACCTTCACACACATACACACACACAGTTTGGGCGTTGTTTTCAACACCAACAACAACATGTAATTGAATTTTGTTGCGCTTTTCTACATTTAATTAGAATGTGTTTAACTGTCTCACCTTGTTTGACACAAATGAGTATTAAAGCAGTTATCCTAAATGTGCAGTTAATTTAATTTAAGCGCTTAAATTTACTTTAAAAAATTACGTTATTATTTTTCAACAATCAGAAAAATAAATAAGAAAAAATATATATATATCGTTAGCTTAAAAATAAGAACAAAGCGTAGTAAAACTATTTATCTCTTTATTTTCACATTTCTTTTATTTATTTGTTTTTAATTATTAATTAATTAATAGACTACTATTTGTGCCCTTGAGTAGTAACTTTTCTAGTTCGCAAGCCAATTTTAAGGTAACTACTTAAATTAATACTTTTTATATAAACTAGGATGTCTAAGCTAATAATAATAAAAACTATTAAGACAGTAAAATACTTTATTAGAGAAAAGCTAAAGAGATACAGAAAGTAGCTTATCTGCTTGTATTAGATAAATATATAGAATTTATAGCACTTGATTACCATCAATAATTAAATAAATTGAGCAAAAATCAAAATAATACCATTTATTTACATTTTTAATTTTTTTTTCTTTTTTAAATGAGAACATTTTCTGATTTATGTATATATTTCATTTGTAAAGTGTATTTATGATTCGTTCTATTATCCGCATCTTTTGCTTATTTTGTTTATATTTTGGGGGTCTGTGTGTGTGTGTGTGTGTGTGTGTGTGTGTGTGAATGTTTTGGGCGACTTAATTAGGAAACTTGGTGCGTTTTATTTATGTGTCTTAACGAGTCGTTTATTTAACTCACCCTCTCTGTTTCTCTCACTCTCACTCTCTCTCTCTCTCTCTGCCTCTCTCTTTGGCTGTGTAGAAAAACTAACATCAAATTGAAGCTGAACATTTTGGAAAATTTGTTTATTGTTTTTCTTTGGGGTCCTCCGCTCAGTCGCTGCATTTCACTAATTTGGGAAGAGCAGAAATCGAAATCGAAATTGGAATTGGAATTGGAATTTGAAATTAAAAGGAAAATACGAGTAGTCAGAGAGTCCAAGGGAAAATTGAAATAATGTTGTACCTTGATTTAAATAAAATAACAAACGGCCAAACACTGAACACACACACACACACACACACACACGCACAAAGATACAGAAAGGCGCAGAGAATTCTCAAAGCAATTCGACGAAAAACTAAACATAAATTCTGGCAATACAACGATCTGGGTTCTCTCAATCTATACCTCAGTCCCTGATGAGGTGTATTTGTATTTGTATTTGTATTTTTGTTTGGGTGTGTGTGTGTGTGTGTGTGTGTGGGCTAAGGTGCAGTCATGAACTTTGTTTTTTATTAGCGGCAGGATATCGACATTGCCTCTCTACAAATATATTTATATGTTAATTCGTTTGCGTTAATTGGAAAACAAAACCCCAAAGTAGCGACAACAACAACAACAACAACAACAACAACGAAAACAACAATCACAAAATTAAAACAGAATTCCACACAATTTATTTTTAAGCAGACATTTTTTGTGTGTATTTATTTATTTATTTTGCCGCTGGCAGCAAACAATTTGTAATCGTTGTTGCCTCTCCTCCTGGTTGACAAGGAAAATGTTGCAGCTGTGGCACGCGAAATCTGCAATCGTCTTGTCTCTTGTCTCATTTTCCCCCTGTTCCCCTCTCACTTTGTCGCCTTAATTGCAGTCCCAAGAAAGCCAACAAAATATGCCAATAGCATTTGCTGCAGAACAGATAACAACAACAAGAAGAACAAGTGACAAATGTTAAAGTTCGATATTGGTTGGTATCAAAAGAATAATTCAATCAGCGCATTAATTCTGATTCAGCAAATTGATCTTTATAATACACTCATATTGTTCTCACATTCTCTCTGATAAACAAAGAATCTCAGATTCAGTAAGATTCACTAGAAATTCGATTAGTATTTAATTCAAATATTAATTAATTTTGATTTACATTTAAAATTACGTTGGGTAAAAGTATATGTATAAATAACATCCATAAAATAAATTAAAATACTAATAGTCATATTAATAGTTTCCAATTTTATTTATTCATTTGAATCACTCAATTTATTACTTAGTAATATTAACTTTTAAGAGTTATTTGGAATATAAACTGGACTATACTCTACTTAGTACAATATTGGGCACATTTTTGTATTATTGTTAGAAACAATTTTTGTCTTACATGTACATATATGTATATGTATATGTATATGTATATGTATATGTATATGTATATGTATATGTATATGTATATGTATATGTATATGTATGTATATTCAATGCTTCTGAGATTTACATATACATATTTGATCCTTAGTTGCAATTGTTTTATCAGTATCTGATATAAAAACTGAATTAGAATCAAATCTATCTGTTGACTTTCTCGAATTCAGTATTCAAACTAACTAACATATCCGAATATGATATGTTTTTAAGCTTACTATATTAACAATATTTAACTTAATTAATCTCTTATTAGTCTCAATATTCCAGTTTCAGTTTAAATTGACTGCAGAAATAAAGATGCGCTCTTTTATTTTGTGTAAGCATTTTGAATTTTTCACAAGTACAACTATTTAGTTTTTAGCTTGTCAGATCATTTGGCCAACTTAAAGCTAATTGCCTGCCAATTAGCTGGTTTTTTATATGCCACATGTGTGAAAGCAATGGACGCTAGAAATGATATTTTATTTGTAGTCATTGTAATTCTTACAATTAGTGGGAAATCTCGGTCAAAATAAACATACTGAGGTGACAGACAAAAATCAGTCGGGAGCTAAAAGCAACACTAGAAATTAATTGACCATCCTCATCCATATGGATAAAGATGCAGCGGAACTTTAGCAATGGGCATGTGCAGTGATCATATGGATTTCTTGGTATTATTATGGTCTCTTCCCAAGAAGAAAGTGCGAACAATTTATGAAGGCATAAAACAAAAAGTTTAAAGTTTTATGACTGCCGAGTCGAGTATTTAAGTTGAAAATGTTTATAATATAAGATATGCGTATCTACATTCTCTTGTAATGCGGGCCAAAACCAACGAACTGGGCCACTTGGAATAGGTCAAAGTATTAGAATTATTCAAGATCTGCACTACAGATGAACTAATAAGAGAAAGAAGTCAGTTTTTACAGCTGGTGTGTTGATGTTTAGGCAAAAGTATAACATGGTTTTTTCATCTGAATGTTGTATTATGAGGAACTCAAACGAGGAAATAAAAATCTGTTGAATACAACAGAATTTTACGATAAGTATTTTGTATGAATCAACTCATCTCCCTCTCTGTCTATCTCTGTCTCTATCTCTGTCTCTTTCAGTTAGTCATACAGGCTTTCTCTTGCTCTTTCGCTCTGGTTTTATCGCGTTCAGAGAACAATCAATTGGCATTGTATTCCCCAAAAATTATTAATTACCAGAGCATGCACGTAAACAAAAATTTGTAAATCGACCACTTTTGATAAATCACAGACTAGTACACACACAGACAGACAGATAGACACACAGACAGACGGACAGACAGACAGTCAGACATACCACAACAGAACATGGCCACAAACACCAAAACAATTTTGCGATGAAATTGTCAAATTGCAGCGCAAAAACGCAAAAGCAGCAACCGCAACCGCAAAACGCACACACCAACAAAAAGCAAGCAGCAGCAGCAACAGGAAGATACACACACACACACACCCATACACACACCCATGGCACACCCACATCAGAGTCAAGTCCAGCCATTGGACACGAATTCAATTCACAATTTTGGTAACTGAAAATCACAGCGATGTGAACGCAATCAATCATAAAACGATGAAATGTCGAGGAGCGCGAAGCAAGCAAATTGAAAACGCTGCCAGGATACGGGATGCGGACATAGACATCGACATAACCAGAGAGTGACAGAGACAGAGATAGAGAGAGGGAAAACAGGAGAGTAGAGCATGGTAAATGAAAAGCTAGCAAAGTCATCGTTAAAACGATTTCCTCTGACTTCTTTTTCCTTCTTTCTCTTTTATTTTTTTTCTGTGGCATTCACTATCCTCATCGACAATCTGTCAATTGCTTTTGGGTTTTGACCCTTAACGCTGAGTTGGCTAACATAACTGAAAGTTAAGCGCCTCCAAACAATATGTTCAACCAACGGCAGTTAATTAGAGGCGCAGATACAGATACAGATGCAGATATAGATACGTTTACGAACTCAGATACAGATACTGAGCTGACAATTTCATTGTCAGTGTATGTGTTTGTCTGGCTCTTGAGTTCACTTATCAAATTTGAATTTAATTACAAATGCGAAGAGTTGACCAAAAAGGCCCAAAATCAAGGCCCTAATGAACAGTTTTGCTGCAGCGTTTTAAGCCGCATTTTGTAATCTCTTCGCTGGAGATTTACATGAAATCGAATCGAAATGTTGGCCCATAAATCAAGTTGCATTCGCAGCAGTCGGCAGCCAGTAAGTGTGTCATTAAAATTAATTATCTAGCATTTTTAACACCATTGCTAGCCAAACCCATGATCTAAGCCTGGAACCAGATTTGGACTTGGATTTGGATTTGGAGATGAAGTCGACACCAAGCCTATTCAGGGGCATCCTCGAACTGGGCTGCGATGACTTAGCAATTAGCCACACGCCGTGCAGAGTTTTGCTTTTTCTAAATATTTGCTCACAGCCTTTGTTGACAGTGCCACATACTTAGTGTTGGCAAAGCAGCGTTTTTCTCCCTCAAATCTGGACTTTTTCACATACACTAGTGTTGGCAAAGCAGCGATTTTCTAGCTCATATCTGGACTTTAGCAAATTTCGATTGAGGAGACAAAAAAATAACGAACAGCGGAAGTTCTGGTTATTTTTTAAAAAGGTTTTCTTATCTAGAAAAGATACATGTTAATTTTTTAGGTAGAACGTTGAGTTATAACCCTAATATTATACTTAAATTTAACATAGTAGGAATATAGCCTTTAAAAATAATTTTAGTGACAGTTCTGGAAGTTCTCTTACATTCTAATAGATTAAAATCCTTATAATAGATAGATTTGAATAGATTTGAGTTTTTAGCTTCTTTTTCGTTATTTAAACCACCACAAAGTAGCTTCTTTTGTTTTTTTTGAAAAGTTGTCAACACTCGCACATACACGGATACACCTACAAATAGAAGCCATATAGCCCCAATGGCCTCGACATGTCGACTTCTCTCAAATATTTGCGCTGACATAACTTTGTCTGCGGCTGGCGCGCGCCAAGAGTTGAGAGATGATGAGAAGCGCATAGAAGGGCTCTGTGTATAGAGCAAAAGCAGACGACAGGCAGCCGCTTTGTCTGCGCCTCACAATGTGTGAAAGATAATTATAACATGTGTGCAAACACACACTTACACACACACAGACACACAACAGAGGGACAGTGGATAGTGGACAGTTGTTGGATATAGACAGGGTAGAGTCAAGTCTATTTCATATATGTATTTTTTTTTGTGTCTAGTCACAAGCCACAATCGTCGGCTTTTGCCATTGACAGCTCTAACTTGGACTCTAACCAATCTGACACTGAGACCTGAGACTAAAGATGCCAACACAGCAAGTCTTGGTCGTCATCAAATGTCAATAGCAAAACTGTTTGCCAAAAGCAAAACATGAAACGAAAGTTTGAAAACTGTAACCAATAGCGATCTCTGTATACGCTTTCAATTTGCAAGTTTTATACACAGAAGAAAAACAAACTACTCTGAATATATTCGTTCAATTAATATAATTTAATTTAATTGTATAAATATAAACCTCAGATATTTCGCTCAGTAACAAGTATCCTTATAATTCCAAATATATGCAGGAAGTAAAATGAAATATTTTATTTAAATCAAGTATTTCGTAAGGGTTAAGAAAATCCGTGATCACCCAACAGGAAGTTATGCTTGTTTCAAATCTGTTCACCCATCGGACTGACAGCTTAACAAGTCATATGTTTTGTCTTTTTGGCATCATCTTTTACTTAAGAGTATAAACTACGCAGAATCATATACAAATTATTGTTGTATACTAATTTGTTCATCAGGAAAATATTAAATTAAAGGTGAAAGTTTGCGATTTACAATTTTGCAGTATTTCTATTTCAAGAAAAAAATAATTTATAAAAACAAACAAACGCTCCAAAAGTGTATGCCACGCCTCTTTCACTGCGCTAAACAAAATTTATAATACCCTTCGCAAGAGTATAATGACTTATAAAGTATTTGTATTTAAAGATGTATTAAAGTCTTTTGGAAATTATTACCTGGAATACAATATTAATGTGTTATCTTAGTATAGCAAAATTAATTTTATTAAATCAGTTATTGTTATTAAGTTTAACTTATACATACAAATATAAAGAACTTCAATGATATATAAAAAAGAATATTTTAAATGTGTTTATACTTTGAATTAAACTATTGTAAATATTGAAAATAATTTAAATTAACTTTATCTGTTCTTTTTATTCGAGTTGCAATAGGAATCATTTTTTCATCCAAAGAAACTCGCACTTCAAAACTTACACAACTCGTTAATCCCACCATCATTTCATTTTGGCAACAATTGATGGCAAATCTGTTGGACGAGAAGCTCAGATTAATCAGGGAGTAGAGTAAGTTAGAATACGCGACTCGTTAGTCGACCCATCAGCAGTTTGATTATGATGATTGCTCTTAAAGTCGTTTAAACAAATAGACGCATAAATTATGCAATTGAAGCCAATGTCCCGCTAGACAAATGATGTGGCATGGCCTCATCAGTGGCACCAGTCGCAATTCACCAGCAAAGTACCAGCACTCGTGCCTCATCTTGGGATTGCTTGGTGATTTGCGTTCCATTTATTTCCATTTATCGCAATGTCAAATGAGATATCAGGGAGTTAGAGAGTTGGGGAACTGGGGAGTGAGTGATAAAGACATCGATGGTTGTTAATAGTTAGCACTTGATATGTAAATGGCTCAATAAAAACTTCTATATCTCATATGCCCATCCCATCATTATATTGATCTCTCATTTCTAATGCACCACTTCCATTTATCTTCTCTGTTCTAGTTTGCAATTGCAATAATCATGCACGTCAATGTCGCTTCAATATGGAAATCTTTCGGCTATCCCAGGGTGTCTCTGGCGGCGTGTGCCAAAATTGCCGACACTCGACCACGGGACGAAATTGTCATCAGTGTAAGGAGGGATTCTATCGGGATCCCAATAGGCCGCTAAATGATCGCAAGGTGTGCAAAGGTAAGTCAACTGTGATAAATTACATCCTTAAGCTACTTGAAAGCCAACTCGAGCTGAAAGCACATAAATCAATGTTCAAATACTATACAACAAATAAAATGGCCATTTAAGCATTTCGTCATGTCGAATCTTAAATCAACAAAATTCCATCACGAATCGACTTCAAATTTAATTAACTGCTGCCAAAACATACGCTCAAATGGTAACAAAAACACATTTGAAATTCCAAAGCCAATTAACAATAATTAGTCTAAATATTGACCAACTAACCAAGTTCGAAATTCGAGCTAAAATACCCAATGCCCAAATCCCTTGAAATATTTCTATGTAATTTATTTATGCGATAAATTTGGCGCCAATCGAAAACTGAAAGCGCTTTTGAAAAAACCACAACTAGCTAGCTGGAGATTCGAGTTGGAGGAGCTGGAGATGGAGAATGATAGAATTGAGAGCAATGAATTTCAAGCAGCAGGAACTGAGCAGCATGGTCAGCTAATTTATGAGCTGGCAATAATTTTCATGCGCCGCCTAATCAACTTGGCCAAATCCAAATAAGGTGGCCAACAACAGATGGCTGGCCAATAGTAAAAATGGGCACCCACTATATTTGGCTCACACCAACACATACTCACACACTCACATATCTATCCATCTATCCGAATTAGACGAAAAATTCAACTCAAAATTTTATATGCCCAATTGCAAATTGGATTTGTAAACAAACAGAAATTTACTTAAGTAGTAGTAGTACAATAATGAAAACAAACAAAGTTCTCTACAAACAAATTGTTTGCATGTAATGACTGTTGTTGTTGTTGTTGTTCTTGCTATTTTTACATCACGCTTCACGTCCAGCTGCGAGTTGCGTATACGCCGCATACGCCGCATGCCTCATTTGTCATCATTTCTCAAAAGACGTCGCTGATGATGCTGCTGACTAAGTATCATAATTCTGAAAAGCCGTTAAATCCAAATCAAAACCTTATCGATTTTTAATTAATTATACAACACAACAACAACAACAACAACAAAAATCCACTCGAAGAACAGCAACAACAACAGAAAACAATAACCAACAACAACAACAACAACAACAAGATTTACAAGGCCAACCAAATGCGCACATCGTAAATAAGTAAAGCAAGCAGCTCACACACACACACACAGATACACACACACACACACATACAATCTCAAACGAAAGCTTTATGAGTTTAATCGTCGGCGGCTTCTCTTTGCATCATATTTTATTTTTTTTTCTGATTTTTTTTTTTTTCAATTTTTTCAATTTTTGTCGGTTTCAGTTTTTGTTTTATTTCCACAACGTCGAAAGAAATTTATTCATTTTAATTTTGACACGCGTGCAATTTGTTTAAAACATTTTTGCATTGTGGTTTTACATTTATTCTCATAGTTGTTTCACTCGTTCTTGTTGTTGTTGTTGTTGCTGTTGCTGTTGCTGTTGCTGTTGCTGTTGTTGTTGTTGTTGTTGCTTGTTTGCAAAATGTTTTACGTCATGTTTTTGGGTCGGGAGCGACCATTTGGCGACGTTGCCTTTCAATTAGTCAACCGCCTTGCCTTTGCTTGTCTGGACTTGTCTGGACGTGTCCGTACTTGTCTTAACTTGCCGCAAGTGCTTAATGCAACATTTGCTCCATATAACAAATGCGAATACTTTAGATCTTCCAAACTGAACCCAACTCTGAACGTCGTCCCAGCCGGTTGACGCAATTTGTACCCACAACAAGTGGCTCACATTTCAGAAATATCTATATGTATAGTATATTCTTTGATGGATGCGAAATGATAATGGATAAACTTTTAGGAAGCCATTTGCAAAAATAAACATTCATACACATTCGAGTCGAGTACGTGTACCTTGAAAAGCCAGAATAAATCAACCCATTTAACCACATCAATTTATCATCACATCTCCACTCGATGCCGATGCCGATGCCAATGCCTTTGGATATTCGGTTCAATTTGCAAAAATTAAATTTCTCAAGAATATTTCCATCTCAACGGAAGCAACTAATCGCAAATTTTTATTTCGATAATCTATGGGAAATAATCTTTTTTTCGAGAGCAAAAACAAATTCAGGTGAAACCACTGACAATCTCAAAATGTGTACTTCTTAAGAATAAACTTATCCAACAGACGAGCAGTTCTATTTTTATCAGAGATTTATGCCAATTTAGTTATAATTTATCAGAATTCATGCACTACGGAAACAGTTTAAGAATTTCCTTAGAAGAAATTAAACTTATCCAGAGGAAGCAAAGTTCAACAACTAATAAATAAACTAGGAACTTAAGCTATGTTTATCTTTATAAGTATTTGCATAATTGTATTCGCAAAAGATTCAGAATTTATCTTAAGGTGATAAATAGGATAAGAAAACTTCAGCAGTAGTGGGTTTTTATCTTCACTAAGAAATCTTTACGAAAAACAATTAACAAACTATTTACAACTCAAAATATTGAAAGAATAAGCTTTCGCAGAACATATAAACTTAATGAACAGCAACTAAGAAACTTTTCAAGAAAATTTGAAGAAAAAAGGGTGATTCTTATAAGATTTTTCTCAGAATATGTGATTAATATCTGCCATGTCAAATCAGGCAAAGTCCTTAACTGATCCAGAGAAAAATCTATTAATTTATAAATAGTTTAGGTTTTCTAATTGAAAAACCTAACTCAGCACTTCTTTTAGATATTCACAATAATTTGAAGAGTTATATTGCTAAGCATCTTTTGTCAGCAATTTTTCTGCTATTTTTACATTAATTATCTTTCACATATGCCTAATATAGTAGATAGTATCTACAAGATACTTTTGATTGACAGGCTCCTTTTGGTAATAAGCGATTTCTATCGCTCGTATTTAATAGACAATAATGATTATTTGTTTAACTAATTTAACTTGCATTTGGATATAACTATTTTAAGTGTTTGTTCTCTTATTTCATCGCTTACTTCAAGCGAATACTTGTTCAAGATACAAGATAGTCGTAGTTTGCTTCACATAATTCAATCGAAATTCCATGTCAAATAACTTTTCTCAGCTCGGCGTTAATTATATATAGAGTTTCTGAAGCTCACAACTTACTCTTGGAATTTCTATCTGTCAGTCCTTTGAAATTTTGAAATGATGTATAGATAAGTTTATTCGCAGATTGCAAATCACGCGCTACTCGCATGTCTCGCATTATAATTAACGCCTTAAAGCAAATTTGAAATGGACGGCAACTTCCGGAACAGGAGTGAAGTCTGCTTCTGCTTCTGCTTCAGCTTTTGCTTCTGATGCCGATGCTGATGCACATTTGTTGTTGCCATGATTTCGATTTAATTTAAATATTCAAATGATTTACTTGAGCTCAACAGACACGAGCAAAATGTCGACGAACAGACGTTGCCAGCCATAACTCATCAGATACTGTGGTCAAGGGACGGGGCTTTGTAGAGACGGATGCACAGGCAAACCATTACACACACACATTCCAGCAGACAAACACACACACAGATACACACATATACTCGCACAGAGATAGACTACTTTTGGGATTCGGACATGTTGTCAAAGTCATTTCGGTTTCGGCTCAGCCAATTTCCTTATTTGCGCAAATGTTTCAATGACCGGAAAATTACATATTATTATTTGTCCAATGAGAGATTGCCATACACACAACCGCACACACACACACATACACACTGTGACATAAACGACTGACCATTATTCATAATAGTGTTGCTGTTGTTGCTGTTGTTGTTGTTGTTGCAGATTTCTGGATAATTAAAATCTCTGCCAGCCCCAAAAACTATGCTGTGCTTTTTGTGTGTCGCCGCTGTGACATCATTAATTTCACACATCAAACCAGCAAATAAATCTACTCTGACTTATAGACTATGCGATACCCTAATTTAAATATATATTTAAGATACAAAATATATAAATAAACCACACATTAGCTTAATATATTATCTAAATTAAGATAGTTTTTGCCAAGACTGCAAGCCTTTAAAATATTATAAAAGGTTTTGCTTACGATTTCAGTAAATTTTATTTTCTCAATTATTGTCAGTTTATTCTTCGAATCGGATTCTTGGAGTAGATAATTTTGTTGAACTTTCAACTGGACTTCTATATCAAACGTTCTGACAAAATGATATTACTCAACTGTGAAGATACCGCAAATTGGCAATGTGAAGTTTATGACAATACAACAATGGGCAAACTTACATGGCATATCATAAACGATGCCATATTGGGGGCGTGTTGTGTCATTGTGTCATGGGGGGGGGGAGGGGGGGCAGCCATGAATACAATTAACAATATCCGTAACTAAATACGTGAAATTAAAAGCCATAAAATCACAAAGTCACGTGCGAAATGTTACAGCAATAACAGCAGCAGCAACAGCAGCAACAGCAGCAGCAGCAATTAAAATAATGTCATGAATTACCTAAGCCACACACATACACATAAACACACACACCCACACACAGACACTACACATAGAGAATGTAGAAAGTTTTTTTACTGCCCATTTTGTCATGAAGTTCATGAAACACAGCCGCTGCCACCGTAACCATTAGACAAGGCAACACATGCCAAGGGTGAGGTTAAAGATGAGAATTGCGTGAGGTTAAAGTTCACAAGCAGAGGGCGAGAGAAAGAGAGAAAGAATAGCGTTTAATATCGCTCAAACATCATTAGAATTTCATAAAATGCGCATTGCAACTGTAACAAATCGGTTAAAGGTTGTTTCCTTTGTCGAGGGTTGCAGCCAACTTAATTGAATGCCACAAGAAAATGCATTTATCATCAACGGTGGATTGTCAGTGGGTGGGTGGTAAGGTGCAGGAGATGGCCAGTAAGCCATAATGGTTTTTAAAACTAAGCTACAAAAATCTATTACAACTATGTGTAGGTGGGTGGGTGGTTGGGTGGTTGGGTGGTTGGCTGAAGAGCGAACTAAGCGGCGTAACAAATTTTACGCTGGCGAAGCAATAAAAGTTGATGCCAGGACAAATTTTGGCTACTGAAAAAACAACTAAAATACTTTTAAGCAGACTAATAGATGCTCTATAAAAAACGCACGCCTGAAAGACTTCAAAATGTTGTTAAAGGCTTAGATTAAATGGTTTGATTTAAAGAACAGCTTTTCAACTCGGTTAAAAATGAAACTAACCTTGAAACTATCTTGGTTAGTTTTAAAACAAAGTATATAATACTATATGAAATACATATAAAATAGTTTTGTATTTTCCGATATTTTCACTTTTAAATTCTCTAATAAAAGAACTCTCAGTTTTTTTGTTTACTCAAGGCTATAATTTAATTTTTATTTTTCATTAATATGTAATAAAAAGAATGAATGCATTTAAACACTTGTTTCCGAACTGAGGGTTAAATGATTTTAAAGCTTAATTTAACAATTCGATCTGGGTAACCCAAAATCAGTATTAGTTTTCCTTACCCTTTTATTTCCGCTGCTTTTTGCTCTGTTCTTTGTAATTGAATCCTTTGTAACTGAATATATTGATATCTCTTTATCTCCGTGGCTTTAGATGTAAGACCTTGATATTAAGTCGTTTATGAGCCATAAATCTACCCATTATCTTATATAATATCGTGCCTTTAAGTACGAGCAGCATGTCTTATCCTAAGCAGATCTTTCAGGACTTTCTCTTTCTCGCTGATCAACTCTTGTGACTCTACAGTGGGTTAGAGTATAGACATTGCATATCAGGCAACTTAACTCATCCACCCACACACACACCCACACAACCACACACATATAGACAACCTCAGGCTGGCCACGCTTTTGGATTCTCTGGCGGATTTTGTGGGCGTGGCGGGTGGGCAACGATTTGAATTATGACATTTTGCATGCGAGTTGACATTTAAAGCTGTGCAAATTGTTCGAGCGTCAAATTGGCGCTGCCATTTCGTTGACTCCACAAGACCGTGACCCTTAGCCCCTCTCATCCCCCGCCACCGCCACCACCACTCTGAAAGTAATTCAACATTGCCTACTTTTGCGCGCATCGTTTGATTTTCAATAGTCTTTATGTCTGCGCCTCAATTTTAACGCACAATTTGAAAAGTGCGCCAAAGTTTCAAATACAATTGAGGTTTTCCTTCTTTCTTTCTATCTTTTTCTTTTCCCACGTAACAACTTCTCAGTCTCCCCCTGTCTCTACCTGTCTCGGAAAACTTTGCAGTCTTCTTCGTGTTGTACATGCAACAAAATTGTAACAATCCATTTGAGCAAAGGTCTTTGGTAAGAGCATCTCCTACAGTCTGTGAGGGATTCCCTCTTCTTCTTCTTCGTCTTCTTTTGCTCATTTCAACGTCGCGAAAGTTGAGCGAACTTTGCGCCAGTTGCAACCGCGATAAAGTTTTTCCAGGCCTCCAGGAACAGGAACAGGAACAGAGTCTGAAGGAAAACTCTGACAAGATGGGCATAACTTTTGTCGCGCCGTGCGAAGTCATTGATTTATTAATAGGCCAGTAAAGAGAAGTTCTCCCTTTACCCCCCCCCTCATTTCTCCACTACAGCAGTGTTAAATTAGGCAGCAAAGTCAGACTGACTCCTTCCATATAGTACGAAAAGTCTACGCAAAGAGTATTTGTTTCTATAGAATCTCAATATTCTATTTAAACAATGCAATCAAGTTTTGAGTATGAATTTAAGTGCATTCAAAGCAAATGAATCGTATGTAAATTGTCTAATTTAATACTGCACTTATTTGTGTAAAAAACAATTAGCAGACAATTAGCTATAGCTTCTTTTATGTTTGTTTAAATAACATACCCTAAAAGACGGATATGAAAATAGAAATAAGAAACAAAGTTTAGGAGAATTTAAAACAGTATTGTATTCATTGATATTGATAGCTAAGTAAATGTGTATTCAATAATATTCAAAAACAACTTGTTACAGACTTCTCTGAAGATTTCTATTGTTGATCATATACTTGTAGATTATACAATATATAATATCCAATATTTGTATAGTAACATAAATTCATGAATACATGTTTTCATAGTCTTCGTATCACTAAAATCAAGTCTGATTTATAAGATTTATCACATTGCTATATTCATAATGTTACTCAAATACTCTACGCTATTCGAATGATTCACCAAATGAATATTCACTTGCACTTTGAGTGCATTTATGTGTGTGTTCTCAATGTCTAAACGAAAACTTTTATTTGACACGCAACAACAGAAATCATTTCGCAATCTAAAACATTCATATTTGCTGCTGGAGGTGCAATGATTCATTGCATTCAGGTACTCATTATTTATACAATGTATCGGACTATTCCACGGTCTGTTCAATGTTCAATTGCAGTCAGGTGTAATCCCTCTCTCTCATGGGAGGGAAATGATTCTATTGCAATTCGACAGGGAAATCTTTTCATAATTCTTACTTTGTGTGTGTGTGTGTGAGTGTGTGTGTTGTTTGGTTTCTTTTGAAATTTTGCATGAATCTATTTGGCTAATAATAACAAACAAATTGAGAGGGGAACAAGAAAATCAGAAATAGCCCCTTCCTGGAGGCAGCTGTGCTTTTTATTGCTCACCATTTTTTATTTCTTTGGACTACGAAATTTCGGCTAATATTTTATGGGAATTGATGGAAGTGGAAGACCACATCGAAATTACGTTACGCACTTTTGTTTTGTGGTCAGCTGAAAGTGAAGAGGAAGGGGTTAAGGGGGAAGGTGTCATTGGGGTTGGGGTTGAGGTTGAGGCAAAGATGTTGGCGTAGGTTGATTTCGCTTGCGTAAAGTTGAAATAAACAATAACAAATTGCGCTTGATTTGCTTTATGATGTTTACACTTTACCCAGAGCCCTGGCCTGCCTGAGTATAAGTGTGAGTGTAACTGTGAATATACATGAATACAAATGTGAGTGTGACTGTGACTGTGAGTGTGACTGTGAATACGATTGCGAGTGCAAACAGCGCGCAAAGCGAAACTTTAGTTAATTAATTTTTGGAAAGCCAAGCAAAATAAATAAAAGCCAACAGATTTTAACAATTGTAAATACAAGCCAGAAAAACCAGAGCAGACAGCCCAACAAATTTAAAAGCTGAAAATTGTCCTAATGGAATGCCGGAAAATTAAATGTAAATGAAAATTGTTGTACTCTACATGGATACCTCTTTAGTGTGACTGATGGATATCAAATATGTAGATACTTGTCTACACAAATCGACTTTTTGTGGACAAAAGATCAACGAGTTCTTTGACGGCTGCCAATTAATTAGAACAGTTCATTAAACTGTTATCAAGAGAATGTAAAACAATATAAATTGTGTATTTAAGAATTTAGGATATTTAAAAAATAGACTGGTAGATTTATATTGATCTATTTATATTTTTCAAATACATTTATACTTTCAAAGTTCATAAAGTTGATTGTAAATACATATATTATTATAATATTGTGTGTTTTCAAATCGAATACAGTATTAAATAATCCATTAACACATCTCTTTGGATATTTGATAGACAGTTTAGATTATAAGCAAACTTTATGATTGATGGTCAAATTAAGATATATCAACAAAATGTCTTTAAGAACCATTCACTAATATCTGTTTCTGAATAGTCCAAAATTTCAGCAAGAGAAACTTTAACTTTTTACGAAGAGTCTATAAAAGTTTAAAGACAATGAAACTGTTTGCAAAATGTTAAGAAAAGATGTAATTATTGTTGTCATTACTGCAATTTATTGTAGTTTTGAAAATGTCCAACTCTAAAGGATTAACCCAAATATATATTGTGTAAGTTTAAACTCGATGTGAATAACGAGTATTTCAAAATGATGAATAGCTTGACTTCTTTTGTCCGACTTCGATTAACATTGGCCATGATTCACATTTGCTGTCCTAATTAAGAGCCCATTTATAAAAGGCCATTTCAGAGAACAGAGTCAGAGCATCTGTGGATCTCTGAAATGGCAATTTTGCCTGAGTCTGAGTCTGAGTTCTGAGTTCCCATTTCCCATCTGAAAGTGGAGCAAGGGATTCCCCCAGATACAGATACAGAGAGTGAGTGACAGTTACATGCCGAACTGCAACTGCAACTGCAACTCTTTGTGTGTTGCATTTTTAAACACTGACATACTCATATTCATACACTGAAAAAGAAGCTTTTTGAAAGACAAGTTTAAAATTCTTGAATATGTTTGAATTTTAGACCCTGTACTTTAAAAAAGTACAAAAGGGTCTATTACGTTTGTGCAAAAAAAAAATGTGCATAACAGGCAGAAGGAGGCGTGGCAGACCCCATAAAGTATATATATTCTTGATCAGCATCAACAGCCGAGTCGATATAGCCATGTCCGTCTGTCTGTCTGTCCGTCTGTCCCTTTTTTGAGTAACTAGATCTCAGAGACTATAAGAGCTAGAGACACCAAATTTGGCATGTAGGTACATCTATATCTTGCATTGAACGAGTTTGTTTTAGATTTTTGCCACACCCCCCTCCGCCCCCGCAAATTAAAATACAAAATTTCCAAGTCGAATTACAAGAGCACCTTTGATGCTAGCCCTTTGATTTTCAGTACGTATAATACAAACTATTGTCTGAATGTATCCTACAAATTTTATTCAAATCGGATGATAAACGCGGAAGTTATTCAACTAACAATGTTACGGCCAAAATCAACTGATATCTTCGTAGTGGCGCCATCTATGGAAATTTTTTGAAACTGAAACAATCTGTAGTGATCGCTTTGCACTCAAAAAGTACAGGGTCTCCTACTGTCGAGCTTGCTCCACCGTAGCTTAATGCATTTTTTAAGATAATACTGTTTAATGAAGACCATGTGCAGAATAAATGCCAGTTAATAAGTTCGGCAAAAAAGCCCAACTTATTTAAAATAAATGCTAAGAACGGAATAAAAAACTACATATAATTCAATCAAGTATTTCTTACTTAGTTTTCGATTAATTTTATTTCGAATATCCAAGACTCTTTTCTCTCTGTGTATCTGTATAAATCAGGAAACTGTTTGTATGTACATTAAGTCAAATGTGATTCAATGCGGCTATTTGGGTCGTCCTTTCCTGTGGAGGAATGACTCAATTCCAAAGAGAGAGAAGACAGGTCTGTAGGACTGGTGAAAGGTAGAGATACTGGTAACTGGTAACTGATATGTCTGTTGAATGATTCAGCATTACATGCAGCAACATTCAGCATGCAACTTCTAGTGGCAGTGATTAGAAAGACTGCAACTGAAACTAAACAAAACTGATGCTATACTCGATTACATTCTTTGTGAATGTCAATTTGAATGTAGTACTCCATAACTGTAAGTACAATTATGAGTATGAGTAGGAGAATGAGTAGGAGAATGAGTCCCTGTGGCTCGTTATAATGAAAATTCATAATCTCTCTTGCCTTGGTCAATGCGCAAAAAAAGCGCAGCACAGGCCATATGGAAACTGCCAGGAAAAAAGGGAAACACACACACACACACACACACACACACACACAGATACACACAGATACACACACATACACTCGTATGCATATCTGTATCACTGTGGAATCATTTCCGATTTTTGTAACAATAATTAACAAGCTGCAAAAGACACAAGATGGTATCTACAATAAATATTTAGTAAGCATTCTAAAATAGTTTTCTCCTCCTTTTTGACCCAAAGTTATTGGCAATAAAATTCAATTTCCCGATAAGTAAGTAAGAGTTTTCTAACAGAATTATAGACTCTATTTTATGTAAAGAGAATATTGTTTCCCAAATACTCCCATTTATTTCGTTGGACTTTCCAAAGAAGGAATTTCATTTTAGATATTTAATATTGATAATTCTGCAATCTTCTGAAAGTGTATATCTTTAATTTAAAAAAACTATCACAAAAGTTGTTTAGCATTAAAGCAATTGCAGCAAACTTTGAAAGTTGATATTTTAATAATAACATTTGTGCTAAGAAACATTTTAATTTGGGGTTTTTTTCTATTTATTGTAATTTAGTTTTTTTTAAGTAACTGAAACTTATATTTAATTTTTAACAATTTGTTGTTTATTTTGCAGACTTGTGTAAAATTTAATTACGTAGATAGCTTAAAAGCGCCCATAGTGCAGCACAGTTCATAGTCATGCCACAATATGGGGCAGGATGCGTAATGAACTCGTTGTTGCTGCTATTTTTTCTGCCTTGGCTATTTTAGCAGTTGAGTGTGGCTGTGTGTGTGTGTGCGTGTGTATGTGAGTGTGTGGCTGCCACGTTCAGATACCGCACAACACACACACACACACACACACACACACAAACACTCAGACTCACACTCATACACATGCATATTGTTGTCATATTGTTGCTGCCACGCCCTCACACCAGCAATCAGCCCCATATCTGACAATATGCCCTGCAGCCCAACAACAATGGACAACACAAGCGCCAAATGGTTAAAGTGCTGTTGTTGTTGTTGTTGTGGCTGCTGCTGTTGTTGTTGTTGTTGCAAGTTATTATTGTCTGCTGTCGCTGTTGTCATTGTCATTGTTGTTGTTGTTGTTATCTTCCCGGATGTGTCGCTGTGTGCATATAAATCGCATTTAATTTATTGTAAATCGGATTAAATTACCAAATGTTGCACGCACGCTGCAAACTCAACTCCATTCCCTTCCCCTCCCCTCCCTACCACATTCCCCAATCCCTATTCTGCATTCTCCATTCTCCATTCCCTATTCTCCATTTCCCAGTTTCAGGTCCCATTCCCTATCCTAGACCAAAACATATGTAGCACATCACGAGTGTCTCATTCTCAGTCTCAGTCTCAGTCTGAGTCTCAGTTTTCTTGCCAACTTCATTTAATGCTTTAGACACGCAAAAGGCTTTGGGCCCTCAATTTGAAGAGTGGCCAAAAGCGGCTTATTAACTAAAAAGCCCCCAACTCAAATGCAACCAACTTACGTTTGTTAGTTTTCGGTGACACATGACACAAATAAACACACACACACCAGTCCAGATGAGATCCCAACTGACTGAAGTGTGTGTGTTCTCTCCACTGTTTAGCTCCCTTGTGGGTGGGCTAAAAGTAAAAAGAAAAAAACAATAAATAGACACCACACTGTGCCACAGAGAAAACTTAAAAGCACACCACACAAATGGAATTGGGTTAAAGTCAGCATAAGATGTGGCTTTAATGCACTGCGAAATATTCGAATTGCAGACACCGAAGATAAACACCAAATATTTCAAATCCAAATAGAGCAAATGATCCATTGATGAAAGATCTGCAGTTGCTAAATAACATTAGCAACACTTGGTAGCAAATTAAATTCGGAAATCTACTAAGTAGTAAATTCTTGGATAAACTAAATTACTTATAGGCTACTGAATCTGGAGGTCTTTTGTCTACATATTTGCCAGCCATGGATATAAAATATTATATTCCGAATTCTGCACATCTTAATCGTCAAAACAATACCAACCTGTAATAGGTATGTTCTTACTATTAATTTAAGGAATAAAAGCAGTTAATAAAGATAAATTGAATGTAGAACCTATAGATTCCTCCATCAGTCTGTTTTCTTAATGTTCAACTCACAAAACAACATCAATCAATGATCAATCAATAAATTAAATGCAATTGCAATATTCAGCATATGAAGAGGAAGTGAGTGTGAAATTTTTTACACTCAATTTGCATTGCAGCTTTGATAGCTCCCTTTTCTTTTTTCCAACTCTGGACATAAAAAGAAAACATTGATATTTGAATGCTTAATATAACTATACAATATTAATTACTAGTAATAATTATGTAACAGATTGATAATGAAAAGTTATTAGAGACTGATTCGGATAGAAGATAGTGTAGAAACAGATCTGAAACAATTCGATTTTTGATTCCATTGAAGGCTGCTGGGAGCTTTTATTGAGTGGCGGCTAACACCAGTAAGAAATCTTGGAAACTATTCACATTTCTTGACGTGTAACAATGGGTTATCAAAGTCTGTTTTTTGTACCTAGCAAAAGTAGAGGAGTATAAAGAGTAGGAAGCAAAAGAGGTTGCAAAGTAAAAGTCTGCCGCTGGGCGAAGCACATTCGCACTTTCATTTGCAATTAACCGTGTGGCAGCCAGTGGCCAGCATTTAACTTGCAACGTGCACTCAATTTGGAATCCCGACAGTGGCTAATGGAGGAAGGAAGGGGTCAGGAAGGGTTGAGGGTTGAGGGTTGTGGGAAAACTCGACGTTTTCTCTGTTATCTGTTAATGCATATTTCCACGGCTCATAAACGTACGGCAAGAACACACACAGAGAGAGACAAAGAGAGAGAGAGAAAGGGAGAAAGAAAGTGAGAAAAGTCGACTGGTTGGCGGAAAAAGTCGATGAAAAGAAAAACTTGAAAGTAACTTAAAGTACAAATTCAAGTAGATTCCATGGCCATAACGCCATGTTGATTTTCCGAATGCATTTCCAATTGAGAGAAAAACGAACAAAATGACTTTGAAGTGCGGCGAGCTCAATTAAGCTCTCAACGCGTTGCAGCTGCAACAGCAACAGCAACAGCAACTGCAACAACAAATAGACTTGTATCTGACGAAATGTATCTGTATCTACTTATATCTGTATCTGTATCTGTAGCTGTATCTGTAACGGCATCTCAATGCGTATCTTTCAACTGTTTGTGCATCTGTTTCTTTCTTTTCAGCCTGCGAGTGCCATCCGATCGGTTCATCTGGTAAAATCTGCAACAACACAACTGGTCAATGTCCGTGCAAGGACGGAGTTACCGGACTTCTTTGCAATCGCTGTGCCCACGGATACCAACAGAGTCGTTCCCACATTGCACCATGTATCAGTAAGTAAACCAGGGATTATTTAATATACATATGTACCAAAGAGATCATTTCTAGCCTCTACTTGTAAATTAAAAACTGAAAATACTCATTGTCATAGCTTATTGTCTACTATAGACAGTGATTACGGATTATGAAAGAGAACAGGAAATTTAAGTTAATGAATAATAAGATATATATTTAATGCAGAACTTAAATACATACATAATTATTCTTATTATACTCAAGTTGTATAAATAGCCTAATTTATGCATTCAACATTTTTGTTTACTTCAGAGATTTCTTACTGAAATCAAGGGAATAAAAATTTCAATTTATTTGACCTTGCAGGCTTTTAAAAGTACTATGAAGTACTTATATTATAAATTTTACGAGTATAGACTGTCAGGTTGAAGCATTAATTTATTATTTACATAAAAAGTACTATTTAAGTACAAACAATTATGACATTAACAATTTTCCAAATAAAATTTAATTTTATGATGATTAGAGGAAACAAAAGTTACCTGTAAGTTAGTAGCTTATTTAGTTCAGCTTAGAGAAGTGATATCGAATAAACATAAACCATTGCCACTTCTTGAGATAACAGAATCAGCCAACAGTTAAATGCATATTAACTAGTGGAAGTCATTAAGTTCTTTTTTAGACCCTGTACTTTAAAAAAGTACAAATGGGTCTATTACGTTTGTGCAAATGTGCGTAACAGGCAGAAGGAGACGTGGCAGACCCCATAAAGTATATATATTCTTGATCAGCATTAACAGCCGAGTCGATATAGCCATGTCCGTCTGTCTGCCTGTCCGTCTGTCCGACTGTCCCTTTTTTGAGTTCCTAGATCTCAGAGACTATAGGAGCTAGAGACACCAAATTTGGCATGTATGTACATCTGTATCTTGCATTGAACGAGTTTGTTTTAGATTTTTGTGCCACGCCCCCTCCAAATTAAAATACAAAATTTCCAAGTCGAATTTCAAGAGCACCTTTGATGCTAGCACCTTTATTTTTGGTATATATAATACAGAATATAGTCCAAACCTATCCTGCAAATTTCGTCCAAATCGGATAATAAACGCGGAAGTTATTCAACCAACAATGTTACGGGCATTATCAACTGATATCTTTGTAGTGGCGCCATCTATGGAAATTTTTTGAAACTAAAACAGTCTGTGGTGATTGCATTGCACTAAAAAGTACAGGGTCTCCTACTGTCGAGCTTGCTCCACCGTAGCTTACTTTTTTGGAAAAGTTTTACATATAATATTTCTAGTACTATCTGCTTATTTCTATTTAAAGAAAGTCCGATATCCCCTAAGCTAGTAAAAATGGGCTTTCAGTATTTTAGATTTAATTGATTTCTTGAATCTTTTCGCAGAACAACCACCGCGCATGATCAACTTACTGGATACGCAGAATACGGCACCAGATCCATCAGAACCAACTGGAGGTGTTGTTGGTGTGAACAGAGGCACCTCCTCTTCGGCCGCCCAATCCCAATATTATCGCACCGAGGGCGGCAGGGGTAAGTAAGTGTTCTCTCAGTCACTCTCATAAGCGTAGTGGACGTGTCTGTGTGTTAACCGCTCTAACTTGATGTTGCTCATTTTTTGATTGTTGTTGTTGTTGTTTTTACTGCTTCTGCTGTTGTTGCTGTTGGTTGTACTAACTATTCCAGACGGCAAACTTTTTGCCGCGTCGCTTCTCTCGCTTTGTAATCCTTTCAAATGGGTGAGAAAACACAAATCCGCTAAAGTGCAGTTGGTTGTCGGTTAAGCGGCCTCAAAGAAGAAGAAGAAGAAGACAACGGTTAACGCTACTCCCACTAAAAAAGAGAGGGCGTGGCAAGCAGTCTATAGGGTAGCACTTAACAGATAGAGCAAATGTTTGCAAGCAACTTTTAGTTACAGTTGCCGAGATGAGAGTGCAGAGGAGAGATTGGGGAAGAATGGGGCAGTGTTGCAAAGAGCGGAGTGTTGCAACAATTCGTTGCATGGACAGAGACTGCAGGCTACGGCAACAGCAGCAGCAGCAGCAGCAGCAACAAGCAAACAGAATACGGCATAAATCATACTAAAGCCTTAGCGTGGCAACCAAGAACCACAAAAAGCCCCCGCATCCTCTTTGGAGGCGCCCCAAGGTGGCGCGTGCTTAAGTAAAAAGCAAAGCAAACTTTCCACAAAGTGGCAAAGCGAATGGCGAGCAGCAAATAGAAAGCAAGCAAAAGCAAAAGCGAAAACAGAAACAAAAACAAAAACAACTAGAACAACTTCGCTACGCAAATGAATTAAAAAGTTTCTTTATTTAATTTGTTCATGAATGAGCAACGGGCGACAACAATGGCCGCACACTTTTAAGCGTCACTGTTGCTGCCGACGCTAATTGTTGCCAACTATTTGCACAGAGCATTTAGCAAAGGGACAGTTTGCAAAGCGGGACAAACCGGGAGAACTCTTACAAGATATCAAGCTGAATGACAGCGAAAGTGCAAAAGATACAAATGACAAATTGCCCTGACTGAAAGCAGAACTGTCTCTCAAAAGATATTTTGATATTTGCCCGTCCAAAGTAGTTTTAATTTATCCGGAAAAAAGACTGAATTGACAATTTTAATTGTGAATGGTGAATGTATTTTATATAGTATAGTAAATTTATCAGGTACCAAATCCGACTTCTGTATGAATGTTTTTTTCAGTTAATGATTTCGCTCTCAATACAATCTCTAACGCTCTTGAGTAAAACGATAATGTTCTCTGCGAAAAAGTTAAATGCGACTTAAGTGAGAGTTAAAATGAAAGTTGAAATCTGAGAACTGAAAACTGAAAACTGAAAGCTGAGAATTCGAAACGGAAAACTGAAAGAGGAACTGTGACAAGTTTTGAGAAACTAAATACAGGCAAACGCAAATTGAGCACCCATCCAGAAGAGCATCCATCATCAAATGCAAATGGGGATTCAGTCAAAGTATATACTTCCCCTTCTCCTGCCCCCCCCTCTTCGCTCTCGCTTTTTACCCACTTCCCTGTAGCGTTTTAAAAAGGCAGTCAGTTAAATTTATTTGTCAATGGCAAAGAAAAGCGCAAAGTTGATGCGAAGAAACCCAAGTTGAAGATGAAGTTGAAGTTTGCACGCTTGTAACCAAGAAGCGTACTAAAAAGATGGTCAACTCTCTCCCTCTCTCCCTCTGTCTCTCTCTCTTTCTCACTCTCGTTCGCACACACACACACATACCCACGTGCCAAAAAGTTAGTCCTTGTTGGCATCTCATAGTGTTAGTTGGGTTGTGGGGCAAATAATAAAGAGATAGAGAGAGAAAGAGAGAGAGAGAGAGAGAGAGAGAGAGAGAGAGAGAGAGAATACAGAGGATGAACGAGACTGCTCAACATGAATATTAATTATGAATTTATAATTTGATAATCTTATTAAATTAATTTGAAATTCTGTCGAGTTTGAGTTAATTTAAAGTTTGTGCCACACTCACACTCACAGTTACACTCACACTCACACACACACACACACACCACCCTCTATCGACCTTGTCTCGCGTATCTGATTTTGCATACGAAATTTAATGACATGTTAATGTAATGCACAATTAAATGATTAACGAGTCACTTTGAATTAATTGCAATCTCCACACGAGAATAGTTGGAACGACTTTAGACATATCTATAGTATATATTAGATACTTTAACAGACAAACGTGCGCGAAATAATAATGCTATAGAGTGATCTGATTAATAGCCTTACATTAATTCAATGTTCTATCTTTAGAGATATTAAAAGTTAAGTAAGACAAGCTATTAAACCCAAATGTTTAAAAATAATAATGTTAATTTCAAATCAAATGACAAAACATTTTCTTTATTGCATTTTAAAACTAATATGAAAACTATAGATTGAATTGTTTTATTTTTGAAACACACAACTTTTGATTTAACTCAACAAAGACAATTGAAATTAGGGATATATATGTATAAATGTATATACTAATGGATATTAAATAACCAATAATAAACCATTTAAAATGCAAATTATAGTTATTCATCTGGAAACTAGCATACAATATGTGTACCATATACCAATAAATAAACTAATAAACATTATTATTGAGTAAAATATGCTGTTTATATTATTTCGCACACGTTTGTATAGATTTCTATAGATGAGGCTGTGGGCGTGGCTGGTGCACTTTAAATAAGGGCCGTAAATAGCTGCGATAAATATCGCTAGGCCACTTAACGGCAACTACATAGTAGGAGTCCCTCCCTCCCTTTGTAGAATCTTCCCGAAATTAAAGTGATTCACATAAAATACCAAATAGAGGCGAGATCCACGAAATGTTGGCGCACCCTATCCAATTTTAGAATTGACGCCCTCCCCCTCTCTATTTTAGTTGGCGCATTATCGATCGATTTACTCGACACGATCGATCGATCGATCGATCGACATATAAAACAAAGTTTATGCGTCCAATTGTGTCACGTTTGCTGCTGTCTGTGACATTGGCAGCAACTTGCAACAGCAACAGCAACAGCAACAACAACTGCAACAGCAACTGCAACAACAATTTGCATTGCAGCAATCACAAAGAATAACAAGACTAATTTTAGTTCACAAAAGAAGGCAATGGCAATCTTATTGGAGGTCACATTGTAGACTTTAAGGGGGGGATGGTAGCTTTAACGTAATGCCGATCGCGTCTTAATGTTTATATTATTGTTGCAGGAACAACAGCAGCAGCAGCAGCAGCAACGTCTGTTGCAGTTGCAGCTACAGTCTCTGTTTCTGTTTCGGTTTCTGTTTCTGTTTCTGTTCGACACGCTAATTGGCATTGGTCATAAAGACATAAATTTTGCAATTAAATTGTAAACACAAACACTAAAAATACAAAATACAAATTGCCCAACGCATGCACACAGTAAAATCGAAGGCGTGGCATTCAGTCGGACTGAGATCAATAAATAAAAATCATCTCATTACGTAGAAACAATACTGCTCAACCTTTTACTAACTAATTCTCCATCTTTCTCTTCTCTAATTTTTCCGTAGAATGCGAAAAATGCAAAATAAGCACCAAAAGGTTAAACCTCAACAAATTCTGCAAAAGAGACTACGGTGAGTTGGAATATAATTAAAATTTAGTACTTGTATCAGTTTTTAAAGTTATCCTTTTTATATTCTCAGCAATAATGGCCAAAGTAATTGGTCGGGATATGAGCAGCGAGGTGGCAAGCAACGAGCGACGACGCGCAATGGATCCGGACGTGGATTACGAAATGGATCAACAGCCGGAGGATCAGGAGTACGGAGTGCGGGCAACAACTGGGAGCAACAGCGGAAGCGTTCCGGATTATCAAAACGACAGCGGAACGGCGCGATACGATCTGCAAATCCAAGCGGTATTCAAACGCAGCAAAACCAGCGCCTATGGAATGCCGAATACAATGCTGAAACGAGGTCCTATGACCTGGATCATACCGATTAAGAATTTGGAGTGCCGCTGTCCCAAGATCAAAGTAAACAGGTGAGAAACTGAACTAATATTCAAGATTCTAAATCAATGTCTCTATCTATTGACTAAGTCTGTAATTTATCTGAATTTGTAATAAAATAAATATGTATATGTCTTTCGCAGATCCTATTTGATCTTGGGCCGGGACTCGGAAGCGCCGCCCGGCTATTTGGGCATTGGTCCGCGTTCGATAGTTATCGAGTGGAAGGACGATTGGTATCGACGCATGAAACGCTTTCAACGCCGAGCGCGCACCTGTGCGTAGATAGTAGATGTGCCGTCCTGCTCCCCACACCAATAAACACAGTGGCCATCATTGTCTCTCCTTTGCTGTCAATTTAAAATACCTTATATTACTATATTTTTAATTCCCTTTTTTTTTTTTTGCTAATCATATTTGTAGACTCTAGATCTTAAGTTAAGAACCAAAATCAAATCAAAGCGTGTCGCAACTCTAACGAATTTTAACCAAATGCACAGAAGAAATTCGCATAGAATTTTAGCAAAGTTGTTTCGGTGACTCAATGTAAGGCCAAATTTATTTGCTTTGCTTTATTTTCAGCTCCTATATACATATTCACACACACATACATATACCCATGTGTTTTTCGTCTACTTACCTTCTATTTTTATTTGTATTCTTATTTTTTATTTTTGTTTTTGGCCATGTTGAATTTGACTAACAGCTGCATTTAATTTGATTTATTTAGCATTTTAAGGCCTACATAGCGGTATTTAATTTATTTAATTAAATTTAATTGTTACTTGACTATCAGTGAACGAAAGTATCTATATGTAATCTTTATGATTTGTATTATTTTGTATTATAAGAGCACAGTCTAAACTTCTCTCACTGTCCCCATCCCTCAACTATTACTCTATTGTTTTTTATCTATTAACAACCGTGAACAATAATTACAACAGTATCAGCAGAATTAACAAATTAACATACTAAGCAATACAATTGAAATATACACGGAAAATGCAATAAACTTCAATTCGAATGTGTAGCGAAAACGCAAAGCAAATCTTAAGTTATGTTTAAATGTAACGCATGAAACTGAAATAAATAGATATTGTACAGTGAAACCCATACAAAATTCGTTTTAATCAAAGAAGCCAACCAATACCATGTCTAGCAAAGACTAAATTCGTTTGACATGAATGTATGTAAATATATTTATAGCTAGAATTCTATAACAAAATTTCTCATTCAATCCCAGTCTTTGTAAGCGACAAGTCGAGTTTTCTGAATACGAAAATCTTAAATCTGAATTCCTAATAGAAACAACCGTTTGCCTAGTGAATGAATTTAATTTAAAACTGCGCGCCCAACTGCCAGTAAAATTCAAAACACAGCGTTGCCAGACGCGTGGAACATAAATATCGTAAGTATCGTAGCTGTATCGATATTTTTCTTCACTTTAATATCGATTCATCGTGCTAATTAATATATCGATGCGAACGAGTTTCCCTACAATAGTTTCAGCGATATCGCACTGATTGTTGCTCTCGATATATCGATAACATCAACATCACCAGCCGCGCCAAAAATAATTGTTCCCCAAAAAGCGTCAGCAGGATTCGCAATTGCACGTAGCTAAAGGATATAAACGAGGATGAGCACAAGCCTAGATGAAACAATATGCGCTTATTTTGTCAACAACACAAGGAGCAAAACACCCATCGACATTGCAATCGCTGAGCAATATGCAAACGCATTAAAGTTGATGCGTGAGCAGCTGGCGGACACGCAAATACGTGAAATCCGGCCAAGCGAGGGTTTCCCTCTGATTGCGGGCGGTGGATTGAATAAGAAGGATGTCTTCATCATGGCACACTTTGAGGGAGATCTCTTCGATCAGCTGCAAATGACAAAGGCTCTGGTGTTGGGACCACCATGTATTATGGAGTGTCTTATAAAATGTGAACCGATTCCATTGGGGACAAGTCCCATTTATACAACAGCTATGAGGGACTTACAGATCTCAGCGAGTGGAGTGACCAGCAAAGAGAAGGACGATCTAAAACGATTGATTCACTGGATGGGCGGACACTATTTTCAAAACTTTGGAAGGAATATCACTCATCTAATATCTAATACAATAAAGTCCAAAAAATACGAACATGCCACGTTGAATGGTGTTCCCGTGATGCATACAGATTGGGTGCAGCATGTCTGGGATTGCAGTCATAAAAGCAGCAACATTTGTGCCAAGGATGAACAGTTTGAAAAGTATCGGTTGCCCACATTCTTTAATGCCAACATCACATGTAGTGGCTTGGACGCGGCTCGCAAGGACGAAGTTATACGTCTTGTAAATGAGAATGGAGGTATTTATCATCGTGCTTTTCGCTCCCAGCAGGTGGACATTGTCATCACGGAGCAATCCAAGACAAACACGGAGAAGTACCAAGCAGCTGTGAGATTCAAGAAGGATATACTGCTGCCCGAGTGGATATTTGATAGCCAGGAACGTGGCTATGCTCTGCCCACCAAGCCATACGAGGTGCGTCCACGCAAACAGGTTTCCACACCCACCAAGCGCAGCGAGAACCCGGATCACACACAGCTCTCGGATCTGTCCAGCATCAGTTTTGTCTCCGGACCAGGCAGACGCATGTGCAGCGACAATACCACCGTAAATGAGACGCTCAGCAGCAACTGTGGCAGCGGAAGCAAGCTGCTCAAGCAGGCCACAGCCAACAGCAGCTCCAGTGGCAACCAGCAGCTCTATCTGCAGACGCTCTCGGAGATTGATCCACGCAAGGCTAAGCAGGCGGGTAGCTTCCTCGATGGCTGCTGTGTCTACTTGAGTGGCTTTCGTGCCGCCGAGCGGGAGAAGCTGAATCGTGTGCTCAACACAGGAGGCGCCACACGCTACGACGAACCGCGCGAAGGACTCACTCACATCATTGTGGGTCAATTGGACAAGACGGCGTATTGTCAGTGGCAGACCGAGGGCCTCCTCTCAGCGGTGCAGGTGGTGCAACTGGAGTGGCTCCTTGAAAGCATACGCGCTGGTCGCGTTGCCAACGAGCTGCCTTATCGTATCTCCTTGCCGGATGGTGGAGAACAGCCCGTGCTTGCATCTCCAGGCAGTAAACGTACTCTACGCTCCATGAATCACAGTTTCAAGCAACCAGCGGCTCCCATTAAGAAGAAGCTCTTTGACATCGCAGCACCCCAACCGGAAGCACATCCTGAGCTCGAACCAGAGCCTGATTTGCTGACACACTATTCTCAGGAGCAAGAGCCTGCCATGCCTCTACCCGCTGCCAGTTCCACGCAGCTGTCATTGGCTGAACCAGCACCAACTCCAGTTGCTGCTGCTCCTGCTCCAATTGCTTATCCGGATCTAAGTGCCAGCACGCTCTCCATAGACTTTGACAAGCTGGATTACTTCATGGGTGCCTCCGTGTATGTCCATGAGGCGTGTTTCAGCAGTGAACTCTACGACCAAATGGTCAGCGAGTGCAAGGCGGCCCAGGGCTGTCTGGTGCCTCCCAGCTATACGGATCCCGTAGACTATGCCATTGTCAGTTTCGAGCAGGCCATTGATGAATCTGTGCTGCCGGTGCAGGCTCGTCATGTGGTCACGGAGCTGTACTTGGAGAGCTGCATGAAGCAGAACAAGCTGTTACCCTTGGAATACTATCATCGTCCAGTTCCATTGAATGCCCAGAAGGAGCCGCTTCGTGGCATGACCATTGTGGTTTCCATATATGCCGGATTGGAGCGGGATTTCATTAATGCACTTGCTGAACTCCAAGGTGCTCTTCTAAACAAATCCTTTGTGAAGAAGGAGCGTCCATTGCTGGTGTGCTCCAATGCCGAGGGATCCAAGTATGAGGGTGCCCTCAAATGGGGTTATCCTGTAGTCAATGCGGAGTGGCTGCTGCAGTGTGCCCAGCGTGGGGAGAAGCTGCCCTATGATAGCTTCCTGGTGGGAAAGAGTGCCAGCGAGTTTCCCGGATCACCCAGAGCCAGGCTTAAGGAGAGCAACAAGGAGAAAACACTGACGCCGGCGCCTCAAGCTCAAACGCCACGTTCCCATCACCAGACTTCCTCAATGGAGCAAGTGACGTTGCAGGAGGAGAATAAGGAACAACAGCCTGAAGTTGATGCACTGCCTCCACCGCCAGCACCAGAATTAACTCCATTACGGAATCCCCGCGTCTCGGAGCTGGTCACAGGTCTGCCAAGCACACGACGTCGCAGCTCTGGAGGATCTACGACGCCAGACTCTCCGCACACGCCACTCGGCAATAGAGGCAACATTGGCGGGGCATGCAACTTTGACTTCCTGGAGCAGGTGGTCCAGCGACTGGATACGAGTCAAGCACGTGACTGCGTCCGCCAGATTATCCGAGAGATGCGTGAGAACCAGACACCCGAATTAGAGAGGATCAGGCGACAGGCATGTACACCCGTCAATCGTCGCCAGACATCGAGACCTGCTCCAGGCATTCCCAACTTCTGTCTGACTCCCGAGTTCCAGCAACGCATGGCAGATGACTTTGAGAGACGTTGGCGGCTGCCCAAGCAACAGATCAAGCCGGATACTCCGATCTCGGTCATAAGACAACGTGTAATGCGGATCACATGTGAAACTCTGGGCATAGACTACACTGAGGATGTGGAGGACCAACAGCAAGAGCAACAGCAACAAAATAAGACTGAGGAGCAGCCACCTGCTGGGAGAAGCCTCTTTCAGCGTAAATCAATTGGACCTGGTTCCCCGTTCATCCCGGACACACAAAGTCCAAATACTGCAGTTGGTAATAGGACTGCAAATCGTGATCCTCGGGATGAGCTGCCCAGTGGCAGCACCATTAACTTTGACAAGATTAGCTTTGAGGAATCAACAGCGACAACAACTGAAAACCTGTCGGAGCTGAAGCAGATCACGGATTACCTCAAGAGCCGAGAGTCGCGACGCAGCAGCCTGAAGCGGGATCATGAGGGTCAGACAAGGAGTGAAGTGCAGTATGTGCAACCATTTGAATCCGAGGGATTCGCCTTGACAGCCAGCGAGGAGATCGTTGGTTGGCGTGATCCGGCCGAGTTCAATGGAGCCAAACGTACCTCCGAAGGTGGATCCCCTCTGATGCGTTATCCGGGAACGCCTTGCTTTAGCATCTCCTGTGGCGATGATGAAGAGAAGCGAACTCTGCTCATGGAACGCATCAAGGCACTTGGCGGCAACATCTGCCAGAATCTGGTCAACTATGATCCTGCCTGCACCCATCTGCTGTGCGAGCGTCCCAATCGTGGCGAGAAATTGCTCGGCTGCATGGCAGCTGGCAAATGGGTCCTAACTATCCAATATATCGAGCAGTGTCATGCTCGTGGCACCTTCCTGGATGAGGTCCTCTACGAGTGGGGCAATCCCAAGGCCCTGAGTCTGCCTCAGTTGTCACCTGAGGAGCAGCCCATTGCTGTAGCTGCTCATCGCTGGCGCACCGAACTCTCTGCCGGCGGTGGAGCTTTCGAGGGTCATCGGGTCATACTCAGTATCCAGGAGCGCAGTCTGGCCGCCATCAAGAATGTCCTGCGTGCTGGTGGTGCAACCATTCTAGAGCCACAGACGCCCTTCAGCTCGGATCCCACTGCCTCCAGTGCCACCCATTGCTTCATAGATGTGAAGAAGGCGCCCCTGGCCGCAGCTGATCTTGTCTACCTGCAACTACATGGCGTAAGCATCATGTCCCAAATGTGGATCAATAGCTATCTAATGGGTGGACGCGATGCCAACTTGGAGAAGTACGTCCTACAATAGAATCTGCCAAAACTCTCCACGAAAATTAACACACAGCATTTATTAATTAATACTTCGATATTTTTCTTATTTTTTGTTGCACTTTTCTTTCTTCTCGTTATCAATATTTAAAATTTAATATACTATATTGTATTCATGAAACGACTTCATTGTGTTAGTCCGAAGTTTATGTTGAAGAATATAGATTCCGACAAAAGTCTGATTTCCATTAAGTTGTAAGATTGCAATTAAATTTTCATTTAAAACTTCCACAAATTGTTGTTTTTACTCATATTACAAATTTGTATGTAGGACATCCTAATGTGGGAGACAAGGACGCTGTCCTGACTGAGATAACTCTGCCTGTATCCAAAAAAACAAGTCTTGTTAGATTCGTAAGGACGAACTCTATCGATGGGCATCAAAATATTATTAACTAAGAATCCGAAACTTGAAAAATTTCAATCTCAAGTCGCTGGAAAACAGAACAAGCACAAAAAATCTCTAATATCTCGGAAACTACAAGGACGACTTGAATGTCCTTTGGCTGGCTAATAGTTCTGGAATAGACAATTTTTTTGGCACAGTTCAAAAGGATTTCGAAAGGTCATATTTTACTAAAATTAACAGTCTAAAAAGGAATAATTTTCACACGGATCATCAGGTGAACACAATTAGTAGCAGCCATGCCTTAAGTTGGAATATTAATTAAGCAATTCTTATAAATACTTCTTGATCAAATTATCCAAATTCTAGAAGCCTTTAGTTTTCGAAAGTAAAACACATTTGAATTCTTGTATTTTGTTTTACTTTGTGTTACACAATAAGGAATATTAAGTTGATTTTCATGTTTCATGCATATCTCTAATTATTTATATGTAAATATATATATGTATATATATATGTGTATGTATGTAAGTATGTGTGTATTTATGTACTTACTAAGTATGTACGAGTATACAAATATAATGCAGGCATCGAAAAATAGTCAAGACAGTTCAGATCAGCTGCCCTTTTGAAATGAATTTCTATTTTATAGCCGCCTTTGATTTACATATTTATAACAATTTGATACATATGTATGTGAATTTCGTACATGAACTGAGCATATAATAAATATGTGTATATTATTATGTGTATATATAGAATTATGCTTACAAACAACGATAGAAATATCAAACGTGCACAGCGAAGCTTGGCTGGAAAAACAACTGACTGGACATCAAGTTAAAAATACGAAAAAAAAAGAAAGGAAAGAAATGGAACATTGATAAAACAGAACTGCAATACCTTAAGACTAAACAATATTAAATATATATATAACAAATTAGCCACGCCCCGCTGTGGCACCTATGCCCACGATCACGATCACGACATTTAGCAACATTAGTCCAGGTAATCCATGGTCTTGATGAACTTGACAACTGACCCGAATAGAGTCCAATAGAACTCATCCTCGCCGTCCAATTTCTTGCCCAGGAAGCAACTGATGTACTCCACTGTAGAGAGCAAATAGGGAGGATTGGCCTGTCACAAAATAAGTACAGAGATTAGAACTAAAATTGGTATAATTTATTATCAAGTATTTACCATAATGACCACATAGATGAGCACAGGCAGGACATCGTCGGCGGCAGGAACACGACCGCTGGACATGCGCAGGAGGCTCATGATGCTAGAGATGCAGCTGTAAATGAATGAAATAGATAAATAAAACTCCATTGCAAATGTATTGAATGCAGTTACTTGATGATGCAGTGCAGCTTCTCACGCGGCGTTTTATAGGCTGCCATGTGGCAGAGTTGCTGCTGGGCAAAGGTCCAGGGCGCCTCACCCAGATACTCCTGGGCAATGCAGAGGGCAGGATGAGCCGGATGAACAAACCGCTGCAGTTTGCCAATGTGGGCAGCCAGCACTTCATCCCTGGACACATCAGCATCTTCATTGGGGAACATCACCTGGTCGTAGATTTGTTCAAGTAGCAACCGTTCAATGGCATCCCGGGCTGCCTCACGCTGAAAGTCATCTTGCAGGCCACCGTCTCGCATCTCCTCCAGCAAACCCTCGACAAACTCCTCGATCAGCTCCAGCCGCTCATCACTCACGCTGAGCAATGCAAACTCGGCCTGAAAGTCTTGCAGTTTGCTCTGCTGCCGTCCCAAATATAAACGCACCAGTGACTGCAACATGCAACGTTGACAACTCCTTGCCTCGCCTCTCAATCGCTTCTCCAGTTGATCCAATTGCTCCGAGCGTAGCAGCAACTGTTGACGATGCACCAGCAAGTATTGCAAGTAGCTCTTCCTTCGTTCCAGATCGTGTTGCAGCTCCAACAGCAGCTGGGCATGTTGTGGCCTCTCCAGTTGTGCCAGACAACGCAATGCTTCGGCCACATGCGAGATCTGTGGCAGACGTTGCAAGCTGATGCACTGCGCCAACTGAATCTGCAGGTAAGTTTGCAACGGTGTCGCATCCAATGGTCTCAGTGTCGTCTGTCGAAAGTCTCCACTGTGTAGATCTGTCTTTGATAAAACTGTGCGCAGTTTTTGCTTAACGTTACTGAACACCACTCCAGGCAGTTTCCTGTGGAGGGAGAGAGAGAGCGAGAGGGAGAGGGAGAGAGAGAGAAAGAGTAAGAAAACAATTACACGAATTGAAGTTATAAGAAGAGATGGATAAAGAGAGCAGCAGGGAAGTAAGTTCGGTAATAATTGTATTTCCTTTAATGCATTGAATTAAAGTGTTGTTAATAATTATAAATGTAGTTCAGTTTTAATTGAAATTACATTTATTTTTTATTTAAAGATCATTATTAAATGTTATTTTTATTATTTAAATGTTAAATATTTCCTTCCTTCAAAACATAATTGGTTAACTGTTGTTGGAAAATTAACCACTACTTTTAAAAAAATTACCAATACTGTTATACAAAATATTGAAACCAATTTTTAAAATCAGGTTAAAATATCAAAAAGCGCCGACTTATTGCACGAAAATTAAATCTTATCTATGTACTGTGGAAATTTCAGCTCGATATCTTAAGCAGTTTGGCCTACATCGTGATGTGTCAGTTAGTCAGTACAAAGAGTTTTATATATTTATATATAGATTTTGAAGGTCTATTATGAAATAAATTAAAAAAGGAAATCATAATTATTGCTTAAAATTGTTGCTTACCCGCCATTTGTGGCTTGGCCATGAGCAGAGGCTCTGCCAGCGAGACCATGACCATGGCCATTGCCCGTGGAGTCGGAGTTGGTGGCATCGCTGGAGCTGCTCACCTTGCGTCTGTATTTGGCCAAAATATCCTCGCTGCTATCACAGTAGTGGGTGCCGAAGCTAACGCAAGCAGCACTTGGATCGAAACTAACACTACGACTTTGTTCATTATTATTGTTGTTATTAATGCTGCTCAGGCGTTGATTTGCTGCTGCTGCAGCAGCTGCTGAGGAGGTGGAGGATTTGCTGTTGTTGCTACGTCGAGTCTTGAAGATGCCCTGCTTTAATTTATTCAAGATTCCAGCGTTTTCACGCTGATCCCGCTGCTGACCGCGATGTTTGTCCTTGTCTGCGCTGGCATCGAAGCTAATGCTCTTTGGTATGGCTCCCGTGGCCTTGCTGGGTTTCGATGGCGAAGGGGATGGCGATGGAGATAAGGGAGCGGCAGACTGATCCTCGTGGAGATGCAAGTGTTGAGTCTGGGAACATAGCAGTTGCAGCTTCAGTTCCTGCTGCTTGTCATCATCCGTTTTGGGTTGCGTGGGCAACATGGCTTGCAGCATGATCTCGTGATTCTCATAGTTGAGACTCTGATGACGTCGCTCATTGCTACCGGCAAGGATTCCATTGCGTCTTCCATCCACACCCGCCGTACGCTGTTCCATGGAGATGCGACGATGTTCGACACCTCGAGATGAATGCTGCTCATCGCCAAATTTATCCAGCAACTGCTGCACCAGACCTGGCGGCTCATCCTTGTCCTCACTGTAGTCACTAAAGTCAATTAAATCCCGCTGCTGCTGTTGCTTCTTCTTCTTGTGATGGTGATGATGATGATGGTGATGATGATGCTGGTGATGATGTTGTTGCTGCTGCAGGGACTGCTGCTTGGCCGAGGATGGAGTCTCCTCCAGATTGAGACTCTGATTGGAGATGCTGCTCTCAGCGGATGTCTGTCGACGCATACAAGCGGTTCCCATCAAAGGAGTGCTCTTTCTGCCCTCCGCTCCACTGCATTTGTACTGCTGCTGGAAGCTACTATCGCCACTATCACCACCCAGGCCGTGATAGCTGGTCCGCACTGAGCTGCGGGCTAGTGACGAAGATGCTTGATAATGATGGGCATCATCATATGAGTTGACCGCATCAAAGAATGCTGAATCCTCTTGGCTACGTTCACTGGCACTCCCGTTTCCATTGCCATTACCATCTGCATCTCCATCCCCATCGCCACTGCTCCCTGGAGTCTGTTCGCCATCATCCAGTACGACAGCTAGTGCCGAAGGCGCTGCAATGTCTGATTTGGCGGTGATGCTCACATTGTCATCGGTATCGATCTCAGCCAGTTTCTCGGAATCACTAGCCAACACATCGGTGCTCCAGTTGGACTCGGATCGCTGATCGGAGGCATCCAGGGTTGGAGCAGCGGCTCTTGCCAAAGCATCGACCACAAAGTTGTTGTTATCCCCAGGCAGGACCACAGCAGAGGGTATAAGCGGTGTGGAGAAGTTCCGCTCTCTATCTCTGTCCCTTTCTCGTTCCCGTTCCCGCTGTTGCTCACTGCTGGCATCCAGAGTGTTCTCCGAATCACTAGCCAACACATCCGTTGACCAGGTATCCGATATAATGCTCACATTCTCGTCACCTTCAAATTTCTTCAACTCAAACTTGCAGAACTTATCCTCGATGTCAGAGCGCACCTTTGACAGCAGCATATTCTGCATTTGTGGCGTTGCACGTGCCACAAGATGAGGCAAATCTCCGGCAGCTCCATCGCCATCGGTTACCTGCGATGACGGTGTGTCCCGCCCACTTATGTTGGGCGTGCCTCGGCCAGATACATTTGCCGACACCATGTCCGATAAGTTGTCATCGTTTTCGGCATCATGTACGTCCTGCTCCTGTTGCTCCTCCAGATCCAGTGAGCTGGCCACCGAATGCGCTGCCTCACTAATCGCCTCCAGATTGTCCGAGTTGCCAATCGATGCATCATCCTGGGGACGTCGCATCGCCTCCAAACTGCTAGCATCATCGGCATTTGACGAGGGAGCTGCCGTCACCACAGCCACAGGAGTTCCCTCCTGGCCAATGCAGTTCATCTTAAGTAAATCCTCTTCGGTCAGTGGCTTCAGTTTACACTTGGCAGCGGCATTATAAATGCTAAACATCAGCACAGGCTCATTGCCATCAGGTGCTTCTACAACCTCTGGACAACTTGTAACTCCGGCCGCTCCACTCACATTGCCACCACAAGAACTGAGGCTGGTGTTGCTGCCACTGTGAGAAGAGGAACATTGCTCCAGGTCGCCATTGGTAACGGAGGAGGTTCCATTGGTGCCCTGCTCCGGCAACTGACTATTGTTGCTGTTGCCAGTAATTGTGGCACTAGCATTCGCATTGGTATTCGTGTTGCCGCTGGAGAAGCTCATGCCCTTGGCCAGCTTCTTTTTGGTTGCCTTGCCCAATCGCATTAAGCCTTTGTTAGAACGTTTGCCATTCGTTGGCTGCTGAGAGGAACTCTTTTCGGCACTAGTCGGTTCGTTCGTTGAACTTGCTCCTGCTCCTGTCTCTGGCTTGGGTATGCGTGACAGAATACGTTGTAGTCGCTGTCGTTGCTCAGCGGACACTTCATAATCAGCACGGGATGCGAGCAGACGAAAGAAGTCGGCAAAGTGATTCAGTTCCCGTTGATTAATCGCCAACTGGGCACGCTCAAAGTCGCTTTGCTGGGGCAGAATGGCAACGACATCCTCGCCAGTTTGGCCAACAAGCAACATCTCCATTAACTGGGCCAATTCACTGCCCTCATCACTCAATGCCAAACGCTGCAGGAGTTGCACAATCTGATTGAGATTATGACGCATCTGTTCGGTGACATTCACATCAATGATGCCCAACAGATCGGCACTAACAATAGCCGGGCAAATAAAGTGTGTAAATACCAAATCCGATAGCAACTGTCGTATCTCGTGGTCACTATGCCGTTGGGATTGCTTCAATTGCTGGCCAAGCGTCTGCAGCAGCCAACGGAGAGAGCTGGGAAACAATGCCCAACTCTGTTGAAGACTACGAACAAATGCCTGAGCATGTGCATGGAGTTTACCCAGAGTCTCGGCATGGAAACGCACCACATTTCGTTGATAGGTGGCACTCGTCTCATCCTCGCCAAAGCGACGTTGCCTTTCCCGTGCTGTGAAGCTCTGCAACAGCTTGTGAGGATCCACATCCAGCATCGCCTCGTGCTCACTCAACACTGCCATCAATGGGGCATGCAACGCAGCTGTAAGAAAGATCCGTGCTGAGAACAGTGACTCCACCAGACGCTGATAAAGCCGAGCAAAGCGCTGCCATTAGCACGGAGCAATCGACGTGGTTGCTCGCTGTTTAGCAACTGCATCTCGATTAGTTCCCGCAACAACTTTAGCAACAGCTCCACATCCTTCGTATTGATGGCATTGCCATATAGTCCAGTCGCTATTGTATTTACAATCTGTTCCAACTGCGATGGTGCCAATAGCGATAGACGATCCGCTGTTGCCAGTGACATGGCCAGCAAATAGGGCGTGTTATACAGATAATTGAATAGATCCTCATAGGCCAAAGCGTGCTATAAAAGAAATTGGGTAAACATTAGCATTTGGTGAAAGATTAAATATCTATATCTATATCTATATGTATATCTACATCTAAATCTATATCTATATCTATGTATATCTATACCTATATCTATACCTATATCTATACCTATATCTATATCTATACCTATATCTATATGCAAGTGATGTTACTATCTTGGGACTTATTCCAGACGCTTCTTAAATCATTTAATTACAACTCGTTTAGCGACCAAAAGTTTTATGACCCTTCTAACCGGTTTTTAGATATACATATGTGTTTAAAAATACTTGTTGATTGTTTATAGAAAAAATTACTTGTTGATTTTTATAATAACTAATATTTCCTGGGAGTTCCATTTTGTTCTAATATAATTAGTTTTCATTTTATGAAAATAACTCTTATTTTTTATTAATTATTATCATATTACCTATTATTTATAATAAGAATCGAAAGAAGAGTATTGGAATTTATAGTTTTAATGACAAAAAACTATTAACCCCATCGAAAAATATAAATAAATATTTATATCTAAGATGTCTGTTGTCTGAAATGAAACACATAAGAGTTATGTTGTCTAAGTGGCATTGGAATTAATTGATTAGTTAGTATCTGCGACACATGACGACACTTCGTAAGTGATTAAAGAAAAGTGCGCAATAAAAAAGGAAAGAATAGTTTTTTTTTCGCAACTAATCAAAAGTATTTTGCGACTTTCTGATACCGTCAAAGTCGCATTTGAATTTTGAAATAAATAGTTTCCATAATAATCAATGTCAATGTTCTTTCTCTCTATTCACATCGCAAATATCGTTCTTTGTTGTCTGGATTTGCATGCAACCAACTGATTATGTTTATATACACATATATATAATGTATTCATGTACATTTGGATATAGTATTTATGGTTTACTTTAGAAGGAAGCATTATTGTACACATACCTCGTAGGGCAACACCTGTTTGGCATCAAGGAAGGGCGCAGTGTCATAGGCACTAGCCCGTCTACAACAGGCAAATGGATCGTGATCCGTTCTGGCCAACAGAAGATCATGTAGATTTTGTCTTTGTTGTGCGCAGATGTACGCCAGCTGAGAGAGAGAGAGAGGGAAAACCAGAGTAAATAAAGAGCAAAAATGGTACGTGACATCGTTAATTATTATTATTGTACTACATTAACAATATTAACCTGGGTTATTGTTGCCGCATTGGTCTCCAGGGCACCTGTGAGCTGTGCGAAGGCCGCCTGTTCATGCTGAATAAAGAGCTGTTCCTGTCGCAGGGTTCGGGCCAGGTCCATGATCTCCAGCAGATTTCCGGCAGCTGTTGGCTCCATGTTGAAGCCGTAGCCGTAACTGTAATCAATCAACAACATTTACATTAGCATTTGTTTAGTAGATATTTCAGATTTTAATTCTGTTTAGTTTCGAATTAATTCAGTTTTTTAATGAGCCCAAATTCAATTTTGTATTAGTTGATTAACTATTTCATTAATTTCCATTTTCATATTTAATTTTATCTACAGTTTTTTCTTTAAATTACATTGCTTAATGGATTAATTGAATAATCTGCATTTATTTGAATGAAATTTAAATTCCAATGCCTTTTTAATGAATGTGCAACGCGGAAACGCAGAGTTGTAAATATTATTGAATTCTGAATAAATGCCGCAAGATGATGGTTGCTCTGATACCCTACACTCCATAAAAGGAAACGAAACATTTCAATAACTATATATGATTTGAAATAATAACACAACTAAGGGACGACAGATCTAGTTAGTAACTTCCTTTATTTAGAGAAGATAGATTTATAATAGATAGATTTTACTTAATATTCTTAATATTGTGTATTTTTGTAGAGGGTATTTGCCAGTTAAACAGTCTTGTCAGTCCATTGCTTAGCTTATTAATAATCTACTAATATGAAAGAAGAACTAATACAGATTACAAGGTTTAATAGGAAGTACTTAGTATGCCTCTGACGAGACTTTCTACATTTTTATCAATTCCAAAAGATAATTATTTGTTCAGTAATTAACGCTTAGTAGTTGTTATTTGACAAACTAAGCATCTCTTAAATTTAGTATCTGATAAAAAGTTTAGTAAACAAACAGATCACACAGAGGAATGAAGGATTCTCAAACTTGGTCAATAGGTCAAGATGAAATTATGATTGTGGAGTCCGTCGATGATTGTGGATTGAATCGATGATTAAACTAACGAAACATGGTTCACCAGGAACTATAAGTCTTCAGAAAAAGGCCGTTTAAGTAGGTCAAAAATCCTGAACCGAACCGGTGCAGCCTTGATAAATTGTTGGATAAATATGTACTATATGCTTGTTTTGATTTGCTAATAAAATGATGTCGTAAAAGTATTTTAGGAAAGAATGTGCATGCACAATGAATTATATTATTGTGTGTAAGTATTAATATATGTAGTATTATGTACATACTTTCTCACTCTTACTAATTTATAAGAATTTAAATTGATACGCTTCGGATATTAAACGTTTATTGATTTAGGTACATATGATATGAGAACTAATGAGAAATATTGTTGTACTTTCTCCAAACACAATAGATTGTCAAGAACAGTACAAATTTTTAATGTAAAGTTATCAGTATTGTGGTAAACTCGTCTCGAAATTCTTTAAGAGGTGTGTCGTATTGTCAGTAGTTGAAAAACTTTGTTATTCTTTCAAGTTTGGCTAGTTGTTTGGCTATCTTATCTATCAGTGGAAGTAAGTATAGACGATTTTAAGACTTAAAATGGTTTTACATTCGTACACACATAAGTAGATAATTGCAGGGTATGAGCAATTGACAGGTACACTCGGCTGGTGGTTACTACTTACTAGTGACTACGTTCAGTTCAAATGGGGCTGCTGGGTTCCAATTTTACAATTGGGAGCGTTCTCTGCTGTGTATGTGTGTCTGTGTGCATAATGCGGAAAATGGCAAAAATGAGGAATGTGCAAACAGAAAAAAACAAAACAATACTGATTTGTTGCGCTCATTACACACACACACACACACGCACACATGTATATACACTCGCACAGTCAGAGAGACTCACACAGACACCATGTCAAGGGGGCGTTTAAATGTGCCAACAAATGGGGGCGGGGGTGGTGATCTCTCTTAATACACACACACACAAACACATATATATGTATGTATGTTTGTAGATTGGGTAAATGTGTTTGTACATAAATTTTGTTATTTCACGTACCATGCACTGAATATAACGGCGAATACGAATGACAATCAAAGCATACGCGCTAATCGACAAATGAATGGAAATGCAATAGCAAAAGATGTTGACAAGGGGCGGGAAGGAGATGGGAGATGGCAGCCAAAGCCAATTATGTGGGCGCCTTGTTGGAGCGAGAGAGAAGGCAGGCGCGTATTCTGTGAAGGCCAAATGTTTATTTGTTGTTTTTCTTGCCATCATCAGTCAATGCGTAAAGAAAGCCAGAGACTTATGAATGAAAGCGATGCACATTGCAACAAATATACATACATATACAATCACAGTGACCAACAGACGTCATAATAAACCACAAACACACACGTACATATGCATATACTACGCATTTAAAGATTGTATGTAGCAAAAAATAAGTATTGTTGTAGTTTAAAAAAAAAAGAGACACACACCTAAAGTACTTGGTTTATTTAAGCGTGTAATTATTTAGTAATTATTAATCACGAGTGAGACAAGAACTCATCCGCCTCAACAGTCGGTGGCAATAATACGAGTACAACTGCTTTTTATAGCTCTCAGCTCTCATATGAAGCTGCGACCAAGTTGTGTGGGTTAGTTTGCTTGTGGTGTGTTGTGTAGGAGGGGAGGGGAGGGAGAGCACTGTGGGCTGCTGCACATTAACGTTCACATATTACATTCACACAAACACACAGCCATACAGACGATATCTCTTCGAATGCGTCTACTTTCTTGGCTTTTTGCTTACTTTGACTGCGCGTCCTTTGATAGTCGTTTCACTATTGCGTTAACAATTAATACGCAACAAACAAAAAACCGAGTTCAAAATAACAAAATTGACAGTACAATTGCAATTACACGCGCCTGTCAAAGAAAAATAACAAAAACAATCAACTCATTACTTTTACGATTACATATACACTAGAGTTGGATCGTTTCGTTCTGAATAAGTTCAAATGAACGGGTCATCGAAATGAACAAATGAACTTATTCAGTATTTTATTAATTATATCGAATACTTTGCTTAGTCGATTGCTCGTTAACGATTTTTTTACCTTATGGCGCTGTATAGAGCGCTGCTTAAAGCGCTCTCAAATCAGCTTCCTCAACACAAGTGCTATGACCAAATCTGAAAGAGATGGTAAACATACATTAGAGATATATTTCATTGATTCCCTCAAAAGTCTTTACTTGTGACACCAGCTACATTTTACCATTTCCTTATATGCTGCTGCTCGATATGCTTTTTGGCAGATTGGACAAGAGAATCCTTTGTTCCTCTGCTGATAGCACGAGTCACAGATCGTATAATGACTATGTCAGATGAACTGCCTCCGCCGGATGTTCTTGATCTACAATCTGTGCAAACACGACATCGCTGAAATTAAAAAGAAGAGTTAAGATTATTGAATTATTTGCAAGGATATTCAACCTTTTTGTTTTCTTAAATTTATTATAAACCAACAAATGTATAAGAATCTATTTAAAAAGAAATTACAACTCCTTTAAGTTGTGCAGCAGCAACAGTTGACACAGCATTTATCCGGCAAATGATGCAGCGCAGCATAACATTTACCGCGTCCACCTTCTTCGAAGGCCAAAAGCGCACTAATGCTAGCTGGACGGAAAAGTGGCTGGCAAGCGGCATACGTGCAGACGGAAAAGTGGGTGGCAAGCGACGAAAGAACCTAGGATCGCTCACAACGGCTGCTCTCGCACAGCAAGAGCTTCGCTCACGTTGCAGCGCTGAGAGAGAGTGTGTATGTATGTTCGCTGTTGAACGATTGAGAGCGTGCGTGTGTTTGTTCGCTGTTGAACGATTCAGAGTGTGTGCGTGTGTATGTTCGCTGTTGAACGATTGAGAGCGTGCGTGTGTTTGTTCGCTGCTGAACGGTTGAGAGTGTGCGTGTGTATGTTCGCTGTTAAACGATTCAGAGTGTGTGCGTGTGTATGTTCGAGAGTATGCGAGAGAAGGCGTTGTGAGCGATCCTTGGTTCTTTCGTCGCTTGCCCGCCACTTTTCCGTCCAGACTAGCATTAGTGCGCTTCTGGCCTTCGAAGAAGGTGGACGTGGTAAATGTTAGGCGCTGCGCTACATCATTTGCCGGATAAATGCTGTGTCAGCCGTTGCTGCTGCACAACTTAAAGGAGCTGTAATTTATTTTTAATAGATTCTTATACATTTGTTGGTTTATAATAAATTTTAGAGCGCTGCTTAGAGAGCCCTTCGGTTGTTTGGTGCTGTTGCCGCTTGCAAGTTCAAACGCACAACACACACACACACATGCACCCACCCAAAATAAGCGGCATAGCACAAATTTAAATTGAACAATCAAGTCAAGATTTTAACGGTCGCTCAATTTTTAAAATACAGCGCCACCTATTACAAAAAGGTGTTAAAGGTTTATTGATATATCGATATCGATAGATTCTCATTTAAACTTCTTCAAATCAAATAAATAAAATTGTTTTATTAAAAGCAGAAGATTAAATCAAAGCAAACCAAATTAATTATAAATTTAAAAGTTTAAAGCGGATTTCTTTTATTTCGAGTTAGAAAACTAAACTAAATGGCTGATTTAGTTCACGATTCAAAAATTATCGAATGAACTTATTCAGCAAATTAAACGGAAAATCTCAGCTGTGATATACACTGAATGGAAAATAAACTAACACTGTTATCGATAGCTTGCGCACATATCGATGTTCAACCAGCAGCTCCGGCTGGGTCAGTGTTGGCAAACGTGTGGATGGTTGCTACACTTACACTGTTGGTGTTGGCAAACGTGCATAGTATCAGACAGCTGTTTGCAGATTGCGCTTATTTTATTTTCTTAGCATTTTTGTGATTTTAATAGTTTACGTATCCACTTCATTTATTTAAAAACTATGCCAAAAGTGCGTCGCAGTCGCAAACCGCCACCAGATGGTTGGGAATTAATTGAACCAACGCTGGAGGAGCTGGAACAGAAAATGCGAGAAGGTAAGTGTGAATGCTGACGCCGCTTGTTGTTGTGGTACTTAAACGTTTTTGGCTACCTTCACAGCGGAGACCGAGCCACACGAGGGAAAACGCATCACAGAATCCCTATGGCCCATTTTTAAGATACACCACCAGAAGACGCGCTACATCTATGACTTGTTCTACCGCCGAAAGGCCATCAGCCGTGAATTATACGATTATTGTCTGAAGGAGAAGATCGCCGATGGAAACCTTATAGCCAAATGGAAAAGTCTGGCTATGAGAATCTATGTTGCTTGCGTTGCATTCAGACGCGCGATACGAATTTCGGTACTAACTGCATTTGCCGCGTGCCAAAGTCCAAGCTAGAGGAGGGACGCATCGTGGAGTGTGTACACTGCGGATGTCGCGGATGCTCTGGCTAATCCATTGGATGGAGTATCCACATAGTTTATAACATTACTGATCTGAATCGCTTGACTATCCATTCAGAAGAGTTTTAAGTAGTTTCTATGTAAATAAGTACTACATTCATAGTAATAATGTCACCTTGAGAATGTATATTTTGTCACTCTTATGCGACACAATTATATAGTACAACCAATAAAGTTTTTTTTCTCCGGATCTAATAACTGATGTCTATCGTCACACATGTAGCTAACATGCTCTTAGTATAATCATCTTTCTAAACTATCAGTCCCTAGTACGTAATCCCGAGTACTTTGTAAAATATAAGAGAAATAATGAACAATTGATTAATAATTTGCTGCACTTTTCTTTTGTGTCTCATTTAAAATAAATAAATACTGCGCACTAGCAAAGCTCTACTCGGCGCCAACTATTATAATATCTGTTCTGATATACAGGCAGACGAATGGACAGAAATATGGACTTCAATGCAATGAATTTGCTGTAGAAATTGTTGTAGATTGTGATCGAGCAGGTATATTTGTGAGAAATATAATAATGACACTTATATGTATATATCCATATCTGGAAGGCTTTCAACGAATTTAAATAAAGCCGAAATAACTTGCTTTTTTTAAATTTTAGAGATTTTTCTTATATTACTTTATTGTAACTCAATTTTTTATACCGACAGTATAAACAGAGATGGTGAAAATAATTAAGTATATTTAATATCAATATTTTGTTAGTGGCAATAGAATTGATAACGCTGAAGTATATTAGTAAATGAATATATTAGATGAAGTAGTGCAAAACTATTATAAATAAGAAGTATCTAAGTATATACTTGTAGCGTTAGCATGAACGTTTCAATAAATATTAATAGTCCGTAATGTTTGCCAGAGATCTGGAGACATCATAACTCCTTGTAAACGTTATCGAGATGAACACATAATGTTTCATTTCGAAAGAGTATATTATTTCAAATGCCGCAATAATTTAAATGCTCACCTTGGACTGCATTTCCGCTCGTTTTCATTAAGGGTACACAGGTCACCCTTTGGTGGAATATATTTGCCAAAGAGTAAAAATAAAGAGGAGAAAAACGAGTTGTCAAGGTTCGCCTGAATACCTTAAAATCCTATTTCATTTCCATACTCAATATATGTATGAACGATACATGTTTGGCATTTTGTAGTAAATTCTCGCCACAAATCCTATTGGGCGTCCATTGTCGCCTCCCTTCTCCAAGTTGTGTGTGTGTGTGTGTGGCTTGGTTTGTGTGCGTCTAGTCCTCGTTGTGTCACAAAAATTGCATATACACCCACAGACACATACGTGTATATATATGTATATATATTATATAGTATATATATATATATTTTAATTTAATGCCCTGAACAATTTATTACTGCGCTGACATAATTCAAACTCAATGGCAATGGCGTTGTGGGTCCTCCCTCACGGAGAATGAAGAAGCGGGGGCAGAGGAGAATGTCGCTTTATGTGCGTATTTATGGCTCCTGTTTTTGCTTTTTTTCGGGGCACCCACTGTCGAGTCGAGTCGCAAATTGTCAACGCTGAACTGGACGGACAAGAGCTTCAAGTATCAGAGATTGGGTGGTTGACTGGTTGGGTATCGGTGGATGCTTTCTGTGGTCTTTTTTTTTTTTTTGCTAGCTGGCTGGCTGGCTGGGTCAACTTCTGTTTGCTTTCGACTGGGATTCGACAAAATGATTATAAATGGTTTTTTAATTATACTTATGGGCAGTTTTTTTCACTCTCTCTCTCTCTCTCTCTCTCTGTTATTTAGCAGCCGGCTGGAAATAGATTCGCATTTCCTATTACGATATTTTCCGCTGCGACGTGATGCTCTGTAATATAATACATGCTCATAATTTTAGATATATTCGTATAAAGACTATGAATTGAGTTGGCCGCCGTCTGTTGCTGACAGTGCTCATCTAGGCTTCCGTTTATTCTTTGGGAATGGGAGACATGGCAACCCGAGCAGGAGTGGGGATGAGTATTTTATATTTAGAGAACAAGATCCTTCATCAGGACAAAGAGGCAACGTCCTCGGTACCAGCTTAATGTTTGTAGTGTAGAATGAATGTGTTTGTGGCTGTGTTTATATATATTTTAAACCGGGCAATGGGAGAAATCATATTTAATTTGTTATACGAGAATTTTCGATTTAATTATTACATGTCCTGAACTTGTAAAATTCATTTTCCCCTTCAAAATTATGTCACTGACCATCTCGTTAAATTAAATTAGTGCAATGAAAGAGATTAGATTTAAATTATCCTTTTTATAACGTGCTCACATGTATAAATATGAGGACATCTTAGCAAAATAAATATATGCTATCCATATCTATCAGCCTACATAATCAATAATTCACTCAATTATACATATTCAAATAAATCTTGTTTGGTACTAAGCACAATATAAATATGTATCTTTACTTGTACGCAAATATTCTTGGTGCTTTATAGGCACTACTCGTTAGAGGCATCCTGATTAAGGATATTTTATCAAAGCATGTACCCAAAAATTGCAATAGAATCTTTTTAATAATTTATTAAAATCAAACTTAAAAGTTGGGGATAATTTTTAATTAGAATGTGTATTATTTCGGGGATAATACGAAATGATAACCATACCAAATAACATTTAAATATTTGCTGAAGATGTCCATTACGTGATGTTTTGGAATATTTGCAATTATTTTGTTATTGTTAAGCCGGAGGCACTAAATTTTATTGCTCAATCTTTGCTCCTTTTCCTGTACGTTGACTGTACCTGACCTGCATCAGGCAACAACATGTCCAGAAATTCCTTTTGGTCAGATACACATAGCCGATCAATGCAAAATTCTTACCTGGCATTGCAGCACTTGACCAGCTATCGGATGGATGGGCAGACCACTGCCGGGATAAACCAGGTAATCCGGCCAATACCAATCGAGTTGCGGACTGCGGATTCTTGATTGGTTTATAGCAGCTTTATTTTCTGTCCTTCTCTTTGTGCCGCTGTCATTGCCACTGCCACTGGCAATTTTGCCTGTGCATTTTTCCTTATCAGGGTAAAGATGCAAATGCAAGTTACTTGCAAGTATAAATACTCCTAATATTAGCTTCTCCAATATTGACAGTGAGATAAGCTGGTTTTGAGCTTGGCATTTAGCTGACAACAGATGTTTGCTTACTTGCATTTCAAATTGCATTTCGAATGTATGTAAGTGCATTTTCACAGCATTTTCACAGCATTTTCCGACTGTTCTCTTATCTCTGTGCTGTCATTTCAAGCTGTTTAGAGTGACAAGCATTGTTTTGTATTTTACAATATTTCAGAAACAAAGGTTTTGTTTCGCACCCTATATTTATTTTTATCTAAACGGGTTTTTTGCTTTGCATTCAAGTTTAAAATTGGATTACTACATTGAAATTTCTTTTCATGTCATTATCTTTAACTGATAAGTGTATTTTCATTTATGTTTAGACAGTCTTTTATAATAGTAGCTGTGTATTTTGCAAAAGCCGTAACTAAGGTACTTAAGAGCTTATAAAAAAAGTTTCTTATATCAAAAGGGCATTAAGTCATATATATTGTAGAGTATTTAGTAAATTGAATATTCTACATGATATATATAAATGTTATTTATAATATATATTCCTATAATTAAAATATACCACTATTAAATGAAAGTTATTTAAGTTCTTTTGGCAACTTAAAGCTTTGATAAACTTTCAAATCAAATAGCATTGTTCTATAATTGCTTAAGAGGTTGAATGGACAACTCGATAGATTGCAAGTGAAATTTTGTTTACAGGTAGATCACATCTTAATCCGTTTGTTTACGTGGTCATGCACAGTCCTCTTTTGGGATAGGCATTTGGGTTGGGTTAGGTAGGCGGCGCAAGTGTTTAGGACACAAACAAGATCATAAAATGGTTTCCATTTTGATTCATAAAAGGGTCTATTCTCATGTGGTTGACCTGCTAATTCGGATCTATAAAAGCGAGGTGTTGACAAGTGAATAGCAGCAAACGCAGTTCTGACTTTGAGTCGAGCAGATCGAGAGACGACAATAAGCGATAAGACAAGATTTCAATTTCCCTGAAGATGGAACAAAGTAATCTTTATTTACACAAATTCTACACCCAGTTGGGTCACTATCCAGTGCAAGACACTAGTGCACTACCTCCCAGAATGCCATTCGTGCATAATAATAAACCCGAGAAGATTGACGAGATGGTTCAAGTCGAGCTGCAACATTTGAAGACACACTACGCTGATGAGGAGCAACGCTACGTTGACCAAATGCTACTTGAGAATCCCGTTGTGGTCGAGAGACGTCCTCCAACAACCAGATCAGAGACATCATCGTCATCATCATCAGCAACGGCACAGACTTTGTCCAACAGCCGTGATGCACAGCGTCAACGGGCTGAATCCTGTCGCAAGTCGCGCTACAACAACAAGATCAAGAAGGCCAAACTCCGCTTTCGTCACAAGTTTGTCTGCAATCAGCTGACGGAAAGTGCCGGAGTGTTGGACTACATGCGGGAGGTGATCGCCCAGGCGGAGTCACAGCTACTGGCCCGAGGATTCAACCAAGCTGCCCTGGAACGCATGCGCCAGAACTTTGGTGTGGATCGCTGTGGTGCAGCGATCTCAACGATGGACCACTGAGAACATCCGCTGGCGTTTCAGAATTTTAAATACTACAAATCTTAAGTTGTACAAAGTTAGAGAGAATAAGAGATAAGACGGATAAGAACAAGAATAAGTTATTGTATTATTATTACTATATAAGTATATATATTTTTTTTCTTGTTGATTCTTATAATTTTTTTATAATAAATACTTATGCAAAGCAAACTTAAAGTGTTTCTACTGATGATAGTTTTTAAACTGATTGGTTACAAATTTAGTTGAAAGATTTCTTCAATATTTAAGAAATTTGAATACCAATCGTAATAGTTTAAAATATAGTTGAATTTTAATAAAACCCTCTTTTAATGTATAAAATGTGATGGATAATGGAAGTTTCAAATTTATCTAAATTATTTGTATAATATGTTTCCACTCCTTGCTTAAATTTGTTGAAAACCATTAGACATTTTATTTCACATTATCAATAGTGACAGAGATTCAGAGAAACCTTATGATAAATATTAACATTTAAACTTGAAAAATATTCTTTTTAGGGGAATTGAAATCTTAAAATGAACTCGACTTTCGCACTATCTAATTACTTGACCCTCTCAAAACACAACAAAGAAAACTATTTGGACTTGCTTTCAAGTTTTACTTGACTTTCTTTTCATTCGCAGTCATTACACATCCGGGACAATTCAATATCCAGACAAACCATTTTCACCCCACGAATTGCAACTGTGCGGTTGGCTAAGAAGACTCACGGATTGTAATCCAATTGCAAGCCGGGGGCATCAGTCCAATTTGGGACATAGACAGAAGTGCGGATAATGCTCAGTTGGTTCCGAAGCGGATGCACTGAATCGTTGACTTCGTTTCGGTTTTTCGTATCATTGTTGTTGTTGTTGTTGTTGTTATTATTGTTGTTGCCAGGTGACAAATCCGCAATGATTGCGTTTTTCCAACCATTTCAGCGGCAACAAGTAAGAAAGCTTTAGTGGAGAGTACTTGACTGCATGATACCCCGGGGAAAGAACTTTTGATATTTTACTAGAAATATTTTTAAATATACGTATGTTAATACAGATAAAGAAACAAATATTACAAATTAGAGCAACATTAAGGTGATATTATTAAATAATATATATAGTTTATTTTACAAAACAAAAAAAAGTACATGCACCCACACAAATAATACAAATAATAGCAAAATTGATATAAAATTGATAATATTTAAAAATATATATAATTTATTTTATATGTCTGTAAATACAATTAAAGGTTAATTAAAATTTATGCACTAAAAAATGATACTTAAGGATCCATTACAAATACTAATTTAACCCGCTTTCTTCATTCGCTTTTCAACTTCTATAAATAAACTCCATAATTCTCTAAAATATAACAAATAATATTAAAATATAATTTAATCTAACTTATGCTACAAAAAATGTAAAACTAATAAAGAGTTGATCTAATGTACGCTGTTGATGTCTATCAAAATTATATATTTTCATTTTGATACATAAATTTGCACTTAAATAAATGTTACACCTCACGCTACCCATTCTTAATAGTCGCTGAGTATAGCAAAAGATATTTGCATCTTGCAACGGATGTTATAGCCGTCATGGCCTTGAGTGAATGGCTTTAGGTACAGATTCGTATTGAGTTCAATTCTTTTCCTTCATTTTTTTTATTTTGCTAGCGAAATGATGTGGAATTAAGTGCAAAAATATAAGAATGCAACTGCCACACACAATGGCCAATGGATGTGGTTGGTGGCATACCCCGAAAATGAAACGAATTTGCAAAAGAACTTTACGCTGATGTTAAATTTCATTTTCACGTGCTACGTACAAATGATTTCATTTCGCTTCGCTGCACTGGGGACTCCTCTTTCCTTTCCCTCGAGAGATAGAGAGAGAACTGGGGAGAGAAATTCTCCCTTCATTTGTTAGGGGTGTGAGCTTGAAAATGACACGCACGTCAGCGTCATTTCGTCGTTGGAAGTCGGATCTCGTCAGAACTTAGTGAAGTGCATATAACGGCCTCGTCATAATAATAAATGGCAAAACGTTTTCAAACTTAAAGCTTTCCAATTTGATTTTATCGCTTGGTCATAAACCTGCTCGGTCGCCCCACAATGGAGCCTCCGTGACAGTGGAAAACGTTTCATCGTGTTTTTTGGGCCAAATTCCAAGAGTTTGAAGTTCGTTCGTTTCATGGCAATTGTCTTGATGCACCCATAACTGGGGCGATGAAAAGGGCTGAGTTTGACTCAATTGGACTGTCCTGGTGTAAACTGTGTGGCTGGCTGGCTGCATCATGCTTTTGCCCCGTCACACCTGTCGTATGAGCGACAAAGGATACGGATACGCCGAGTTTGCCCGCTGATAGACAACGACCAACAGCCAAGAGCCACCAGGCAGGCAGTCAACCTTCCATTCAATGCACGTTTCTAATGCGATGAATTGCTTTTTCAATTTTCCAATTTATTTTTCATTTTGAAAACTACACACACATATGTATATGTATGTACAGCGACACAAAGTGGTTGTGTGTGTGTGTGTGTGTGTGTAAGTAAGTGAATGGAAAAGAGTGTGGACAGAGTTGTGAAAGGAAAGTGTATCAGAGTTTATTGATGGTTTTTGTTGCTGCACTTGGCAGAAGAGGAAGCGGACATAACGCATGTGGTTCTAGGTACGGGGTACCTTCATACTAAGACGTGTCCAAACAGCAAAAAATACACACACTCTCACACACACACACACACACAAGCACACAGTCGCAATCAAAAAGAAAATGGCAATAGCGATACTCCATTTTTGGTACAAACAGAGGCAGCATGCACAGTGGCTCAACGTATTTATGCACAGTGGCTCAAAGCATACAAGTCGAGTTACAATAAGTTTTTGGCTTAAAAATTAATCAATCATTTAATAAATTTTTTAAATTTTAATTTAGCTTCTCAATGTATATTTTTTAAGTAAGGCTAAATTGGGTAGCACATAAAAGACCCATTTTTATGGCAAAGTACACTTAAGCTAATATTTTTCAATATCCATTGAGCTTTATTTAATAGATATCTTAAAAATTTGGCGTTAGTTTCTATACATCCTACGCCAGTTTATCATTCAGATAGTTATTTGGGACCTTATATAGATATTCAAAAAATTGATTATAATGTTTATTTTCCCATAAAATATAAATTGTATAATTTAAACTTTTAAAGTACATACAAAAGTTTTCTATTCAGTTCGAATTGAGCACTAAACCAATGTGCAAAACTTCTATCAAAAGAATATCCGTATCCTACCGCAAAGCTATGTATGATACAGTTTCTATTTCTGTTCGAATATTCTTTGGAATTAAGTTGATTTTGGCATTGAAAAAGTTCTTATTTTCCTATTTGTCGGTTTGAATGGAAGAAGAACTTGTATATTCTCCTTCTTGTCGTGAGCCACCAGCATTGCGATAATTCAGTTCCATTCAATGAATGATAGTCGCCGAAAATTTCGATTTCAATTTCCATGCCCCCAGGTGGGACAATAGAGGAAAGTGGACAACGATGTTTGCTTAAGGCGAAGGCGGTATCAACTTGGGTGAATTGCTGGTGACATAACTGGTCTCTAATTACACTTGAGTAAACAAAAATAAAATTGCAGGTGTCAAAGCATGATTTGAGCTATTGTTAAACAGTTGACCAGTTGACCAGTGGCGATATTCTGGTCATTTGTGGATGCCTCGTGTGGCCAAACGGTGGCATGGAGAGTACGTTGCTGCAGTATTTTCTACTGATACTGCCTCTATCTATAGGATGTAGTTCAGATGCCTTGCCACAATTGGATGAGCTGCTGGCGGCACCCATGCGGGAGATTCCCCGTTTGCATGTGATGTTGCGTCGCTCTCAACTGCAGGAGGATGCATCCAATGGAAATGCACGCTGGTTCATGCAACACACGGAAACGCCGCATTGTACGCACAGCTATGATGAGAAGCAATCCTTGGGGATGGCCAGTGAGCAATTCAGCCTGGATAATCGGGATAGTATGGTCCTAGTCATTAGTTTACACCAATTGATCTCTAATAATGGTGCTGCAAGATCCACTCAGCGTGCAAACGTCTTATTCTATATCCTAGGAGATCAAATTGGTGAACTTAACAGTCAACAAAGACAGCAATTGGAACACAGCTGCCGACAATTGTGGATTCTCTATAGAGTATACAATCGCTTTATACTCACCGATACTGACATCTGGATCTATGATCCCTTCGCACATAACGATCAATATGTAAACGGACTCACATTTGAGGACTCCTTTGGTCGTCTAGTGCGTTATGTTGGCGGTGAATCACTGCCCAGACTCCTGTTTCACAATATGCAAGGATATCCTTTGCGTGTCCAGATATTCAAGTCAGTCTATGCCCGTCCAGTCATGGATCCCAATACGGGACTCCTGCGCAGGATAACTGGCGTTGATTGGCAGGTAGCACAGACACTACGGGATCGGCTCAATTATACCATGCAGCTTCAGGAACCAGACAAGAACTACTTTGGGTATGTTAAAGATCAGATACTCCTTCTCGATCTATCGATATCTGCTTATTGATATGGTTTTTCTGTTTTCAGGGAGCGAAGCCCAAATGGCAGCTACAATGGAGCCATTGGATCTATCATAAACGATGGCCTGGACATTTGCCTAACCGGATTCTTTGTAAAGGACTATCTGGTGCATGATTACATGGACTTTACGGTGGCTGTCTACGATGATCAGCTGTGCATCTATGTTCCGAAAGCGAAACCCATTCCTCAATCCATACTTCCCATTTTTGCAGTGGGCTATGACATTTGGCTGGGTTTTATACTGATGGCCTTTGTTTGTGCTTTTATCTGGCTTCTTTTGCGGTTGATTAATCTTCAACTGCGTATTATAAAGGTGGCAGGTCGCAGATTGTGGCAACAAGCTCTGGCAATTATGGTGGATACGTGGGTGGTTTGGGTGCGGGTTAATCTGTCTCATCTTCCGGAAAGTTATGCGGAAAGGATGTTCATTGGATCACTATGCTTAGTTAGTGTGATATTCGGTGCCATCTTTGAGTCAAGTCTGGCCACTGTCTATATACATCCGTTACACTACAAAGACATAATTACAATGGAGGATCTGGATGAGAGCGGACTGAAGGTCGTCTATAAATACACCTCCATGGCCGATGATTTGTTCTTTAGTGAGACATCGCCATTATTTGCTAGCCTGAACAAGAAACTCGTGTGGAATCAAGATCTCGATGCGGATGTCACCAATGAAGTTGCCACAATTGGTGGCAAGGCTGGCGTATCTCGTTACAACTCTTTAACAATGGAGTCCGCCAACTATATTCTCATGCAACGCATTTGGGTCGTTCCCGAGTGTCCAAAATACTATACTATATCCTATGTATTGCCAAGGGATGCCCCTTGGGAGGAGGCAGTCAATGATAAACTTCTTCGCCTATTGAACGCTGGTCTCATCGACAAATGGATCAGGGATCAAAAGTACAAAGTAACCGTAAGAATGCGTACTGCTATCAACAGGGCTGAAGGAGCAAGCAGTCCAGTTCGTGTCCTGACAATTGGTGATCTCCAGTTAGCCTTCTATGTGGTTATCGGTGGAACTTTACTCGGTTGGCTGGGATTCCTGGCGGAGCACCTTTGGGCAGGACATTGTTTGGGAAGAGCAAACAAGAATCTCTAAAAACGGAAGGAACAATGAGTGTATATTGAAGTTTTTTTTAATACTCTACACAAAATTTTGTACATGAGTAAATAATATATTATATAATATGATTATCAACATATGTACGATTCAATATATGTAAGTCATGGTCACTTGTCACTCAGGATAAAATAACTACAAACTAAATTTTGTATGAATAATTTTATTTTAAATACATTACTCTAATCGCAACTATTTGTTTGGATCAGAAAATTCATTTAAAAGTCTTTTCAAATACGAATAATTATTATAACTGGACGTCAAATAATTCTTATAATAAATTAAATCCAGCTTGAGCACTTTTAACACTTTTTGAAGAGCCAATAACATTTTTACTAGTTTCACTAGTTACCTGATTTTATACAGAGTCTAATCTATAGTTAGTTAAATACTTATACTTCAAACTAATGATTAAATTGATGTCTTTCTAAATTGATACATTATAAGGTTATGACACGGTCAAATGAATGTGCAACTTCAAAAGTATCCAGTTCAAGTTTCAACTTTTGTGTGCATTTCTGTTTTCCTCTGCTCAGTTTAATTTTGACTGATTGTTGTCCTTTGCCAAATTCGTATTGCATTTCTCGTTTTATGCGATGCTTGCAAATTTCATTTGGAAAAGGCCATCGGCTAAAATCAACCTGCAATTTAAGCACACACACACACACAGACACACACACACACAGATACACAAATGGATGAGAGAAACGCTTATATAATTTAGCCATGTTAACAATGATACGCGCCAATGGCAATGGCGATGACGATGACTATGGTAATGGTAATGGGGTTGTCCAGAGGCTTCTAGCAAATCGAATTGGCAGCCTCAAATGTATATTGCAATCCAAGGTTGCATTGCAAACGAATGTACAGTAATCATTAGCCATGTAGGACAGTACAGTCAACAAATAAAATCAAGTATTATTGCCAATTTACAGTTTCTTATAGTTTGTTTTCAAAGTTGCTCATTGAATTTGCATTTTATTTTGTAATATCAACACTATGTGGATCCTTTACAGACAGGTACAGGTGCCCAGGTACCCGCATCCATATGATGTGCATACACGGGAATGCAATTAAATATTCAAGAGCTTATGGCATCTTGACTGCCTCGACTGAGACCCTGTAGCCATAATTGGAATCGTAATCCAAGCTTTTGATACTTGAACTACCCCAAGATGTATGTCTATCATTTTGGCAATGTTCTGACATATTTTTACTATTTATCAGAAGATAAGAAAATAATAATGCTCTCAAAAGTGTGGTAAAATCAATTTAACAAAGTGATATGAAGGATAAATTTGTTGATTTTAATCTGAATTTAATATTTATTTAATTTATTCAAATTGTATAGTTATAAATTTTGCTCAAATGTAAAATTAATATTTTGTTACTTTGAAATTATGTAAATTTTCTATACAATTAAAAGAACACATTTTTATTTCTTAATTGTCAGTAATTCTCAATAAAATATTTAGACAATCTTTCGAATATAATATTCTTATTATAAATACAACACAGAACAAATTGTGGAAATGACAGAAATATCATTTAATGAGAAAGACTTAACTTTTCACAATTCACAAAGTATGTGATCTGCAAATTGAAACAGAACAGAGTTCTGTTATGGCACTGTTGACACTCTGTTAACACTCTGTTAACACTCTCTGTTGACTTTGTGAGTAGTTGTATAAAATTCTGTTGCATATGCCCAGGGGCAAACAAAGAGCAGTTGATGAAAGTGATTTGATTTTGGTTATATGTATGTATATGTATACTATATGTATTCTTAGGGAGTCGAATAAGCTATTGATATGCGGTACCTTGGCGTTAAGTTGCAGCCATCGAATTTGGTTGCTCTCAATTTAACAGCTCATCGGCAAATGGAGCTTAGCTGTTGAGGGAAGGCACAAATCGAAGGGCCGTCATCGCCTAAGCACAAATATTGCCAGGAACGTGCCGAGCATGCTAATGAAGATGAAGACATGGATTCTGGATTTAAATACGCCCAACCACTCAGGAGGGCAGTCAACTAGTCAGATAGTCAGTTAGTCTGTCAGTCACTCAGTCAGTCAGTCAGCTGGTCACTCAGTCAACATTTGTATGCTGATGAAAATGTCAATTTGATGAACTCGTTAATAGCCAATTGAAAGGCACGTGCCAGCCAATAGATTGTGGACATACTCGTATTACACGGTTGACGTATACGCAACTTACGAATATGGTTTCGTCCTCTATTGGCTGGCTCATCAAATCTCTGGCAAACTATTTACTTATCTGCCGCTGTCATCATTTATGGCCAACAAAGTATGGGCCATTCACTTCGAGAGCCATCAGCTGGCGCCTTGATTTTTATGGGTAATTAATAGCTTGCCACTGGCCGCTTTGATCGTCGAGTGCAGATGTTTCACGTTTTTCAATAAATATTGAAGCAGATACCATATGCTAATTATACCAATAGCTTTTAGTTTTAATGTGTTTCTAATAACTCAGCACTGCCTATATATAATGCTAATATTTTCGACATTATGAGTAAAATGAAAAACAATTCAAATTGCATTCCATATGTAATGAATTGCCTAATAAATTATGAATTTATACATTTTTAATAATTGATCTTGTTTGAAAAATAGTAAAATTAGAATAAATTGTTAACAATTTTTCCTGAGGTGTCCTGAGATCTACTTGGACCTGTTGCCCATAAGGATTAGCTTCCTCTGCAAACAATCCTTAACATATTACTTAGTAATTTTTTATAAGACTTTCTCTTTGACTTTTTTTACTTAAATGGTACCATTTTTTTATTACAGATATACTTATATCAAAGGTTACTGGTTTATATTTTGTATATTTTTAATTAATGATTTATATTTTATATATTCACTCTTATGTAAGTAACATTATTAATTGTCATTTGATCACAATGTAAGTGTACAATAAAATAATATCTAAAATCCTCATCAATTAGTCATGGCAATAATAAGAAGAGAGAAAAAAATGTGATTTATTACCACGTCATTTGCATTTATACAAGTATTGTGAAATGGAAAGTAAATAAAATAGCATTTAATACTCTTGGCAAAAAGGAGAAAACAAAGTGAAAAACATTTGTAAGCTTTTTATGCTGGTCACGTACAGTGCTGGCTATTTAAAATGTATTTATCGGACTGATATTGCAGCAAAATTGCTGTGAACTAATTGCACAAACAATTGCTATGCAGTTGTAGTTGCAGGTTGCAGGTTGCAAGTTGCTCGTTGCAAGTTGCTCGTTGCAAGTTGATGAACTCTGGGTGCTGACCAAAATAGACGAGACGGCAGATATGGTTGCTCCAATTGGAGAGGCCACCCAGTTAGTGGCAAGTGGCAGACAGCCGAACTCCACACACACACACACACACACATGCACATTCAGTACAGTACTATATATGTATGTACATATAAATATTTGAAATTCCAAAGTTGGGCAGCTTGTGGCAGATCCAAAAATAAAACAAACGACGCGACGCTCGCACTGAACACATCAAATTTTAGTTTATTTCCGAATCATAACTTTTGTTTATCTTCAGTTTGGTGTTGCTGCTGTTGATTGGACCCAGTTCTGGTCTGGTTCTGTTCACACTGTTGCCGATGGTTGCTGGTTGCTGGTGTTGATACCAATGCTAATGCTGGAGATCTGGATAATCTTCGCCTGCTTGGATTGTTGGCAGCTCAGTTCTGCGTCGCCTTTGTCCGCGTCCACGTGCGCGTTTTAATTATCCATTTAAATTATTCATATATTGTTCAAGTGAAATCATTTCATTAAAACATACTTACATACACAAATACTATATCTATATTGTATTTAAATTTTATTGAAATTTTTGGCCATAATTCTGTTAAGCCCGCGCCATTTGAATGCCACTTTTTTGCTCGCATTTTTGCTGGCGATACCAGGAGGAAACATTTACGGCCAGTCACTTGATTAGATATATGTATATAGTACATACTATATCTGTTTTCAGTTGGTCAGCAATCTCGGAACGCGTTGCAGTCGTATTTCTCCCACGTTGTTACCTATTCCGTATATCAATTTTCTATTTTCTATATTCTATTTTGTATTTTGTATTTTACTTTTGCCTAGCTGCAATTTCCATTTGTTAATTGTCTCTTGTGCGCTTTGCTTTCGTATGCAAATTTTGGAAAAGTGTCAAAAAATAGAGTGTGCAAAAAATAATCACTTTTTGTTGTTATAGTTGTTATTGTTTCTGTTTTAGTTGTTTTTTAATATATGTGTCTATATATTGTACAATTTATTTATATATACATATTTATATATGTGTGTGTGTATATTGTGCCATTCTGTGGGTTGTATTGGATTGCGTGTTTTGTTTTCCATATTCTCGATGCATTAAAGCAATAAATTAAGGCGTAAATATCAATTGGATTTTTTTGCTCGGTTGCTAGTTTGTGTATTGTTTTGCGGTGAGTACACGAGTATATAAATTTTATTATGATTTTTCTTGTTCTTGTTTTTGCCTATCCAATTTTCATTTGCTATTCTGTCTGTCTATTTTGGAGACCAGCGTCGGTTTGCCGGCCTTTCTTTGGTTTTTATAAGATAAATACAATACTAACAATTTTATGCCCGATTGTGAAAAATGATGATCATTTATTTGGCCTGCATCTACGGCTACGGCTCCAACAACAACAACAACAACACTACTAACAATACTAATAATAATGATGAAGCAAAAGATTTTATTTTCATCATTTCGAAAATTAAATACCCTTACATTTGAGTTTATAACAATTATCATTTCAATAAAATACACACATAGTTGTTTCTACAATATTGAATATTAGCTATCAGGTGTTACCTTAGCTAAAAGAAGCTTAGAGAAGATTAGAGAAACATGTTATTAGTTAAGAAAGATTAAAAAGACCATTTAAACTATTCTCTGTATTTAGTTTATATCTCATAATATTTATACAAACTAAAAATGGAAAGTTTATTCAAATGCTAATAAATATTATAGATGCCTAGTTGTAATACCCTATCCATGAATATATCAAGTTATACATAAAAAAAATTCAATTAGTTTATACTCAGATATTGTGGCTACTATTGTTGTTATTTCACTCTGACCTCAGGCAAACATTTTACTTTCTATTTTATTTGGCCATTGTTTATTTGTTTTATTCAATGGCCTCGCATTACCATTAAAAAATCGCATCCTACAAAATGTCTTTCAACTCGATATTTTAAACAAGCGAATGAGCAAGTGGGAGTATGGGATAATATCATTTCTAAGGAACAAATCAAATATATTGGCAACTAAGCAATTAATCTTTATCTTAATCTTAATAAAATTTGAATAGTTTTGAGGTAGAGGACATACCTAGACATACTTTCGACTGCTTCTATTCTTCTTCTATTTAATTGTTAACTTAAAATTAATTTGTTTATCATGTTTTTAAATATAAACCAGAACAGAGAACAGATCTACTTCAATGAGTATTTCATACTCTAAATTCGTGGAATGTCCTTTGATGCCATCTGAGTACTCCTATATATTTGTTGTACCCTTGTTATAATATGCATTTAACACAATTTTGGCAAGCCACAAAGGTCCCAAAAAGGACTTGTTTAAAACGTTGACACATGTAGTTAAGTGTGCCGAAAGCAACAATCCTTCTGACCTGACCCTGTCCAATGGACAGGACCACTGTGAAAAGCATTATTGCTATAACTCAACGCAGCGTTTAAAAATTACTTCTGTAATTACTTTTCCATTTGTGACCGAAGGGGTCGTTACACAATTCTAAAATAAACTTAATCTGCTTATATAGGAATAATAAAAAAAACCCTTAAAATATTTTTTACGGCAAATTCGCATAGAGAAACATGAGGGAAATGCAAAAAAAATTGTCTTTACTTTGGCAATGACAGCAAAAAAAAAAAGAAAACTGAATGAAAATGATATTCGTTCTGTTTTTTTAGACCCAGTACTTTAAAAAAGTACAAATGGGTCTATTACGTTTGTGCAAAAAAAAGTACGTAACAGGCAGAAGGAGGCGTGGCAGACCCCATAAAGTATATATATTCTTGATCAGCATCAAAAGCGAGTCGATATAGCCATGTCCGTCTGTCTGTCTGTCCGTCTGTCTGTCTGTCCCTTTTTTGAGTTCCTAGATCTCAGAGACTATAAGAGCTAGAGACACCAAATTTGGCATGTATGTACATCTATATCTTGCATTGAACGAGTTTGTTTTAGATTTTTGCCACGCCCCCCTCCGCCTCCTCAAATTAAAATACAAAATTTCCAAGTCGAATTACAAGAGCACCTTTAAAGCTAGCGCCTTGATTTTACGTACGTATAATTCATACTATAGTTCCAATCTATCCAGCGAATTTCGTCCAAATCGGATGATAAACGCGGAAGTTATTCAACTAACAATGTAACGGGCAAAATCAATATCTGAAGTGGCGCCATCTATGGAAATTTTTTGAAACTGAAATAATCTGTAGTAATCGCATTACACTTAAAAAGTACTGGGTCTCCTAATGTCGAGCTTGCTCCACCGTAGCTTAATGCATTTTTTGTTCGTGTGTCTGACAATTAGTGGTATTTGACAGACAAGCTTAATGTGTTGAGCAACCTGTTTTTATAGAAAGTACTTTTAATTATGTTTTAGTGGAAAAAGTCCGTCAACAGAATTAAAAGATATTCGTAGATTTGCAGAAAACCGTAATACACTTTTTTAATCCTTATTAATGGACTCTAGGCATTAAAAGGAGAGCTTGGTATCAGCATTAAGGCAGAACTTCTGAGAATCACGTTTAGAGGTAACTGAAAAACTTGAAACAGTATTTTTAAATGATGCTCAAATGACATTATTCTGTTGTGGCACTCGACATTTTTACTGTGAAAATCTGTCAAATTGTCAAACAGACAGCCATCTGCCTACTGTCAACTGTCGACCGACCGACTGTCGACTGTCAGTTTTCAAAAATATTCAGCAATTGGAGCACTTGCAACATTGGACATGGGACAACGTGCAATTGAGTGTCAAAAGAGTTGACAGGCTGCTAATAATCCGCCGAGTCAAAAAAAGTATGTCCAATTGAGAATCATTGAATACCCCTAATAAGCCTATTGTATTGTCGTGATGCCGCATCCAAATGCGAATTTTAACAATAATAAACAATTACTAGCTGAGCAGAGCAGAGCTACTAGACAAACTTGAGTATCTAGTTGTATGAGTAAGTATCTCGTGCATTTCGGGAAACATTTGCCAACTGGCAAATGTCCAGCTGAATATGGGATGATAGAGGGGGGGGAGGGAGAAGTTGCCAAAGGGGGAGGGGGGGTCCAACATTCAATTCAGATTCCGTTTCGGACCGAGTGACAATAAATAATGGCATAGATGTCAACACATTGGGTGGGGCTGTTGTTTTCCAATCGATATGCATGCAATAATAAAATATACGAAAAGCTTTTTCTCTCTCGCCCAAAACAATTCATTGGGTTGGTTTTCTTTTTTACAGTTACTGGGGAGGTGGTGGGTGGTGGGTGGTTATGGCGGTGGGTCTGCCTCTTTTATTTTGTAGTTTCGAAAATTCCTTTGCCTTTGGATGGCAGTGCATTAACCTGCTGGTCCCGCCCCAGACTTCCGACCTCTATCACAGATTCAAACCTAGGATTCCCAGTCCAAGTCTCCAGTCTCCAGTCTCAATCGCATTTCCATTCCCCTTCCACATCACAAGATGTTACACATGTGTGCTTTGGAATTTGACAATACGAGTAAAGAATGTCGTGGACTGAGGAAGGCTGTCAGGTGGTAAATGTCGAGTAGTAGATGGTCTAAGTGGAAATGCTGATGGTTTAGTGAACGCACAGCAAGATGCGATTGGAATGGAATAATAAAATGAATCGCATTTAAATTAAATATTCTATGTGGTACATACACAAAAAGTTAGATATTTGAAACTGTTAAAAACTCCAACTACTAGACTAGAGAATACTTTACAATTAACCTAAATCGATGCCATTATCATAGAGTGACTCTCAGATTTAAAGTGTTTTTCATACTATTTATAAATGAGTTGAGTAAATTGTAAAATAACAGATTTTAAATATCTTAAATTTTTTTAATCAAGTATAGTTGGAATATAAAGGGGAAAATTGTGATTAAAAACTTAGGAAATTGTCGTAGTATATTCAAAGTTAAGTAAACGTTAAGTAAGGTATACAAGTTGTTAAAACTTTTATAAATTTAAGTCTGCATATATTTTAAAATATTTAATATTATCAAATGCAATTGTCATTAAAATCTCTACATATCTACAAACCTCCATAAGTCGTTCTTCATTGTAAGCAGCAAATTGAATAATGATCGCACCTTTGGATAGCTGTTCTCAGAGAAATGCAATAGTCACTTACCACTTTTTCACCTTCAACTTCCTCCAAAAGCAATTGTTACCACAATCTCTACATCTCTGCAAACCTCTATAAGTTCTTTTCCATTGTATGTTGTAATTAGAATAATGTTTTGCTGATCTTTTCTTTGATTCGCTGTTCAAAGAGATATACGATGGTCATTTTCCACCTTCACCCTCCAGCCACTGAGGATCTAACAAAGCGCTCTTCGTGCTCTTTTATTCCGTTAATTTAATGAGCACGCGCAGTGGAATTCCATGAGATGATCGCGCATACAGTTTGAGAGCAGTTGAAGGTAAATTGTAGCCAAAAATACAGAGCCATATGTTTGTACATACGTGTACTCATCATGTCCAAGGAACGGCACTGCACGGAGCGGAACGATATTGCCGAATAATCCGAATCCGAATCCGAAATGCCTGAAGAAAATGGAAAGTAAAAGAAGAGAGGAGAATAAACTGCTAAAGCGGCAAAAACATTTACCGTACAGCCGTCAACGCAAACAGACGACTGCAAGAAAATTACGGGTCAGCTGTCTGTGTATTTACGGGAAATGCTTATTAAAGATCCGATCCGCAACTATAGCAATTGAATGAAATACTGAATATACTGAATAGACGAAAATACATACGTTCGAATTTGTTTAATTTCCAATTAAGAATACAAAAGAGAACTTTCAATTTCAATCGTGTTCCCATTGACCTTAATCTTACAACTTTTACTTTCGTGTCACTGTGCCAGGTTGTCCGTATCCGAATCCGAATCCGAATCCGAATCCGTGTCCGTGTGTGTGTGTGACTGTGTGTGCAATGGTGTTAAATGGCATTTGCCTTAAATCGTAACCCAACGAGCGGTTTATGACTTGATTTTCGTTGCACCCACACTTTTCATTTGGGTTTCTCTCTCTTTATGTTTTCTATGTTTTTTTTTGTTTTTTGTTTTTTGGATTTGTTTTGAGTGTCGTGTTGCTAAAACTAATTTTAGCCTTGGTCAGTGCAATAAACTGCACCGCCGGACAGTGTATGTTTAGATTCGAGTAGCTTTCGGTATAATGCTCCCACCTCGAATACCTTTGAACCACGATAATTAACCACATGCAATTTGTGACCTCTGTGAATTCCCAAAATGCTGAGCGTCATGGCAACGCCACAGGAAGTTATGGATGTGGAAATGTGTAAGTTGAAATCCACCACAGATGGAATTTTCAAAACAGTTTATCAGATTAAAAGATGTTAAATGAAAGCTAACTATGCGCTTTGACCTTTTAATCAAGTGGAACGTGTAAATTTTGATATGTACTTGATTTAATATCTACTTGTGATTAAAGTTCAGAGTTTCTAACTAGAGTTTCTGAATTCAGACAGATTTTTATATTGCAAGCAGATAAAGTTTGTTTTACAGTAGCATAATTGTTGAAAGTGGAAATTAAGTGACATCCTTTTTCCAAAATATTAACAAAAACTCGAACGAGACAAAAATATTCTTAAATTAGAACTTACTTATGTATTTGCTTTGAATTAAATATCGTCTGTGGCTTTTTTTCTTCATATTTTATATTACCATATTAGAGCCTTTTAAAGGATATATATTATTTTTATAAGAACTGAAGTTTACATTTCGTATGATATAAAAATTAAATGGAAGAGAATTTCTCAAAATGTGAGTTTCTGATGATTTTTAAAATATATTAGTCACAGTGCACATTTCTTGGAATTGCCTATATGTAATATATACATATTTCCTACTAGCTAATTGTTTATTTGTCAACAAATATTTATATTTTTATGTGAAAAACCAAATAACGAAAATTCTTTACATTTGACAATGATAACACTGAGCTGCCAGTTTGTTTACTTATTTTTGTATTTATTTGGCTTGAATCAAAAGGCTACAAAGATATTTCGGAAAGTTCCGTAACAATTACTTCCGTGTTAATAGTATATATAAACATACATACATATATCACAAATAATCTCACAATTGTCTACGTATTAGGAGACCTACATTAGGCCGGATGAAATTGGGTCTTGCCCTTCAGATTACACATTCTTATTGTTTATAAGCAATGAAGTAAACAACATTTGAATATAATGCATAAATATAACTCATACGAATCGTAGCTCATATAATTTATTTAGCACAAACTGTAGTACATACATATATGTTAAATTATATGTTTTATAAACAAAATCCTATGCATTCTATGCAATCGACTACAAATCTAATTGTGTAAAACAACGGAAAAGATATATTTGATATATGTGTCTTCAACCAATTCTATTACATTCACAGTAAGTTTGTTAATAGTCAGACTTCAGTCGGATCTAAAATCAACCATTGATTGTCTTTTACGAGCATTTTTGATTTTTACTTTGGTTTAATTTTTACGATCTTAGATGGAAAGTTTTTCATTAGAGAATGTTAAACAAATATACTTTGTAACCACCTGCTGGGCATAGAAAAAATAAATTATATGTATGTTTAGTGAATTCAGTTAAGAGCACAAGTGATGGTCTGCTCGACAATGACATATCCTGGAAACACCTAGCGTATTATTTTTGGCCTGCCGAAAAGTATGCTGCGTAAAAACTTACTTTAAAAACTTATTAACAATAAAAAGCAGGAAATCTTATTTATTGACATATGTATATCAAATATAAATACAGAAAACATTTTGTTATGATAATCATATTGGGTTAGTTAGCAGGTATGGAAAGTGGATAGCAGAGAACTTATATATTGATCCCATTTAAATAGTACTAGATATGAGAAGATAAACCTAAAGTTTTGTGTACATATCTAGGCCTTCTAATGTCGGAGTATCAAGGCGATTTGTAGAATTTCCACAACCCGCACTTATTGTGCCACCCATGGCGTTTAAATGGCTTCAGAAATAGCCATAAGATTCGCATTAAAATAGATTTCCTAGATACAATTTCCACCCACAAGAAGCAAACTAATGTTGTATAGATTTTGAACCTGAAATCGCTGTGCGTGCAACACGTGCGAGGGGCATAAGTAGAGTCATGGGAGTGAGGGAGGAAGGGAGGAGGGGAGGAGGGACGAAGGGCAAATGGGGGCATCATTAAAAGTTACCCAAAGATGCCCAGCACATGGCCAAAGTTGCAAACCCATTTTCAATAGCAGCCAGAGCCATTTCGAGTGTAATTAAATTTATATAATACGAGTATATTATGTATATATGAAATCGTGGCATAAAAAATAATAAATACGAGTGCAATATAATTTGGCAAATAAACAACATTCGAGGCGGCAAATTTTCCATCACTGGGCCTTGGTCTGGGCCTTTGCCTGGGTCTGGGCCACGCAAAACTTGGTCCAACATATGTTCCTTGATTTGGCGAACTTATAAAGGCAACTTATTCAGTAGCACACAAATTATGAACGGACCCCATAAAGGTGGCAATTATCGTTTGATGTTGCTTTTAATGTCTTTCTTGGACTTGGGATTCCCAACGCAATAACAACAACAATTCACAACAACAACAACAACACACAGCTCAGAGCGGAACAATGGCCGATCGGAAATGTATATTGCATTACGGGAATTTCCAATAGAATTTTGAAATTTTTGGCCATTGTTTTGTTGCTGTTTATTTCATTGTGCAAGAAATGTGTTCATTTCATTGTCAGACTCTGGATAAAATCAACTCTCAGGCCATTGCCACGTCGATATATTGTTGATCGATAGCTTTATTGATGATGTGATGCATACATATATCGTATATATGAAGAAATCAAAAATTTGATTGCTGCATCATCTGACAACACTCTCCAGCATTGCACAGATCATAGCATAATCGAAAAATTATACAAATTTAAGTCAATAGGAATGTTTATCTCTGCATACAATGATTTGTTATTTATTCAGATTGAATGATTAAAATTGCGTTTTTTTGTGAGTATATACGAAACTTTCTAATCAAATAAGCAGTATTTAATCGATATAATAAATGTGTCTTATAGTGGAGGAAATAATTTAAAGAGAATACTGAATAATTTTAAAGAACACTTTCCTTTTCTTTATTAATTGGTTTGCCTTTCTCTTTTCTCACATTTAAGTTTAATGTCATTTAAATCGGTTAATAACACATTGCACTTTATAACTAATCTGTATAGAAGTTAAATATTTATTATATTAGAATCTATCATTTAGATTTTGTTTGGCAGTGTATCTTTGGTAGCCATCAAATTGCAGTCAAATATATTTTTGAGCCAAACTGTCGAAAGCTAAAAACCGGATACTGAATGCTGAAAATTGAAAATTGAAAACTGAAAACTGAAAATGAAATTCAACAATGTCTGGAATATGTTTCTCTTGCATACAAAATTTGTTTAGATTTCTTCTCGTCATAAATACAGTCTGCCTTCTATATGTTGGCGTCTCTCGTGATCTGTGGCATAGCCATAATGTTCAATAGACAGAAATAGAGAGAGAGAGAGAGAGAGAGAGCGAGAGAGAAAGAATGAAGAGAGGCAGAGAGATGGAGTTGATGGTGCTCGACTTATAGACGTGTTTATGCATATCAATTATAAGTATAAATATTTTGGGCTCTGGCTCTTTGTATGCGATTTTATGAGTTTTGTAAAATTGTTGTTTGGATATAAAATGACTTGTTGTTCAAGCTAAATTGAATGTTAATAATACTATGTACATTGAACAATACCTAAAATAAGCAACAACAATGAAACAATGAACATTTCGGATAATGTGCGTAGTTCAAAATTTCTGCCGAAATTATACAAAAATATTATTATTATTATTATTATGATGATGGGAGCAGTTGAAAATGTATACTAAACAGAAGCTGTTCTTGAACTTGTCCATTCACAAACAGATCTTAAGCACTACAAAAGATAGAGCAACCAGAAATGACTTTGAGAGACCAAGTAAATTTTTGGGCAACAATTTAAAGTCACATTTATTGCATCCGAAATTGTATATTTAGATAATTATGACTATACTAAGTCATTCGTATTTTTGTGGAAAGATTTCGTAATTGCGTCTATAATTAATGGATCGTAAATTAAGATCCCAAGTACTTAACGCCTCCAGAAACACATCATGAACTGGCAATGAAAAAATAATGATGATTCTCATTTGTTTAAATCAAAAACTTACATGTGTATTAATGCTGAATTGATGAATTGATACATGGACTCACATTCGATGCATTCATTTATTTATTAATTTATGCAATTTGATTAAATAATGTATTAAATGCCGAGAGCATTTTATTGAAGTCATTATAAATTTACGTTTAAATTCAATTAACAAGAATCAAATCAAATCCAATGGAGAAATGTGACGCATTTTCAGGTGCAGCTGCTGAATTTGTTGCTCACTTTTCATGCATTTTATTTTGATAAAATGAATTTAACGCATCCAGATGTAAAGCAAATATTGAGCACGAAATTGCAGTTATTTTAAGCCCCGATTCATAGCATACCCAATAGGGTATATTAGCTTTAAGGACAAGTGTTTATCTTACATTTAGTATGCAGTTTACATATATGCAAATTTTAAAAGGAAAACGCAAATTCTGGACCTAACTATTGTGTACTTTGTATAATTACTGAATCTCTTGTAGGCAGCTTTAAATTGTTGCATTGGTAAAATTGTAAATTTTTATGTTAAATTTATTAACGACTTTCAGATACCTTTAGAAATAGTAAGAGATATTAATGGACGCCAAATCAGTACCATAAATTTATTACAAGTGTCAATAAACATATTATTTATTTTCAAATTTTAGACAACTCATAAATAAATTTGAAATGCATTTTATGCACTTTTGTTTAATTTAAATACGAATTGAATTTAAGACAATAGTAATTTAATTTAAGCTGTCATGCTTGTGTATAGATTGAAGCTGCAGAAGACAGAAAGATACGCATATATGAATCTGTTTATTCAACTTAGAAGTACAGGGTATAAGGAGTCGAACTCGTAGTTAATTAAGTTGAATATTTTTATAGGACTTTGCTCAAGTCGTGCAGATTGAACTTATTTTGTTTATACTCCTCGGTGCTTGGATGCTTGGTGCAAGGACAATGTGAACCAACAAAAATATTACGTATACGCAGACAAGATTGTTGTGCGATTTATTTTTCAGCAGTTGGCAGTTTGTTTGACACTTTGACGCTGACACTGACACACCAATATTTGCAGATACATTCGAGCATCTGTGTGTGTGTGTATGTGTGTGTGAGTGTGTATAAGCAGTTGTTGTTGTTGCTGTTCTTGGTGTTGTATTAGAGCAAGTGATGGATGGCCTCACAATTGGTTGTATTGTACGACTCTCTGGCAGTCCAAAAAATGTGCATAAAATTTAGCAAAGGCCGCTTGTTTTATTTTATAACCAATCGTTGTTGCTGCTGGCAAAACAAACATATACTAAATAAAAAAAGAAAGCTAAAAAAAAGAATCAAAATCCCCAAACCAAAATAATTTGGTATGTCGCTGCAATGGCCATAAAATAAATTAAACAAGCAAATGATGAATCACACGGGCTATAAAACTACAATTTCCTACCTATTTTTCCCTCTTCTCTATTCTCTCGGGTCATGAGTACAGTAATGGAAATTGCGCCAAGGAAAAGAAATTTTCAAACAAACAACTAGGTGCTGGCCCCATGTAAGATAATGTCGCCTGTTGAATTACAATTGTCGTGCGATTTGTTGGCACTTTGAGCACGATAAAATATGCAACAAATAAACATAGCCAAAAAAAAAACAGGAGAGAATTCGACTGAAGACAACACGAACATCCCAAGTTGCAGTTTCTGGCAATTCGCCAGAAATTAGCCAACTGCGGTTTCAATAAGAGTTTGTCAAGCAAAACGTTGCAAAACAACAAAAAAAACTCAAGTTGTGGGTGGGAGGACCTTAAGCAAAAGAGAAGCAGAAAAAGCATAAACCAAATGTTTTGCCAAAAAGGTCGACATATGTATTTTTAAAGTGCAACAATTTTGGTGTAACAGCCAAACATAATGTGTCGACAGCTGTTGGGCAATAAATTAAATGAGTTACGACTTCAAATAGGTGTTGAGTAAGTGCTAATTCTTATGTGAGTTCAGATTGCTTACAACATCATCGTCAAGTGGCATCTTCATTATTTTATCACTTTAATAGATAAATCTGAGATAGGTAGATTAAAATTATATAAGGAGAATTTTGAGTTACTAAATTATTCAAAATAGAACTGGAAAAGGACAATGTAGATGGTAAAAAGCCTTCACTTCCTGTTTAAGTACTGTAGTTATTATAAAGTTAAGAAAATATATAGCTTACTACATTGAAGTCATTGTCAAGTGGCATCTACAGTTTTCGTATTAAAAATATAATTTAAATAATTAGTCTGTGTAATATTATTGCTCTTAAAAGAAGATAAGAATTTTTTATTTTTGCTACTTTTATTACACAATTTTGCCACTCAAAACTATTCGAAAGGTAGAACTGTTTAATAAAAGAAGGAAAAATAGGCAAATTAATACAAATGTTGACATACCAATACTTTTTACTAGAAGTACTTTAGTAATTTAAGAAATGAGGGGAAAACATTGCTTACAACATCATCATCAAAAAATAAGAAAAAACACTTTAAAAGATTAGTTTATCAAAAATTATTGCTCTTTCCTGAGAGATTATTGGTATTTATTTTTGCAGATAAGAGGAGACTTTTGCGTTATGGAATTGTCTAAAAAAAACAAGGAACAAAATAATGAAATTATCAGCACTTTTACTCTAGTGAATGTACAAAATAAAGTAGCTCCTGTTTTTATTTTAAATAATAAATTCACATATGTTTTTAGCCGAGAGGTTTGTATACTATATAAATAATCTTACTTCCTCTTCCTGGGCTATTTCCCAGTCCAACAGTCTCATTTTTACTCTGTTTTTTCACACTGTGGTTGGTATAGCTTTTGAATCGTCAGCTAGAGTTTTTCCCAGCTTGTTATGTTTTGTGCGCATTCTGCACCATTTGGCACATAGCCTTGCATATTTTTTGTGAGTTTTAAAAAAAACAGAAGAAGAAACAAAAAACGAAAATAACGAATACATTGAATGCAAATTTGAATGATTTACGACATTTGCAAGTGCAAATAAAAAAAAAGATACATTGCACGCGACAGCAAAAATTTGTCACACATGCGGCGAGCATCCGAAATGGATTTTCTTTATTCGATTTTCACTCTTTTCTTTGCTTTTCTTTACTTTTTTCTTTTCTTTTACTATACCATTTTGTTTTTGACAAATCACAAATCGGCAGCCAATTTATGAGATTTCCTTCGTTCTTTCTTGCAGCTACGACGACGACCCCAAGTCCATTGCAGGGGACCGTCAACGTCATTACCATACTTGGAAGCAGTAATAACAACAATAATAATAATAATAACAACAACGATTGTAATAGCAATAACAACAACAATAACAGCGGTGATAACTGCAGCATAATTCCCAGTGAGTCCAGGTTATCGCCAGAGGGAAGAGAAGAAGGACTTCCTGCTGGAACAGTAGCGGGAGCAGGAGTAGGAGCGGAACTGTTGCAGTAACAGTTACAGGACCATCACAGGATCACAGTTTTGTGGCAATTCCATTGCTCGAGCGTCGGCGTCGCAGTCGCAGCCACAGTCGCTGCCACATTGCGCCGTTGGCGCCGATTATTTGCATACAGACAGGAGTCCAAGCCGAGGACCTAACTCAACTGTCTCGTTCCGTTTCGTGTTTCGTGAGATTTCGCCGGAGTTTTACCAAATGTGAGTGACCTCAAGCGCTGAATCGCATTCCCTCCATTTTTTTTTTCCTTTGCCACATTTCCTACAATTACCATTTTCAAACCTGATTCCCGTTTTCGTTTCCCGATTCACAATTCCCAATCCCAATCCCAATTCCCAATTCCCAATCCCGATTCTGATTCTTTGCCCGTTGGCAGTTGCGTTTATCTTGACCAAACTGCATTTCCATTTTTATCCTTTCAGCGTCTATTTTCATTTGCTTTCACTCAGCGATTTTAATTGAATTGCACATTTCCTTTTTGTGTTTGTATTTTAAATTGTACTCTTCCCTTTTTCTTTTACTTTTTTGTTGGCCTTTGCAGTTTTTGCCAAAATCATGGGCAGCAATAATCCCAGCGAAGCGGATCGATATGACTATTATGATTGTGAGTACAGATACAATTACCTTGACCATCCAATTAAGCATACGCAACGTTTGCCCAGAAAAAGCAACGATGGGCAATCCATTTTTATTATATTCTTACAATCTTGAAATATGAACAATTAAAAGATTTTATTTTATCTTTTAATGATGGTAAATACTTCGAAAAATTTGTTATTTTTAATCTTAAAAATCTTCTACCCATAAATTAATTGAAATATATTTATTAGTTTTAAGTTGAAGTCAGAATTCACACTCCTGAAACTCGTGTAGAAAAATACAGAGTCTCTCACAAATTTCTCTTACTTTCTCATGTTTTTGTCAGGCTAATTAATATGCATTGTCAATTTGACAAGTGCTTGCATAATAATTAACAATTTAACTTGTATTTGAATACAAAGAGTATATATATATATAATCATAAGGCATTCAAACAGGTTGTTGTTGTTAAACCTTAAAATGAATGTGTTAAATAAGGTTGTTTTACAATTTGTGTTAATTAATTAAGTAATCGTGCTATGTTTGAAAAGTTGCTCAGAGAGATACATACAGTATGAAAAAAGTTGATAAATGTTTTTTGAATGGTTGTTTTTTGCTGACATTAAGTATACGCCATGGATAAGTGCGACTAGAGTAACTGATGGTTAAATGAAAAACTGAACGACATACAATGGACAACATGAATCCATTACAATATTTGCATCTTTCGATTCTTTTGTGCCCATTTTTCTGCTTTTATTCTCTCTCTCTCTCTCTCTCTCTTTCGTTGTTCGTTTTTATTTTCTTTTTGATTCTCACTCATTCTCTTGTGTTTTTTTGGCTGCGTCCTTTATGCGTGGCTGGCACTTCAAACCAAGCGGCAAGTGGCTGGGAAAGCCAGAAAGAAAATCAATAAGACCCCAAAGATACTGGCAGCTGTAGCCGTTAGCTGATGGTGGGTGTGTGTGTGTGTGTGTGTGTGTGAGTGTGCTAGATAGATTGGAGTGAAAGAGAGCGATGACATTGAGCATAGAGTAGTATTTATGTTGGTATCTAAATATCTACAGTCATCTGTCAAATATCACGTTTCTTGTTTACACTTTTCTACTTCTACTTTGACTGCGTACACAATATGCCCGGGCTCGAGGTCGGGCTCGGTCTTTTCTCTGTCTCGGGCTCTGTCTAAGACTACGGCCCGAGACCCGGACCTGGTCCCATACCCGGACCCTGGTTCGTGCTCCGTTTTTCCTCCGCTCCTTTGCCTATCTTTGATGCTTCTGTTTTTCGTGTTTGTATTTGGCATGTCGAGTGTTGAGTGGCACAGTGGCATTTGCCGTTACGTGTGCTGCTGCCAAATGCAAACAAGAGCCGCAAACAATAACAACAACAACATCAACAACATCAGAAGCAACAACAACAACAACATGCGTTTTGGGCCAGCCGCAATGAGCAGGATAAACAAAATGCTCGTTCTAACGACCAGACGAATGAGTAAAGCTAAATTGAGCATACTCTAAACACAATAGCATCCAAAGGTTTCATTATAAAACCATTTTTGAGCACACACAAAATATTCAAAATTAATTTCAAAGCATGTATTTCAATAGCAATAAATTGAATAACCAAATTTGAATTCCTATATTCAAATATTTAATCTCTTTATTGAGTCTCCATAATATAATCTTTCTGATAGCTATCAGTGCTGTCCTATCAAATAATATTACAGTATTTGTAGAGTATCTATTTTTCGGCATCGCAAGAAATGTTTCTTCTTGTTGTATTTTATTTGTTTTTTGCCTGTGTCTCAAATTTTGTTTGATTCTTCTTATACAACCACAGACAATACTTTTATGACAGATTTCGAGTTATTTGTGAACATGGCTTTTGTTATCTATGCGTTTTGTCTTGAATTGATAATTATAATATCATACAATCTTCATCGAATATTGATTTTGATTACACCCATCTAATGGTATTATAATATTGCGTATCTATAAATGTTACATAAAAACTCTTACATTTAATTATACAGCAATTGAATGTGGATTTCTTTGTTCTGGATCTAAATAAAATTAAAGTAGCAAAAATAGAACAATTCAATTTTTAGATTTATAACTTAGAATTTAACAACATTTTTAAAGAATTCGGCTTCAGCACTTCTATTAAGTAGTAATCGATTTCTTAAAAAATTAAAAAATTTATCTTGTTACGTTAAAAGAATGAATTAAACGTAATTTGGAGAATCTGATACCTTTGTCATCCTCTGACATTTTGTTTGTGTTTTCCCCATTAGACTCTTGTAAAATTTCCAATTTGAATTAAAGCTACACTTGTATTTGCCAAGGGAGAGGAGTCCTTAAGGCTTCCTTCTGTATTACTCATGATGTTAAGAGTGCGATTCATAGTCGATTTCTAAATGCCATTTACTGTCTCTGTCGCTTTGACATGTTTAGTGGAAAAAGGCTGTTTGTCTAAGCACTTGACACACTGCTTAGACAAACAGCCTTTTTCCACTAAAGAAAATGATGAACACAGGAAAAAAATACATAAAGCTTTATTTGGCACACCAAAGATTTAATACCCTTGCCGAGAACTGTATTCAACTTGCTACGAATGTAACCAGCATAGTTAGGTTCGGTTAGTTTGCTGTTTTGCTACATTAATAATTATCGATTATAATCGTCTATCGTTTAGTTCCAATCGCTTATCGGTTTTCTTAAGCTCGCCTTATCTAGTTGCTCCGCGTTTTTGATTGAAAATCGCAGTTTTATCGGTCCAATTGGCTTAAATTGTGTGTTGAACGGTCAAGCAAAGTTTTGTGCACTTTATGCATATGAAAGTTGTTAAATTAAACAACGTTATTTTGTTAAATTTAATTTTTAATGTTTGCAAGTGCTTTGTTTTTGTATATCTGCCAGCGGAGCACCGCTTTGCTCTCTTTGCCGCGATTTAATCTAACGCTATCCCGCTCCTTCCTACCCATTGCGTCTTCCTTTGTGTGCGCTCTCCTTGTGATCGTTGTTGTTGCTCGTTTTAGCTCCCGCGCTCTTTTTGGCTCTCTGGCGCCATTTAATCTAACGCTATCCCGCTCAATCCTACGCATTGCGTATGTTTGCGTCTTCCTTTGTGTGCGCTCTCCTTGTGATCGTTGTTGTTGCTCGTTTTAACTCCCGCGCTCTCACTTATGCAATGATACATACATATGTATGCGGGTATGTTTTGTATGTTGCCTGCGTTAAGAATGTGTGTTGTAGCCCGCAGCTTTAGTCAGGCTATAATTTTTTGTTTTTGTTTGGTGGTTAAAAAGAAGTCAGCTTTTGTTGATTGCTGATCACAGTGTAGTGAAGAAATTTGTGAAAATGAAAATTGGTTGTAAATCTAATTAAATATTATGTAAAGCGGTAAGTTATATTTCTTTACTACTATATATATGTATTCTGTATGATTTTAATATTGCTCCTCTTTTTGAGTGTTTAAGCATGCAACTTCTGTCATGTTTTGTTTTCTTTTAAATATATTTAGTTGAAAAACAGATATCATCCAAATATTATATTTGCTGAAGATAAAAAAAAATGTATTTAATTGAAGTATTTCTCACTTGTTTATTACACATATTGTCTCTATTTAATTAAAGTGTCGTATTAATTACCAAGGACCTGTTAATGTTTTTTTGCTAAAATAAATGTACATTTTAAATGAAGAAAAATGTACATAAAATTTGTAGTGAAAACAGACTAAAATACAATCGATTAATAATCCCAGAGCAATATGTTCAATTTTCAAATACACACTCGTGTGCGCACACACACTCACACTCACACTCACACACACGCTTGTTTTGTGAGACACATGAAGCTTACATATATTCAGCTTTTATCATCATCTTCGCCTTCGTCTTTCCTTTGGCTGAGACATTGCCCTTTCTGTCTCTCTTTCCTTTGCTTCACTTTCTCTGAATCGAAATCGGAATCGGAGTCTGAGTTCGAGTCGAGTTGGAGTCTGTGTGCCTATTTTCTTTGTAACACGTACTCTACGTATTTAATTTACCCTCTTCAAGAATAACTGCCTACTTTGAGGCGCTCGCATGTGAGTAAAAGAAAAGAAGGAAAGGAAAGCAATGCCCGGGTTTCAATTTTGGGAATGTTAATAGTTTGTCCAGCTTTACGTTTTGGACTCGAACAGCTGTTGCAGGATACGTTCTTTTTTTTTCTTTCTGTTTTTGGCAACATCTGTTACAGCAGGCACTCTCCCAGTTTTCTCCTCTTTCGTTTCCCTCTCTATTTTTTTGCCGTTTCCCTCTTCGCATTCAGTTGACATGTGGACAATGATAATGAAGCGAGCGTCTGGGCGCGTTGTCGAGTTGCTAAGCAACAGGTAGGCCCACATTTTGGCCTGGCCTGCAGAGCGGTCTTACAATCACACAGATACACACACACACACACACACACACACACGCTTGTACACTTTACATGGTACAACCACAAACAGAGAGGCACAGCATGCAGCTGTTTTTGGGCCTCGTCGTTCTGTGTGGCTAAAAAGACTTCGTGCCCTTCGTTTATGCCATCGTCTCTGCGACAAGTCCAGGGAAATTTCAACTCTCTCTCTCTTTGGATTTTGTCTCTTTTGGCTTGAATTCGAAATTTCCTGTAGCGCATTCATTTTCCGACCACTGCATGTTCTCGCATTGAATTTTCTCGCATGCGATAAATGCCCATGACGCGACCGTGTCGTCGTCGGAAAATTCGCAACGATGATGACGACGTCGACTTCGCTGCCGATGCCGACGCGTCGTTGACGTCGTGACGCTGCCACTGCCACTGCCAGTGCTGCTTTTGCCGCACGCTTGCGAAAAGCGTTTGTGGAAAACCAAACGCTCTACAATCGTCGACGTCGCTGCCTGTGTTTTCCCTGTGTGTCTCTGTGTCTCTGGCGCAAAGTGTTTTTCAGTTTCAGTTTCAGTTTCTAGTTCTCGTTCACCATTGCCGACGGCACGACGTGTTTGTTCTTGTCTGTTGTGGGCGCGGGCGCCAAAAGCAGCAATATTCAATTGAAGCTGAATCGCAATTTGTGTTTTGCATTTGCAACGACATTCGGCGACAAAACAAAACAAAACAAAACATAACAAAATAAACCAAACCAAAACAAAACAAAAAAGAAATCAAAACGCATCAAGATAACGCAAAATATAAAAAGTTTCTTCATTTGGTTAGTGTCACAAAATATTTCTCTGTGTATTTTTTTCTTGTTTATTTTCATGTGTAAAACTCAAAATTATTTCGAAAATAATTTGTGGTAGTGTCAATAGTTCAAAAACTAACTGAAATTCGAGAAATACCAGTTACAAAATTTAGCACAACATCAAATTCGAATTATTAAATAATTGCCAAATTTTACACAATATAAAATTCACTAAAAAACAACTTAAATCCATTTTGAAAAATCCATTCACAAATAATAAAAATAAACCTTTTAAATTTAGTGTTACATTTTGGGACAAATATTCTTTTTTCATATCGCATTTAGTTTACAAGGCTTAAGACTAATGTTTAATGTTTGTTGCTAATTTCATTCGAAATTCAATTTAGTCTCACAACTTGTTGTCGAGAATTATTCGCAAATCCTTGGGAGATTAAAAGGATATGTGCAAAATTAGTGAGCAAAACGTATTTCAAATTTAAATAAATATTTGATTGTCGTGTTGTAAACATTGTTTTTAAACCATGCACATCAAATATACAGAGGGTATATTAATTTTGTTAATACTAAGTGCGCACTTGGACATTAGAAGAAATCTGCTGAGTTAATACTTATAGCTATTTTCAGTCCATCTGTCTGTCCGTCGGTTGGCCTGAATTATCTCCAAAACAATAATTCTAGACACACTTAACTTTGTTTGCAACAGATATAAGTAAGCACCTCTCTGTAGAAGTACAGGGTCTCCCGCTGTCTACTATGCTCCACTGCAACATTTCTTTTTCGAATTAAGCGAGTTCAGCTTTTTTGTATACTTAAAATTATAATATTCGTTTTGCTTAAAAACTTTTCATGCAGAAACATTAATTAAAATTAATGACTTTGAACATAATTTGTTCCCTTTTTTCTTTTTATTTATTTCACTAAGTATGATTTATTTTAATGACCTTGAAGAGGGTGCAAATAAAGTAAGCATACTATAGAGTTCATTACAAAGTATATAGTACAGATAATAAGTGGAGAAAATATACCCTTACCCAAAGATTCTTTGGCTAAATTGAAACAGGCTGTAGGACCCGATTAGCTGTATATATTTCTAATTATAATCGATTTTTGTTACGTTATTCGTATTTCCAAATACTATACAATTTGTTGAGCACGCAATAAATATTATTAGCGATCAATCAGATTTTCCAAACAAACGAATCTATTTATAGAAAGTTGCACATAGTTTGTCAACATTGAAATACATTTCTCTTGTTGACTTAAATATTTACTGAAGGATCATTAGCTAATCATTTGCATTTATCATAGATATTTATTTATAATTATAAATGTATTTAAAAGACTTATGCTTAACGCTCAAATTATCTTGGTTATTTTCCTATAAAATGTAGTCTGCATATCTGTTATTTTATTACAAATATATTTAAATTAAAAACTCTTTTGTAGCTGGGACTTTAAAGCTGAAGCTCCCAAAGCAGCAACTTGCAAATAAAGTAGCTAAAAACTTATGTATAGAAATGTTAACTTATGTATGTCCAGAAATACAATTTAGAAACATTTTTCACAGTACAAGTTTTATTACTTATTCAAGTGGTTGAGACATTTTAAAAGGTGAGCTCCCCAAAAACTATGCAACATTTTTGGCAATTCGGTTTAATTTGCTGGTGTCTCTGGCGGTTTTTTTTTTGTGTTTGTTTGTTTTGTTGGCTAACACATGTGAGGACATTGTCATTATAAGAGCTGGAGTGCTAATTGCCAAGTATTTTAGCCACCTGCCGAGTCAGCTCTGTTGGTTAGAGTGGTCTGCAATGTTTATGTCTTCTTTTAGATTCTAATGTCCTAATATGTCTGTGCAAAGTGTAGATGTATATGTATATGTAAATTTGAAAAAGCCACTCACATTGCTTACGTGTTGGCCAGGCCAAAAGCAAACAAAAGTAGCCCAAAAGCAACGTAAATAGTTGTGCATACTTAATTACATGTTAGCCCAGCAACAACAAGAACTACACCAACATCAGCAACAACAACAGCAACAAAGAAACATCAACAAAAATGATTTCACTTGGTTTTTGGCTATTTTTGAATATTTCACAAGCTTTAATTTTTAATACAAAATCAAAATCAGAGCCAACCTGAAACCTTAACCCAAAATTAGAGTAAATAAAATGACAAGAGTTGAAAAAAAAACATAAAATGAAAACACCCACCGCCCTGCCACGCCCACTCGCTCCAGGAAGAGTAACAAACAGCAACAAAAACAATTTTGAAGCACTTAATTTCATTGCGCTGTTTAACTTGCAGCTGCCGTCGCAATAATTATAAAAAATTGCTCATACGCCATGTTGCCTTTGCTTTCTATGTGTACTTGTGGCTTCGCGGGCTGTCATGTTATTTTTGTGTCTGTGGGTGTGTGTTTTATTTGTATGTGTGTGGTCGTTGCGTTGAAAACGTTTTAAGCACATTTCATTTACAAGTTTACAAGCAGCGCATCTGAGATTTGAGCTGCATTTCACTGGAAACATTACACATACGCCGCATGGGGCGTAAATCAAAAATTGAAATGTGTACAAATATTTCTGTACATACAAGTATTTATTCCTGTTTATTCATAAATTATCGGATTTCTTATTTTAATTGCTAACAATTATAGAAATATCAGTAATGCTCACTAATAATTATTTATCAACAAAGTATTTCTTAATGGGGATGATCCAGTTTAAGTCCTGAACATAGTATCGCTATCTTTATGCACATCAGGTGCTTCAATATCAGCAAAGTCTGTCCAACTGATGACTTTCGAGTTGAACTTGTGGAGCTTTAAAGCTGCTTTGACCTTTTGTGTAATGAAAATATGATTGCTTAAAAAGGGGAAGGACTGTGACCAAGCCATATTTTCACATTCAGTCAGTTTGTCAGTCATTCAGTCAGTCAGTCAGTCTGGCTGTCTGTCTGTCTGCGAGTGTGTCAGCAAAGTTTGAAGGCTCCTTTGGCTTTTGTTTGTCATTACAAGGAGTGTAGATTTGAAATTGATGACAGCACAGAGCGTTGGCAAAAGGGCAGCAAAGTAACTGCCACACTCGTAAATACTGACATTGTTGTTGTTGTGGCTTCTATTGTTGTTATTGGGGTTAGACACAGTCGTTTGAAGTCTATAAAAATTTGTACTGCTTCCAGCTAAAAACGCAAACTAAATGGGAAATTGCAGCTGCAGCGTGTAATCAATAAACATTACTTGCTGATTTTGACGATGTGTTTGAAGCTTTAACAACACCCACACGCATTCATAACTAACCACACACACACACACGAACACATACACATACGCTTATATGAATATATTCATATATATTCATATATGTATTCATTCATAAGAATATTTAGCGTTGCATTTGCCGACGCCTCGTGGCATAAACAAAAGGCAGCAAAGCCAAAAAGCCGAAAGCTAAAATGAAATTACATAAGTGTAATTTGTGTAATTTGCCTGGGCCACAAGGTGGCCGCGAATGGCAAAATTTTTCGAAAATTTATGTGCATAAATATTTGTACTCTACTTTCGGGTTACTTTTGCGGGCTGTTGCCTGATTTAGATACACAATTAAGAGAGTATTCGTAGAAACAGACCGACAGACAGACCGACAGACAGACAGACTGACGATAGGTGGAAAACAAATGGGACATTTAAACAGTGTATTTCATAAATCAAAAGAATTATTTAAGCAAATCCTATTTAATTAAGTAAACACCAGAAATACTTATTCATTTATTTGTCTGTATCATGACAGATAACAGAAAGATAGAAAGAGAGAGAGAGAGAGAAAGAGAGCAAAAAACCTTGACAACAAATCTTCAATAGTGCAACAAATCAATAACAAAATAAAACCAAATCTAAGTAATACGAAAAAACAACAACAACAACAGCAGCCAAAAAGATAACAAAAGCAAAAAAAAAACAAAACAAAACAAAGTACAGAAAAAACTGCCTTCAACAATTCAGAGTAAGCCACAACATTTGATTGATTGGTGGCATATACAGCAGCTACAACATAAACAACAACAACAACAAAATAACAATTCAAGCAACTTTTGGTGAGTAACAAATAAATATTTAATGAGCCGTGTGTGCGTTTAAACAATTGAACAACAACAAAGTAAAATGAAAACAGAAACAGCAACAGAAAACAGAAAACTGAAAACAAAAACACACATCTAACCAAAAACCTACAGAAAGTGCATTACAATTGCTTGCCGTTTAAAAAAATAGAATATACAAATACACTACACTTAAAAAAACATTAAATATTTAGCGAAATTCAACAACAACAGCTACATTAACAATAACAGCGCATTAATTGTTGCAACAAATAAGAGAGTATAAAAAATACAATTAAAAAATCATGTGATTATGTTGTTGTGGCTTTTGTTTATTTATTGTTATTGTCATTGTCGCTGTTGTTGCTTACTGCGATTCATTGCAGCTTTTTGTGGCAAGCCAAAATACATATGTACTATGTATACCACATGAGGCAAATAAAAATGATCAATCAAATTCTTTAGTCGATATAACAATGTGCGACATTTGGCTCAACTGAAAACATACTAATTATAAATATAGTCAATGACCAGAATTTTTATAGAGTAAAATAGAAGTATTTACAAATTATAATAAACAATGGTGAACATAAAATATTAAAAGTAAAATATAATAATAATTCATAATAAATAATTGTAAAAAGACAAAAAGTTCTACTAAATATAAAACAAATGTTCTTTTATAAATATAGAAAAAAGAAATGTTGAGGAACAGAATAAAAGTAATTAAAATTTATGGTAAATAATATTAATGATAAAACTAGTTATATTAAATTGAATTGAAACTTTATATAGTTGAATGTTTTTGGCTTTTTAAAAAGGGTATCCAAGAATTACAATTATTACGAATAGAAATTTGAAGCTGTTTAAAAGAAATTTTGTCAGAGGTCAAGAGTTCTTCTTAACTTGTCATTGTTGCTTTTTATTAATATATATTTGACTAAAGTGTTTTTAGTAACATTTTTATATATTAAAGTTATTAAAAATAGAGCAGTATAAAACACAAAGACTATAGGAAGAGCCACAGGCACCTGGCGACATTATATGCCTTCTGAACTGAACAATTGTTCGTGTACAATTGGATAAGTAAAATGTTCTTGTGTATCAGACATTCTTGTATGTTATGCTTGCAAATACGTAGAAATATTCAAAGAGCCACTGGCAAACTCAAATGTAATTTATAAACATGTCAAAGACATGCTTTTGCATTTGATCAGCATAAGACAAACACAAAAGCCAACAGCAAATACAACATTTTATTTGAAAATCAGCTCAAAATTCACAAGGAACGAGCCTCAAATGCTCTATAATCTTAACTTGTAAAAGCAAAGTCATATATTATAATTGTATATAGACAATATTATAACATTTTTTATATGATCATTGTCTAAGAATTGTTTTGTTGGGTTATCTTAAAGGTGTACTTTCGTAAACCATTTTAAATGCAAGAGACGAAACTCAAAAAGCCTCCAGAAATCAGAAATACAGTAGTTAGCTTTATATTCTTAGAGATTATTGCAAAGCACAGCAAAGTACTGGGAATTAACCTTAAATTCTAATAAGGAAATCTTCAAGTGCTAAATCATATAGAAAATTATATTGCTAATCAGTAGCCTAATACATCCAATTAGACAGTAGGTATAAATTGACAAAAGTCAACAAGAAATTATTTTACAATTTGCAATTTTTTCTTTCTCAAATATAAGGATGATTTCTATTCAGAAAATCGCTTGAGGCGTGAGCTTCTCATGCGAATTGGCAAATGATATGAATGTGTGATTGCAATGACAGCTAATGGGGAAACCATACAGCAAAAAGAAAGAGAGACAGAGAGAAAGAGAAAGAGAGAGAGAGAGAGAGAGAGAGAAACAAAGAGAGACTGAGAGGAGGAAGTAGGAGAGTTGGGTATAACAGCAAACAACAACAACAAATGGAGAGCGACAGGCGGCAACAAATTTAATTTCGTAAGTGATTTTTGGCAAGACAGGTGAAGGCGTCTATAAATATAGGCGATGTCGGCATAAATTTGTCTGCCTGGGACACAGCCACACTACGGACTACGGATCCGTGTCTGCTTTGCAAAAAAGAACCAAAAACACCCAGAAAAAAAAGAAACCCACAGAAATAAAAGTAAAATCAAAGCAAAATTCGCGCAATGCTGTAAAAAAGAATCAAAGCATTCGCAGCAAAATGAGTTGAGCGACATAAATACATTCAAATATCCATCGTATACACAGAAATGGAGAAACTCGGCAAAAAAAATAATACAACCAATTTGTTGATGCTGGGGCGGAACAGGAGGGAGTAATATCAACAATTGAGCTCCAACTATACGTAGAACATGGAAAGGGCTGACTCGATAAATAAACCAACTACATACGAGTATGAGTATAGCTAAATAAAATGCAGAATACTTGACAAGTGACAGCTTATTTAGAGGAACAAAAGTGCTAATTAGATACTCTTTTCTGAAGATTTGGGAATCAGGCTTTAGTTGATTCTGGCACTTAACTTATTATTCACTAATTTCTAGTTTTAATACAAGCTTAAATTTTATTAAAGGCACTTGTCACTTGAATAAACTTATAAACGGACTAATTTGTAGCTAATTCTATACTTATTTTTATTGCTATAAATTTAATAAATAATTAGTTCACTTTATTTTGAATTTATATTTTCAATTTTCTATTTTTAAGTTACTTTATTCATTATATTTAATTTTATGCATTCATTTTCCAATTCACTGTCTCTCTAGTCAATCTAATTTGCAAGTAAACTGTCCAACACTGACTCCAACTTTGTTTAATTAAATAAACTAGAAGCGATTGCATTTAAAATCTCTCTCTTAAATTTGCTTGACAGATTCTGTGATACCTCCATTGTTGGCTGTGAGGTGTGAGTTAATTGTGTCAAGATTTATGCGTCTGCGATTGTTTTTAATTGTGTACGCTTCGGCTGCCAACTAAATCCTGACAACCGTTAAGGCCTGTCCTATCCTATCATTGGTTCAGACAGACCACAGTAGCAGCAGAGTAGAACGAGAACGAAAACGAGAACGAGATCGGGCATTCCAGACAGCGGCTTTTGAAATATGAGCCCCATTTTGTGCGGTTTTTAGGCACGAAAACGCAAAGAACGCAAAGAACAGCCAAAAAATGCCCTCATCCGAACTCAGACTCAGACTCTGACTTTAGACCCAGATATTTGGCACGCATGGACCACGCTGCTTTGACCGCACGCATTTTTATTATTCCCTTCTCTTTATTGTTGTTGTTGCTCTTCCTTTAACATACCCTGGGCTCAGTCGAATTGAAAAAAAAGGGAATAATGATTTGGTGCAAGTGTATGCAACAAGTACGCAAAAAAGAAGCCATCTTTAAACTTGAAACAGAAACTCCTGAGGGATAACAAGAGTGGATTATAAAAGTCAATAAGAAGAAGAAAAGAAATTAAAATTAAATGAATTTAAATTTAAATTAAAATGGAATTTATCAAAAATGTGACTTTAATGTAGTTTTAAAAATGTCATCACAATCGAAGAATAAACTCGGCAGATATTCTTATTAAAATTTATCTAAATTCAAAGAGAAATATCTAAGAGTCTAAGTACAGAGTATCTCGGAGTCATGCATTAGCCAAAAACATTTTTACTTGTTTTTTGTAGTTGCTTTCACACGAAGCACAAAAAAGCAGACTACAAAAAATTGACACAAAAATTGATTTTCGTGCCTTTATCATGTTGCTTTCCCGTTTTGTTGTTGCTGTTCTTGTTGTAGTTTCTCACACAATATTCCATTTTCCATTTTTTTCGTTCCTTTTTTTTTGTTTTTTTTTGTGCGTGAGCCTTTCAATTTGTGTTGTTGTTGTTGCTGTTGTTGCTGCTGCTGCTGCTGCTTTGTTGAACGCCCTTCATTTCGTTCCGTTCCGTTCCGTTTGTCCAGGTTTCTCTGTATTTATTTTGTTGTTGTTGTTGTTGTTGTTTCTGTTGTTGCTGTCGCTGGCAACACAGCAAATATTAGGGCTTAGAGGCTTTCTGGCATCCTCATCTGTGTCATCCCTGATGGTTGCCACGTAGTTTGTTCTTTCGCATAAAGACCTTTCGCTTTGAAGCTCAGCGCGTGTAACCGTCTCTCGTTGTCGACGCCATCATTTTTGTGTTGTCGTTGTCGTTATCGTTGTTGTTGTTGTTATCGTTGTTGTCGTTGTCATTCTCATTGTGATTGTCATTGTGGGTAATCACGAAGAAATCGCACTCAAAGTCAACCCATCGCACATCATAAATATAGTATGCTCGGTAACAAAGTTATGCAATATATAATTGCCCAAACCAAACAGATTCTCATATACTGACTCATATATTGACAGTCATTGAATGTCAATTAGTTGTGCCTCTATGTGCTCCTAAAAGTCAAGTTAATTTCATTACCCCATAGACATTCCCTTCAGTCACACACTTGACTCGGAACAGCCATGTGTCCTTCTGAAGCAGGCTCCCCATTGTCTGTCTGTCTGTCTTCTAGGCAGTCTGCATATTTGGTTGCTTTTGACATTCAACAGGCGACGCATTGTCCTCTTTATGGCACTATTAAATACGGGAGAAAGTGAGACTTTAAATAAATTCTATATTCTAGTTTCTACTCGAGAACACTTATTGTAAGATTCCAGGGAAGGGTATTTCGTAGACGTCTTAAAGTTGTTTATATGTATATAAATTTAGTAACAGGTAGGCGTCAACAATGTTTGTCCTTTGACATTTACTTTTCCTTTACCATCCCCCCCCCCCCCACGCCTCGTTTTTCCTAATCTGCCTGTCTGAAAATAACGGCGCTTGTTTGTAACATTTTGAATTCATGTCACACAATGGACGCATGTATCGTATGCAAATCGAAAATCGATAAGTGACAGCCATTGTGATCAATGGAAATACATGGAAATATCAACAATTGAATCGATTACAACTGAAACGTCAGCCTTCAACGAGATAAAAATTAATTTAAATCGCTCTAAAGAGCCTCAAATGAATCTTTAAGCATTGCCTGATATATTTTACAAATATTACAGCTTCATAAATACATAAGCTAAGTAATCTACTAACAAATTCCTTGTAATCATCCCATTTAGATATTCTATTAAATGAAAGTTACGTGAGATTTAACTAGGCCATAACTTCTCCTTTGAATCATATTTAAAATGGTTGCTATGCTAATTGGACTACCAGAAGTTGCTCAAAAGTACAAAAATTGTTAAATGTTACAACAATTAATAGTTAAAACCATGTTGAAGTTAACATTTCGAAGGAAAATTAGTTAATTTGAGTTAAAGTTATGCAAGTTTGAAGTCTGAAAACCTTTGGGACTGGCAGCTTATTCTCATTATATGCTGGGGGAAGTTTTCAACTAAAAAAGAACCTTTGGCACATTTTACATTCAGACATGCATACATATATACACACACACTCACACCCATTTTGTTGTAACTGTTTTTTAAGTATAACTAATTTCAACTGCAAGTCATTTTCAATGTGCAACGCAGCTTAACAAATTTTTTGGGTTCCACTCGATTTTCAAAAGACTTTCCCTTCGTCATGAGCGTGAGTGTGTGTGAGTTTTTGTGTGTGTGTTTTTGTGTGTGTTTTTTTGTGTGTGTTTGTGTGTAGTGCTTTTCATTATGCTCGTTTGTTCATTGAGTTAGCAGTTTGCTTATATTTTATGAAAGCATTTCTATGGCGTTTGCCAAATGTAATTTTCAATTTCATGCGCGACACCCGCTGTGCAAATGGGCGTGACAAGGCCCATCCCTCCCATCCCTCTATCCCTTTATCCCTTTATCCATCGGATCCAAAGTATGACCAGTACCATCAGAAAATGGACCAGCATTTGCAAGTGTTTTATATGAGCCATAAAAATATAAGCGTCTTTAACAATAAAATACAATAAAAAACATTTTTTCCTTTTACTGATGCGACAATATTCTGGCCAAGTACAATGCACACTTCACACACACACACACACACACTCACATTCTCTCAAAGATGACGCGAGCATAAAAATGCTTATGTTTCGTTTTTTTTTTCATCTCGCGTTGCAATAAAACTTAAATTTGTTGTTGCCCGCTTTTAGGGCACAAATTGTTAATAAACCATACAAAATATAAACTGATTGTCAGGCGGCCATAAAAGCTTGTGCACGAACGTAGTTCCTCCCTATCTGTGTGTGTGTGTGTGTATCTTAGACATGGACATAGAGTAAAAGTAAACTGTGAACACACTCGTCCAAAGTGTCGCACTCGAGTGAGACTTATAAATAATAAACTTATGAAAGTAACTTGGAAGTGAGAGCGGTTGATATAAATAAAATAAAATAGCAAAGACGGCAACTTATACAACTAGGCGAATGCACAAAGACTTACACACAAACACCCACCCACACACACACAGCCAAATACCACGACAATGAAATCAGCCGGAAACTGGGAAAGATGGTGGAACTATGTATGATGACGACAACAGGCCTCCTCTAAGATTTCTCTTTGACACACATAAGCATATTGTAATGAATATTAACGCTTGCTCACAGTTACAGACGTAAGTACACTTACACTTCTACAGTCAAGCGTTTGATGGGGGTTTTTTCTTCAATCGAATAACCAAACAAAAGTCGTTAATATTTCGTCGGAGAATGCAGTAAATAAAAGATTGGGAATATTAAATATTTGGAGCAGCTTTTCACACATGTTTCAACTAATGTAATTACTTTGCAATGATTGCAAATTTAATTATGTCTTAAAAATAGTTTGCCAGTAGTTTGTCTGCTTTCGTTAAAGAAATCTATCTTTAAAGGGAGATTCAACTCGATGCTTGAAATAAGTATAATGGGATTCAAGTATTTACAAGTATAATTCTATTACATTAGAATACAAGATTTTAATATAAAAATGAATTCTTTTAAGCTTATATATATTTAACAATAGTTTAAACAGTTTCGATTACACAAAATATACAATTTATTTTACTTAAATAAAATTATACTATTATGAATGGAAATTATCTTTGTTCATTTGGAAGCAAAGAAACATAAATGATGAAATTATTAAGTTGCCTCTCTAATTCACTCTACGATTAAAAACCTTTCTTTCAGAAATGCATATGAATTCTAATTATGAGACACTAAAAATTAATTTAATATATATTTCTTTATCTACTTATGACTAAAACTGTGCTAATTTTTCATTAGTTGCTGATTATCTGATTTGTATTTAGCATTTCCCATTCACATGCTAATGCACCTTTATAATGAGCTATTCGCAAAAGATCAGAGAGGTCACTCTACTTAGGGAAACAGTTCTCTCATATGAGAATATGTTAGAAAAAAATCACAGAAATAAATGATAAAAATCGAAGCTGTAAGTATGCTAATGGCCAAAGCCATGTTAATGGTAAATTATATGCATTGCCAATGGCATCGTTTTGCACATCACCATTGTCATCGTGGGTGGCCTTGTCGTTGTGGCCTTAATCATTTCCTTTCCTTATATCCCTATATCCTTATCGATGTTTAGCGCTTAGCGTAAACAGCTGACAATGGAGAAAAGTAAATGTAAAATACTCGTGGAACAAAAACAATAAACGTACTTATTAGTCAGCTCTTTAGATGGATAGATAGATGGATGGAAGGATATTTGGATGGATGGACGGATGGGGTGCATTGTGAATTTGACACTGTAATCTTTTAAATCGTAATTAAAGGTTAAATCTTAATTAAATATTCTTTGATGCTGAGGCTCCTCTCTTAAGATGCCTATTGCTTGCTTGCGGGTCTCCTTCTATTTATCCTTCTCTCTCACTCTCTCACTTTGGGCAAACACACACAAAAGTGCCTCAACATAAATCCAAACTTATCTGCAGCAATAAATCAGTTTTAATGCGATTCCTTCGAGAAGTCGAGCCGGCGATGAGGTTTGCAAATAACAGAGAAAGTCAATACTGTGATTATATGAAAATTTCTCTCTCTTTGTTTTATGGCCTTCTAAGGAGTTAAAAAGTTTATTTACTGTGCCTTTTTTTCTTCTCTTCTGTTCTCCTTTGATGATAATGATGATGATTTGATTTAGAGTTCTCAGCGAAATGTTGAATTTAAATATCAGAGTTGAAGTCATAAATTTGCATATTGTATTCCACTAAAGGGACTTTGAATGTCTCTTTTCCCATTTACAGGGTATGCAGATGTCATGTTTTATTATTAGAGAACATGATTTGTGATCTTGCAATTTTGCAATTTATCCAAAGTGAACTCAAACAGGGCAGCTACTTGTACTCGTATTCGTACTGGTATTTGTATTCGTATTCGTATTCGTATTCATACGAGTACATCCATAAAAAGCGAATGATTGTGGTCGCTGTCAGAAGTCATGAAAATGCTTGACAGTTATTGGCAACTTGCCCTGTAAAAGAGATGAAACGAGACGGGTTAATAATGACTACAAAGTCCTTGAGTCCTTGAGTGCTGAGTACTGAGTACTGACATGCCATTCGTCAAGGATTTATGACTGTTTACTACCAGTATCTATGAGATACAAATTACATATGTATGCTATGTAACATAAGCACATTCCATATTGCGTATACGTAATTTTTAGTTTTTACTGTTGGCAATTGCACTGCACATGTCTCTCCCCCTTTCTCTCCTCCCTCTCTCTCTGTCTCTCTCTCTCTTTCTCTCTCTCTTTGTGTTCTTTTTCATTATAGTTCGTGTCTGAGTGTGCAACTGCCACGGCATTAACTTGACGGCACTTTGACGCCTTGCTGTCGACCAAAGGGATTTTTGTGGAGGCCTCTCTCCTGGTAATTTTACCTGGGCTCAAGTGCGAGAATTTTTAGAATTGGCCACGTTTGTCCTGACACTCACACTCACAACCAGGACAATGCCCACACATTCCGACTTGCCTTTTACATTTTTAATTTAACTGCCCAGTTTTATTTGCCTATGCTGAGTGCGTTCCTTTGCCTTTCCATTGTCGTTCACCTATAAAACTGCCAGGTGTTTTTACCACAATTGTTTGCCCTAATGAGTGTGTGTGTTGGTGTGGGTGTGGATATGTGAGTGCTTGTGGAATGTGTGGAAATGTAAGGCCTTAAGCTATAATTTTCCTCTGACACTGTGGTTTTTTCTGTGCATGTTTCAGCTCAGCTCAGTTCAGCTTGGCTCGGTTCTTAATTAACTGCGCCTCAACTCATTGCCAAATGTTTGCCAGCAGACTGTGCTGGTCCAAAGGCCAAAGACCAAAGACTAAGGCTTCAAGTCAAAAGCCCAAAAGGCAACGGTTGAAGCCAGAAACGCAGACGGGCGCAGCTAACAGCTAACAGCTAACAGCCAAGTAATTTCAATTTGAAGCGCTCAACGTCAGCTTTTGCCATACCCACACACACTTCCATTCACACACACATGCATGAGTTGTGTGTGCTGCTCGTTGCCTGCATATTAAAATGCTGTCAAAATTGCACGGCTAAATGTCATTTCATTTGGCAACGCTGCCTGCTTCACTCGCACTGTGCCACATGTTCTCTAATGGCGGCAGTGTACACATACGTATGCGTGATATTCATGCACACATACATATACCAATGCAGTTTGTATCTGTCAGCTGCAGTGCCCGCGAAGATTATGCCTAATTACGACGTCCATGTACGCTGGATTTGGCCTGTCTTCCCACATTCACATATCCACATATCCACATATCAAAATATCCACATATCCACACACACATTGCGCATACGCCGCATGAGCCCAGTGCTCATATCATCCAGCAGCATAAAGCGATTATATTTCGTGCTTAAGTAATGTCACAAGCTGTCAGAATGCGGGCAAAGATGCGTGCAGAGATTCAAAATGAGATGCACTGTTAATCTTAACATTCTGCCTTTCAAAATGCGAAATGGGAAATGGGAAAGGGAATGGAAATGGCGATGGAAATGGGAATGGGAGTTGTCAAGCAGACAAATGTCTGAATCTTTTAACACATCTTTCCATCAGTAATTGTCAACTTATGGGAATAATTTTGGAATATGTAAATCTTAATTTTATTATATTCCTTACAATTTATATTATAATTTCTAAAAGTCATTAATTTAATTTAGTATTTTTCTTTTATTATTATTATTTAACTTATTAAATTTAAAGTAAAGTCAACTTGTAGTTGAATCCAATAACCAAATAAGTAACTAATTAAAAATGTTGCAAGTTATTCGAGTTGTTATTTTTAATAATTTGTATATTTGTATATGGTATGGTAAAGTTTTTAATTTGTAAGCCAAACTTGAGTATTAAGTATGCATTGCACCTTGAGGACTGAGAGGGAGGAGGAGAAGGAGGAGGAGGAGAAAGAGTAACAGTCAGGGGAACAACCCGAGTGGATAGTCAAGAATCGAGTTGAGTCTGAATTGCGGGCCTGAGCAAATTCTTTACCTTAATTAAAAAAGTTTAGATTTTCTTGCCTCGGCTCGGCGACAACTTGACGCGCCTTCAGTCTCATCTTCCTGCTCTCACTTTCTCCCTCTCATCCTCTCTATTCCTCTCTGTCACTCGGTCCCCTGTGTCCCTGTCTTTTTATGTCACATAATAAGCAGTGAGTGCGTCAAAAACCAACTGCGAAACAATGAAAATACGACAAGTTTTGCGAGTTTTCTCTCACTCCCCATTCATTGCCAGCTCTATCACTCTCTTACTCTCTATCTCTCTGTCTCGCTCTTTCATAAGCTGCTCCATCTCACTCTCGATGGTGACTTGGGTAGCCCTCGGGAATCAGCTGCCAACTTTTTCCTCTCTATCGTATTTTTGTTGTTGTTGTTTTTGTTGCTCGCAGACAGTCGAGGCGGCTGGTAGCAAAGTTTTAAAATAAACTTGCGTCATAAAAATTTCAAAAGTTTCATTGCTAAAGCAATGCCACACGCACACACAAACACACACACACATACGCATGCACATATGTCCCCATGCACACACACACTCGCACACACGCACACGCTGAGCAATTTACATTAATTTAAAATTACAACGGCAACGAATGTTGCATTTGTTTTTTATTAAAATTAATTTTTATTACAAAACAAAATTGAAATTTTTTTAAATAAATTTATTTATGCTGCTGCCATTCAGAAACCCATTACAAAAATTAAAAAAATAAATAACGAAAATGGAGAGAGGCAAAAAATGAGAGAAAGAGCATCAAGGGACATCAGCTTGACGTTCATGTTCATTCTGACTCATTTGCCAGATTGAATGAATGTTTGAATATTTTCCAAATTAGATTCCAAGTTCGATGGAAAGTTTTGGAGTTTAGTTAAATATTGAAATTGTAGTCAGTAGCAGTTGTTGTGTCTGTAATTTAATTACGATAAATATGGCTGCAATAATGTATTAAGCCAGGGCTAAACTGGAGAAGACGAAGAAGAAGAAGTGCAACTAACTGCATTTTAATTGGCAATTGCCACAGGCAATTAGAAATAGACTACAACCAAGCGCTTCTACTTACAGTTGCACTTAAACACACACACGATACTCATAGATACATACTTAAAAGTAAACTCGTATCTGTATCTGAATCTCTATCTGTATCTGTATCTCTGTCTGTACTTGCAACACAAATAACTAGGAGCGTGTAAGTTGTAGTGAGCATCTGCAAATGGAATAACAACTCACTCGGCCAATACACAGACACTTAAGGCTACTTGTAACTAAAACCCTTTTCGCCAACCACCTCCCTTGTGTTCTATTTGCCAGTATCTGTATCTGTATCTGTATCTATATCTGTATTTGTATCTGTATCGGAATATGTTTGTATTTTGTATCTGCACTTGAAGCTCATCATTGCTGGCCCAAATGGCGATGACCTCAACAAGGCACAACTTCAATTACATTGCGGTCTTTGAGAGGCTTTAAGCAGAGACAGAAATCATTGAAAGTCTTAATATAAAAATTACAAAATATTATACTAATAAAATATTAACTCACAATATAATGAAAAATACTGGGTTATCTTTTCAAACAGTTAAAAGGGTTCAAAGAATACTCCTATTCTTGACTCTATAAAAATGGCTGAAAAAACATTTATTTACTATTTACAGTCCCTGGCTATAAGCCAAACAGTGAGCTGCAGTCGTTTGCAAAACAATTCAATTGAATAGCTCAATAATTGAGTTAATTTTTTTAGTGTTTTAATTGTTTGATTTATACACTGAAACTTTATTTAGCTGCTTCATATAACACTCTTTCTTTGTTTGATTTATACACTGAAACTTTATTTAGCTGCTCCAAATGAAACTCTTTCTAAAAAACTCTCTTAAAGGGTTAAAGTGAACGTCATTTGGTTGGGGCAAGTTTAACCTTTAGTTGCACTTGACATCAATGCAAAATGCAAGTAAGCTGTTGAAGACATCTTGGCTTAAAGCGCCACCTTTCCTCCCTCCCTCTCCCGCCTCTCTCTATCGTTTACTCACTTGTCGCATTTCCCTTTTGCGCATTAACTTAATGAGCAGGGCAAAAATTTACTTTTAATTATGTTGTAATAAAGATATTTCACTTTGGCCAGTGGCAAGTGAAAAGCGAAATGTGAAAATCGCTTTCTCTCTCTCCCTACCTCTACCTTTTCTTCTTTTTCCTCGCTCTCTCTCTCTCTCTCTCTGTCTCTCTCTGTTTCGAATATATTTGCTTCGTTTGCTTCGCTCTGCCTCTTTATCTGATGCTCGACAACTTTGCTCGTTTGCAAATAAAGTGCAGCATACTTAACGGCGCGCAAAGAACAAAAGCCAGAGTCAGGACAAAGCGAGCATTTATTAATTGACTGGGTCAATTATGTGTACTATGTATGTATGAAGGAAGCCATGATACTCAGTTGAAGCCAAAAAATTGATAGCGAACTGGACACTATGCAGATACCCTGCAAATACTTTAAAGATAAAAAAATTTTACTAAAATACAAGTTTTAAAATCTTGATTTAAATTTATAATAAGACATTTATTTCAATTAAAAAATTCTTTTCATTAAAATTAAAGTATGTGCTGAGTTATTAAAATATTTATATGTTTTATTTATACTTATAGCATTGAGAATATTCAAATTCACATTCAACTAAAACAAATTTTTTAAATACCCGTATTGATATTCAGAGATCACTAAGCATTTGGTATTGTTTGAATCGCTTTCAAGCTGGATATTCCGGATTTTGGTTTATCTCAATTCTGATACGGAATTACCTTCTTAATCATATAAAAATATCATGTGTATTTCAGAAAGTTTCCACTTTTTCTGAATTGGTCTCGATACGGGAAAACTCGTAATTAATGAAATAAACTCAAACAATTGGAAAACAAACGAATCGAGAATGCACTCTCAGAGTTTTACGAATATACATACATACATATAGACACTTTGCTTTTCTCCACATGCTGAGTAGCGAGAAGAGGTGAGAACGGCATAGCCAAAGGGTATAAGGAGACAAGAGGGGTCAGTAGAGGGAAGGGGGAGGGGGGACAATGCAGTTGCTGCTGGTGAATGAGGCCAACAAAAATAAACTGCTCAATGAAAAGGCATCAACCGGAAACAGAGCAAGTGAAATCATTTTGTATTTGTTGTACTACTTTTTTCTTCTGTTTTCCTTGTTATTTGTTCTTTTTTCCTCTGCTTTGCTTCGTTTTTTTTGTAAATCAATTAAGGCTAAACGGGTAACTGGTAGTTGGTAACTGGTAGCTGCTGAGTGTGGGCGTGTGGGCGTGTGGGTGTGGTCTTGGTCTTGGCATGGCCTTTCAGTAAAAGCATTTTCGGCCACTTTTTCTAATTGACTTTTCTTGCAATGCCGTTTAACAAATTGCCAAATGGTTTGCCTGCTATTGACTGAACTCAGTACTCGTATTTCAAAATGGCCTAACTCTTTTTATGACTCTATTGAAAATGACCAGCCCCCTTTTCGTCTCCCGCCCTCCATCGTTTACTGACCTTGCTCATATTTTATGCACTGAGCCGCCCACCACAAAAACCGCAGAACTGCAATTTGTTAGCAAAAGCTACAGACAGCCACCGCCACCGCCTACAGTCAGCGGCAGCAGTATTCGACCTTTAGCCCGACACGAGTGCAGCCAACTGGCAGCAGCAGCAACAACAAAAGCAACAACAAGAGAAACAAGATCAACTTGTGTTATTTACGTAGCGAGTGCTCTATAAATATTGTTGCACCATCAGCTTGGCCAACTCAACTTGGACAACAAAGCCACACACAGACTGTCCTCAGACTGACCATCAAACGTCAACCATCAGACTTTCCACATTTGGCGGCCCCTTTGAGGCAACAGCAATTAATGGTCACTGTGTTCCTACCAATGTTGCTCCAATAACTGGGCCAACTGGAAAACTTATGGTAACTTATGGTAAAGAAATGTAGTCGGATCAAAAGTAAAGTTGTTCTCCTTCTTTAACATTTTAAAGCAATGAATGAAGAAGCCATATTTGTATTAATTTTTAAAAATATGTGCTTATAGAAAAGGGTGCAGCTAAGCTTATTCTGTAAGTAATGGAAATTGAAACCAAAAATAAGGCACAATGTTCGACGACTACTGAATATCCTTAGCTTCGTCCCTTAGATGAACACATACATCTATAAAATTAAATTAATACACATTCTACATTTACATTCTACATCCTACATTTAAACATTTATTATTCTATTTTAATAAAATGCTCAAGACATACCAGTAATAATATGAAGATCTCTAAATATTTGGGAATTTATTAAATAATCTTACATTTTTAAAGAATAGAATTCATTAAAGAACAGAGTTATCTATGACCCTTATCCTTTTCTAATTCTATAATATGGAACAAGATTAGATATGCCAAAGATTGTGAAATTCTAAAACTGTATAAATCTTTAAAAGGGTATCGTCTCTTCGTTGTGTCTAACAGATCCTATTCCTACTTGTTATGAATACTTCAACATTTTTATACTTCTACTTATTACAAGCCACATACCTCTCATATGATATACATGGCAATTCATTGAATTATTATAGCGAGTAGCGTTGAACTTTTTCGTTTGTCATTGTGCAATTGGATAAGTATACAGTGAAGCCTCGTCACATGGTCTCATCTAAATTTCAAAGCAATTTTTTTTATATTTCAATCGGGCTGAAATAAATCATGGGTTTTATTTCATTCAGTTTGAGTTTCCTTCCTCCTAACATATTCCTGCTACATATTATGTGCGCTCCATTTGTAGCCCACTGTGGTCACGACAGGGGCTGAATTATTGATTGGGATTTAATAAATTTAATTGCACTCCCCGTCGCTTGGCCGCTTTGTGGCCACTAGGCCCAATGGAACAGTAGAACAGTAGAGAACAAAAGCATAAAAAAAGGGAATTGTAACTCTGGGATTGAGTTACTATGCATTGCAATTGAGTTTTGGATTGTGGACGGACTGTGGGGTTTGGTGATTGGCCTGGAAAAAAGCGTTGGTCAGAGATTGCAATTTTATTGTTATTTTTTGAATTTTTTATGCTGTTCTGTTGTTGGTCGCAAATTTTATTTATTTGGGGACATGTCAACAATTTTGTTTGTCCGTCCGCTCATTAAACACATTTACTCGCATATCCCACCTGTTTGGGTTAACCGCGATGGGCAAACAAATAAATCAACAATCCCCACATAGCGACAGACTGACAGTCAGAGACAGACAGACAGACAGACAGACAGCCAGATATGTATTTATATAGCGAATGTATAATAATTTCAATTTCCGCAAAAGGATCAGCGTGGATAAAGTTCACAGCGCAACGCAATTAATTATGATGCGCAAATTATGAACCGCACAATAACAACAATAACAATTACAACAAACAAATACTTATTTATTAATTTGCAAAAAGAATAATACCCACAACAATAACTGAAATAATTACGCATTTTAATCATGATATTCCCATTGATGTCTCATTGTTTACCCTGTACTCGATACTCGAAACAAAAGTTCAGAGAACTATAAGAACACAAGAAATGACAAGTTAAAAGTAATTTATTTTTAATTTCTGCAACAAATGAAAACACATTTCATACGACCTGTCAAAAGAGAAACTTTCTTTTGTACTTTGTCTGGTGTTCAGAATTATTTATCCATCTTTTAATTAAAGCTATTAACAACTTTGATAAATAAAAGTCATGGTAGGGAAAACATATGTTAAATCAGTGAAAAAGTCAATTAATAACCCGCGAATTAAACACAATTTTTATTCAATCTCTATAAGATTAATTGAAAAAAACAACAAAATTAAAAATAATCAACTTTAAAATAAAATTTACCAAAAGGCTTAACTCTTTATTTATCCTTGATATTTTTAAATGATTTTTATCGAGACAACAATACCAATAATAATTATTTGCAATTACGAATTGTTAAACAACTTTTTCAAGGAACATTTTCAGATTTATTGAATAGTGTTTTTTCAATAATAGACCTATCAAAGGCAATTGTTGATTTATGCGCAGCTTTCTGACAAATTTTCCAATGTGTTGAGGGGATACTTGTTATATTAAGTATACGTAGTAAATACTTTGTGATATTTCCGCTGCCTGATTATAAATATTAAATACTTTAATTGCTGCTGCCTGTTAATTGTGCATCCGCTTGGTTAGAGAATTGGGATTGTGATATATTTAAAGTCAGCTCAAAGAGCGTGCTACCTGTTTTGGTTTTATTTAAAATAATTTACTCGACAATTGACACAAGTCATGTGCAAATTGCTGTGCCATCTAATAAGGAGCTTAATGCAATTAGGAGTGAGGTTGCTAGAGGGAACCACCGTTGAGATGCGGTGGTTCAGTGGTTCAGTGGTGCGGTGGTGCACGGTCCTGTACGATGGGTGCCCATAAAACAATGCCAAAGTGGCAAGATAAAAGCGCCAGATACAAAAAGGCAAACAATGAAATGGCCGACGGCGTTGCGCCATCCAAAGAATGAAAGCGCAAAATGAGCTGCGCCAAATGAAGACACCAACTGAGTGAGTGAGTGAGTGAGTGGGGAAAGGGAAGGGGAAAGGGAGAAGGAAATGTGTGGGACCCAACATAAAATGTTTAAATATTGTATTCCTTTTTTTTCTCCTCTCTCTTTCTCTGTCTCTTCTTTTTTTTTTTGTTATCTTCCCCTACATTCTCTGCCTCTGTCTCAGCTGCTTGTGTGGCATTTTGCGCATACTTTGGCGCTTTGTTAGAGTTTATCAGAAGCTTTTGATCTCGACTGTCTCGACGGTTTCGCTGTCCACCAAAAGAGATTAGATGCCCTGGACCATGTCCTTGACGAATATAGAGAAGGAATGAGAGAGAGAGAGAGAGGGAAATCCAGCATATCAGAATGCGATGTCCAAGTCGATGTCCGAACGAACAGTTTATGTTTGAGTTGGAGTTTGTTATTTTAGCAAAAATTTGTTTATTATTGCTGTTATTTCCATACCACTGTCTCTGTCTCTGTCTCTGTCTGTGTCTGTGTTTCTGTCTCTGATTGTATATGTGTGTATACGAGTATTATGTCTGCTGTTTATCTTTATCTTTGGCCCGCCTTTTTGTCCCTCAATTTGTTTGCCAAAATATTTGCTGTCCTGGCCATTTAATGGCATTGTCAAATCGTTGTGTCTGAGAGTTCTCAGCTTAAATTGAGTTGCCCCCATCGAGGCAAAAGGTCAGACGAGTCAAATTTCTGCCCTCATGTGTGTACATAACGTATACTTAATATATTGAAGAATAAATATAAGTAAAAGTATACAGCATGAATATGCACAATACTCATTTGAAAAAACTGATAAAAATCTGTATAGTTTCTTTGAATTTACTTTCACAATGCAATAGTTATAATTTCATCTACGAATATTCGTTAGATTCGTTTACCAATCCCAATGGGAGTTCTTTCTTTTTAAGCTTTTGTGGCTCTTTTTGCTTATCTATATGTGGGTCACTTTTAGCTTAATGGCCAACTAAAACCAGCCAAGAGCCAAAGTCAAGTGCCTCAGTTAGTCCTTAGGCTGGATACAGCTAATGATAAGGATAAGGATATGGATATGGATGCTGATGCTGATGATGATGATGAAAATCTGCAGAAGATGCCTAAATTGACTCAGTAGTGCAATTATTACTAATAGAGCCTAATAAGCACGTCTTAAGTGCTTTCTTTGCACAGAAGACTCGACAGGACTCGAAGGAGGCCGAGCAAATAATGTGATAAACTCGATTAAATTTTCGGGGGGGAGAGAGCAATAAAAACGCGCCATCATCGCAATTGCAGGGCATGAATTGCAGTTTAAGAAATCATTTTCAGGCTCCCACACACACACACACATATATCTATATATAAATGTACACACACCTAAACACATTTGACCATTAAGGTCGGCGATTGCGGCAATGGCGGCCGTCAACTCTGATGATGTTGTTGGTAGAGGGTCCTGGAAATGGAAGACAAAGAGAGTGTTAGGGATCGGGGGAGTCGGGGAGTCGGAGAGTCGCACAAGCTGTGTGGTACACTAAACAGCCGACGGCATTGCCCGGACAAAGCGCAGCCTCAACAATAACAACAACCGAGAACAACAACTGAAATATAAGGAAAAAGAAGCAGCAACAGAAACAGAAACAGAAGCAGCAAAGAACTGAAGGGCCTTTAAGGGACATTCAAATATGCATGAGGCAAGAAGTGGAAATACATACACCGGAAGCAAGGAAAGAGAGCAGAAAGTGAGGCAGTGTGTGTAACAGTGAGGCAGCAGCGGCAGCAGCAGCAATCAGCAGTGAAATGAAGTAAAATACATATAAAATAAAAGAAAAGCCATAACACACATACCTACCATGCATATGGCTCCTTTTCTCTATATATGCTGATGGTGATGTGGCACGTCGAGTCACTTCGGACAGTCGCAGGAGTTGGCACTTTAGGGGCGGGGCGGGGTGGTGTCTACTCTCGGAAATCTTAAGCGCAAAATGAAACTGAAAGCAGCATAAAAATGAGCTTCAACCTTACTCACATACCCAGACACATACACACATATATAGAATGCGATATCATGCCACACACATGGCACTTGGGATGTAATCAGGTCCAGAGTTCCGAGTCTGTCCGAGCTCCGAGCTCCGAGAACCTTTGACGGTGTTTGGGATTGTGTGTGTTGGTTACTTGGTTAGCCACAGGCAAACGCAAAGGCAAAAATGTTGCAATAAAAGAAAAGTTAAATTGTAATAAAGCACCCGAGGGGCAACAACTACAGCAACAACAACAATAACAACAGCACAAACAGCAACAACAACAACAACAACAACGAGCTATGTAACAGCAGGCGCGAAAAATAAGAAAAGTTTTTGTGCAAAGGGCTAAACAATTGCCATGTACCACTTTCCCACTTTGCCACATTCCCATATTCCGACCTCTTTTCCTGCATCCTTCGTCGTCTCTCTTTGTGTCAAGGCAGGACGCGCTACATTGGCCACATTTACCAGCAAAGCGCTCGCAAAGGACCAAGGCAAAAGGACCAAGGACCGACAGACCGACGAACCGAGGGACCGAAGGGGCAAAGAACTGAATCCAAAGCTGACTCTGGGCCTAATACAAACTCTCTGCACTGACTTGCCAGGATATCTGCAGGACAGACGGACAGACAGACAGACAAGCTGCAAGGCAACACAACACAGAGAGAAACACACATAAATTAAATAAGTAATTGTTTTTCAGTCCTTAGAGTCAGTCACCGCTACAGATGGCAGATGGGGAAAGATGAAACCGGGTTAAGGCTTTCTTAACTCTTTGGTAAGACTCGCCTCGGGATTTGCAAGCCAATTGACAACTGCACCAAAATGTCCCCAGGACATGCTCTCTAGTCGATTCATATATATACATATATACGTTTTTGAGTCTATTCAAAGCAGCAAGTGCAATAAAAACAAATACACAAATGCACAAAGAGTGAATGTCACAGTCTTGTTATGAAGAAGCTACTTCATTTATTTGATTTACTCAACGTATACTTAATTTTTCACATACAAGGTTGAAATTAGTAAAATTAGCAGAACTTTAAATATTTTCTAAACAATCAATTAAAATTATAATTCATATTTATTATATTGATTACAATTACAATCCATAGAATCTCTGTGATACTTTCCAAAATAAGATAATAAACTATTTAGTTTTCGTAGAAAGAAGAATGTGTTTCTCTCAATATTTAAACATAGGGTATTTTCTATTCAGTCACTGCAGACACTGTAATGCTATTAACTAGACGTGTTTACAAGGATTAGACTTGTTTCCTTGGGGTTTTGTTTTTTGGCAAGCGATAGTTTTGCTTGAATATGTCCTTCTACTTCTAGGTGGTAATGGCAGCTGAGCTAATACTCATTTAATTTTGTTTTTCTTTTTTTTTTGGCACTCGTTGTTGGTGTGGTTGTTGTTGTTATTGAAGTAAATGCGGCTGTCTTAGCCTTTAAATGGGTTTCAGGGCCGTCCGGACAAGCTGAGCGGTATAAGCTTATTAAATTCCATAAGGATTTCAGATAATATGGCAGCTACTTACGGCAAGGATTAAATGAACATGCCGAGTTTACAAAGTTTATGCCACCCCACGACGCATAAACCTCGCAGCTGCTTAAACACTCATTCACACACATACCCACACTCACACTCACTCACAGTCACTCACCCACTGACACATACATGACACATACATGAGAGTACTACATATACGAGAGTATGTGTATACTTTACGATATACAACTAGGCACAGCAGGAGGTCACACACAAAACGAGGCGCAAAGCCTTTAATGTTGACCAAGTCGTTGACACATATATGTGGTAGTATGTGTATAAGGCAGCAGTTGCCTTAATTATGGCAGAGGGGGGAGGGAAGGATAAAGAAGCAGGGAGTAGCATCTAGAACCCTAGAAGTCACTGCAAGTAGTGTTTTCAAAACCAAAGAAACTAAGACTGTGACAAACCCTGCACTTATATTCTCTATGTACAAAAGCTTATTATGATAATGTAATTTGCAGCTATTCGTTTCTTTCCTTTTTCCTTTGATCTGAGTTCGCACTCATCAAGTATAGATATATATACTTTATGTCTGTCTTTAGGTCTATAACGGTCCTCACTTAATAAACTCTTCTTGTACTTTTAAAGCACAGGGTCTACTATCAAGCTACATTATTCTGTATTTATGTCAGTCTAAAATTAAATATTAAATATCTTAAATACATAATTAAATATACATGATATGTATTTAAATATATTATATGATTAATATATAAATAATAAATACTTATAATAAATATATATACCATACAATAATAAAATAATTATAAGTGGGTATTAAATATTAATATATGGCAAACTATAGTAATTAATATATGGTATATATAATATTAATATTTAATATTGAGTTGCACTTTTCAAATCTACTTTCTTTTTAAAACAGCCATAACAAAATCATAATAAACTTTTTATTCTCATTAAATTTTGTTCAATGATTGTAAAATGTTATATCACTTGTAGTAAATACATCATCATTGTGAAATATGTATAAAAAGTATTTGAAATATTTAAATGTATTAGGTATTAGGTCTTCGAGGGTATCATGCAGTCGCATTAATTAAAGGCATTGTTATTGAAGCTGCTTTTTCATGTCAAAATTTGCATTTAACTTAACACAGTTTGAGAGCTTTTAGTAAAAGTGGTAAAATGCGCCGTCGTTTGTCCCAGTTGGCCTCTAGAGACAACGCGCAACCCCTTTGGAATTCCAACGGCCTCGTGTGACCGTGTGTTTCCGTCCGCCATCTTACCGTTCTCACTCACTCTCATTACAAAATGGCCACCAAGGTGCGTTGGCATCCACAAAATTTATGACACATTTGACGGGCAATCATTTTTGGGCGCGCTAAGAAGCCACCGACGTGCCACAGTCTGTCTAATTACTCACACGCACACACACACACACACACACACATACACACATACACACACACACACAGATAGAAAGGACGTCCCTTTTCTATTTGGGTACGTCGGGCGGAAAAATTGGCAAGCGGCGGTCGCCTATTGCGTGAAATTTGACGGCCTAAACAAAACTTTTCAGCATTTAATTAAAAGAAAATGTTCGCTACGCCACAGTTGGGGCAAAAAGGATTCTGAGAGCGGCAAAGGATTTTCAGCACATTTATATTTAGCAACATGCTTTACCTTCCCGCTGTCAATAATGGGTTAAAAGGCCTGACGATTTTCCATTACACATTCTTCTTACCTATCTCCAATTTCCTCATCTAGTTATATAAACTTAGATACATTCCCCTGATGCTCGACTGATGTCCTGATTTGTCAGCTTTGTCGCAAACGTGTCACGCGTTTGTCACAACAGAAATAGAAAACCTGATTGCACGTACCCCATTGCGTATGAGTTATATCTGCATATGCTGCATCTTGGCAGTCGTTAAAAATGCCTGTTGATTGTAACAAGGAATTCAGGTTTGTCAGATTGAATTCAATGTGTAAGTTATAGTTAAGTATTCACTGGATTCGAATTAAAAGTATATTCCTTCTTCGAAAGAAAATCTATTTCCATGGTAAAAAAGTTGACTTTAATATTTGTAGAGTGCTAAAAAAGTGGCTTTTTTTAAAAGTTACCAACATACATGTTATTTATCACATAACACACATCTTAAATGTTAAAATTGTAATCTTCTTTGCCGAATTGTCTCTAGAAATGCAAAATCTCATTAAAATTTGCTCTCACATATCTTCAATTAGGGATTGCTCAATTAACATTAATTGTCATCTTGAAACTTTGCTTGCAAATTGAAAATGCATTTCGTAGAATTTTCATTTATACACATTAGATAATTAAATAGTAATAGAAAGTCATTAGGTAAATGCTTTGGTTATTAGTCGAATAAGTACATAATAACAATTATGTAATCCGATTAGGCAGTATTTCAAACCAAATTTAATAGCCTGCAAACACGTAAGATTTCCATAGAATAATGCATAGTTGCAATTCAAGCACTCAAGCTGGTATTAAGCTAATTGAGTGCTGATTTTACAGAAACCTATTTGTAGTACAGACAATGCGAAAATTTCGATAATTGGAATTGCGCAAGTAAACAACGCAGACAAAACCCAAAACAATTTCAATCTAACCCTCTAATAAAAGGCTGGCAACCAAATGAACTCTCTCTCTGAGTGTTTGTGTTTGTGTAAAATATATATAATTTGCATAACTATATAGGACATATCATGGCAACTTATTGATTTGAAAAACTTTATTTATGTAATCATTGGGGTGTGTGTGCGAGTGTGTGTGGTGTGTGTACACATCAGAGTGCGATATATTGCAATTTGCGATTCAGAAGCAGACAAACCCAACGCGTTAGCCTGTGTCTCTGCCAGACGGTCTGATTGTCTGTCTGACAGTCTGACAGTCTGTTTTCAGTTTTCAGCATTTTGTGTTATATTTATGACAACATTTTGCATATTACACCCACACACACATACACTTACATAGTAGAAACTCATCCAAGTGACACAGATCCAACAGTCAACCCATGTTTACAATTGTGCATAAATAAACGCATATAAACATAAATGCGAGTACGTATGTAACTATATACATATGTATGTTATGTATGTGGTAGAGTTATAGGTATACTCGTACTATCTGCTGTAAACTCGGTCGTGTCATGTTTATAAAGTATAAACCATAAAGAGTAAAGTTGCCATTTCCACAAACTTTCCACATAAGCACATCAAATGAGTTTCTCTTTTTATACCGCACACACACAAAGGATACTATAATTTTGTCCACAATTGTAAAGCATACGAAATGTAGTCAATATAAATAGTAATATTTGTCTGTTTTTCTGATTGAACTCAACCGAATTTAATCATAAACTTTACATACATACATTCTCTGTTTGTCTCTGCAGCTTTATTAATTTTTGAGAACTGAACCACAAAGTTCAACTTGTTTGCTCTTTATCTGTTCTCTGTTTTATCCTGATATTGGTTATTTTAAATGCAATTTTATCAAAAGAGTTTTCTGTCCGTTCTTTAATTTGCCTAATGTCTCGGTTCTGTTGGTCAGTTTTAGGTTAATTGTATTAAGGCTGATGTTGCCCAGGTCGGTTTAAGTTTGACAATACGCCGGTTATAAGCCTCATAAGTAATTCATGTAAAACCACCTATCGCTTTATGCATATTCATGCTGTTGGGCAACCCTTGTCCATGTCCTCCCCCCTTGCTCCAATATTAGGCTATCAAAAAGGGAATGAGAATGGAATGGAGGCTGTTCAACTTGGCCACTCATTCGCGCTCATAAACACGTTTATTCATTCCGTATACCGTAGTTATACCCGCACCTGTTAGGACCACTAGGCACGTGCCAGGCTCGGACTGAACCTGAACCTCAGCCTGTGAACCTGCGCCTGTCCCTGTACCTCTCTGACTGTGACAGTGTACTCACAACTTTCAAGTTTAAATTATTTACATGGGACTCTGTCCCGGCTGAATTGAGCACTGCGCAATGGACAAGGAAGCCACACCAGATGAGCGAGAGAGATATACACTACTATACTATATATAAGGATGTAGATTGAGATGGAGATGGAAATTGAAATGAGAATGGATACAAGTACAAAGTGTGAAATGCGAAACAACAAATGTGAACACATTTGCCAGTCACATTTGGCAACCTGTCAGCGTCACGTTTTGATGCAGGTAAACAACGAACAACGGGACTTGACTTGGACTTGGAATTTGAATTTGAATTGGGGCTTGGATCGGGATATCATCTTATTCATAATTCGAAGTTAATTGCCTTTGGCGCGCTAAGCCGGCTCAAAAGCCCAAGTCCGTAATCAATATTATGGCCACTGCGCAAATTGTAATGCTACATTTGTAAGTAGATTCGCTCTCTCTCTCACTCTCTCTCTTTCTTTCTCTCTCTTTGTTATTCTGTCTGTCTTTCGCTTTATTTTCTGTACTTTCTTTCTGAGGCTGCTGGCCATCAAAGCTCTGTTAACTCTGTCATTAGTTTCGAATACCAATGGGTATTACTAGGTATGCGACTGAGGATTAGCCCAAAAACTGAGACTGCGACTGAGACTGCGACTGAGACGGAGACGGAGACTGAGACAAACAGTGTATACACACTTCAGCACAAACATGCAGAGACACGAACACAATGTATCATGGTATAAACTGTTTGTCTGTTTACTTTGTGGGCAAGCGCTAAGCTGGGGGAGTGAAAGAGGATGGTGAATGTGGGTGGTGGATGTGGGTGGTGTGTGGTGTGGTGTTTGTGTATGTCAGGGAAATCAATAAAGTCGAATTATTCATTCAAGTTGCTGGAGCTCTCTCTGTCTGTAATTAATTTAAAATGAGCTGACATTTAGGCCATGTTTGTGTGATATGCAAACGTTTCCTACACACACTTGTATCTCTCTCTCTCTCTCTCTTTCTCTTGCTTGCTCTTCAACAGGAACAGGAACTATTGGCCAAAAGGCGATTTTCCGCATCGCTGCCAATGACGTTGACCTTTAAGTTCCAAATATTGCTCTGGCATTCTGATTAATGCGACCCAACTCGAAAATGAAGCCAACTCGACTCAATTCAAACCCTAACACAGACTCAAACTCAAACTCAAGCTAGAAGCCATCCCAAATAGTTGTCTAGGTCAGCAAATGGAAAGGCGTTGAACCAAGGCGATTTATGCCGTACTTTGAGCTTTGTCCAGCTGATGCAGAATAAGTAAAATTATTATTTTCCCAGCTCATGTCTTTCCATCTGTTTAAGCAGCCCTAAATACGGATGAGAAACTAATAGTTATTAAATACATATATTAAAGCCATACATGACTAAACAGAAGGCAGTTGAGAAAACACAATCCTTTAATCCTTTACCCAAAATGAAGGTAAATGTTTAACCCAAGAGTTAAGAACCTTCATGAAATTAAGGCGAAATTTCAAATGCAGCCAATCATCTGATGTGAAGCATGTAAACATATATAGTATATATATATATATTTGTAGAACCTTGTTCTATTACTCATTTCTCATTAGCTAGAATTTGTATTGTTTTATCGCAAATTTCATAGAATATCTAGCTGGGTTTATCCTCCTAAAACTAGTCTGTTTTCGCCAGATATGTCTTATCTTAAGGTTTCTTGTCAAATCTAGTTTTTTCTCTATCAAATCTTGTTTTTTTCCAAGCCAAGTTTTGAGATTTTAAAAGTTTAAAAATATGTTTCACTGACTCGCTTTACTTCTTTTAATGTTAATTAATTATTTGCAATTAATAATTTATATTTTATTTAAATAATTTTTTAACTTATTTATTTGTTCATTTAATTTAATTTTATTTACATCAATCAATTTCAGATTAGCCTAGAATATTTATGTGAAATGTTTTCATCAGTTTTAAGCTCTCTTTAAACACTTTGCCTGAGTTTTGTGGGATGTGTGATGAAATCAAAGTTTTCTTTTACAAACTTGCTGTATCTTAACGGTTGAATTAGGGAGCGGCCAAAAAACGATTCATGTTGTTTTTTTCCCCCTTAATATCTGCGGCTATCAATTCCAATAGTTGACACTTTGCTGGCTTTTGTTCGGGGTATTGTCGCAGTCAATGAGCCGGAAATGTGTGCGAAAAGTAAAAGATACACACACACATATACAAGTAAAGATACACAGATACTATACTACACATGGCACGTGGGACACACGCTTGACAAAAGCATGTTGAAAGAAAGAAATTCATTTCCAATACAAGCAAATATCGAATAGTATCTATGTGTGTGTATATGTATCTCGAACTAATTAGCTATCGCCCATTCTGCTTTGCACATTATTGTTCGGCTTATTGTTTATAGAATTCGCTGTTGGGTGGTGTTTGGTGTTTGTGGTTTCGGTGTTGGTGTTGGTGTTGGTTTGAGATGTCAGCTAATTGGCATTTGATTAAGTTGAAAGTGCATGTATCTATGAACTTAATTAGCTCAACGGCAGTCCAAGGAGAAGAGTAGAGAAGTGAAGTGAAGTGAAAGAATGCGAATCGAGTTGGTGGCTATAAATGATGTTGCATTGATTTATATGGACAAGTCTGAAGTCTGGTTGCAGCTTCCTGCTTTGCACTTGCAACTTCCTGCTTTTCTTGCCAGCTAATTGAAAGCGATCCATTAAAAAATATTTAAAGATTCAGCAAGGCGCTTAAGTTGAAGTTACCTCCCTATCACTTTGGAACTCTGCTCTTGAATCCTCTGTCCTGGCTGCAGTTAATAAAACGAGCTCGTTGAAAGCACTCAGCAGACTCACAGAACAGTTCATGAGCAAAATGGGAGACAGGAGACAGAAGAGAGGAGAGATGGGAGTTGAGTATCCTTTGACTTTGAATGCACCAATCATAGGGTTCAATTAAATGGCTGCCAGCCTTACAAATACAGAACACAGACAACACATCAGACAGGCTTTTACAATTAGTTACTTGCCCCTTCTAACCTCCTTCTCATCCTGGATGTTGCAACTTGCATCAACACAAGCGATAACTTAATTGTGGCCTGCAGTCAAGTTAAAGAGGCAACTTAATATGCTTCGGCAAGGACAATGCCAAGTTAAGAGAGAGAGAATTCCATTTTTGGTATCCCATTTCAAGTCGACTCAATGCCACCATTTTGTGCAGTCAAAGAGAAAATGAGACAATGAGAAAATGATTTTAGATGCGCATTAATGGATATCTAAAATGTAATTTCATCAAATAACTAACTCAAATATTTCCAACATAATTGTTTAACAGGATAAAATGCAGTTGATTTTCTTTGTTCATAGTTTCTAAGAATTCTCTGCTCTGTTCTCTCGGTTCTCGATTTTAGTTTGGTATGCGAAATCTGTGCTATTTGTCCGACAGCAATTTGAGAAATTTAACACTGAAATTTTATGTACATTGGAATGCAATTTGGCGACATTGAGTTTAAGGCTATGCACATGGGCTTCAAGGACACTCACTGCAGGACCTTAATGTTATAGCTACTATTTCTGCACTGGACTGTAATTAATAACAAGCTTTTAATTAAATTGTTTCGCCTAAAGCATACAACTGACCTCTTCATCCTAAGAGGGCGAAAATCGAAGTTCTCATTGGAATACCAGAGCTAATAAGAGTGCGGTTCTTTTGTGAATTAGCTAATCAACATCAAATACTTGTACTCTTGAATAATTAAGTGCATTAAATACAAAGCATGCAATCAGCATAGAACTTTATTTTTAAATTGACTTCACTTTTTACTTTAATTTCTACTGCATAATTTAAGACAATATTTACTTGAGCCTTTCTTGTGCTTTTAATTAATGCTAAAATATTTATGTTGTATAATCATTAATGATTTGTTAAATTAAGTAAAAACTAGTATAAAAGACATGAGTCGAGTGTAAGATACAATTCTGCTTTAAAAATACTTTATAATTACTATTTGATATGCAAATGTTGCACCAATCTTTACAATTTAAAAATCGACTCCGTTATTAACTTTAAACTAGAATTTATACACTTTAAACAATTTGGCGCGCCTCTTACAATCTTAATAGATCCTTTGTTCCTTTTCAAGTATTAAATGGTCTGTCAAGATGGCGTATACGTAACATAATTGAATGCAAACAATTTGAGGTCATAAGTATATTGTTCAACCTGCAGCTGGCAGGTTGCAGGTTGCATGTTGTAGTCGAAACATATTCAATGGATATGCAAATGCGGCCAAAGCTGCGTTTAGCTTGTTAATTAAGCCGCGGTAAATGTCCGTTGCAAGTTGCAACTGCCCCTCGTATGTGTGTTAAGTAAAGCTGTGACTGTTTGGCTGTGCAACAGCTTGTTAGGGGCACGCCTCGTCAGCAATTAGCTAATAGCCAATTAAGTAATTAAGTGAGCAGGGTGCAAAAACGTGACAACTGCAAATTGCCGTCAAAAAATGTGTGCTTCATGTTTGCGTGAAGTGTTATTTTATTTTACTTAATTTTTGTTTGTGTTGCTTTTGGCCAAATTTATGAGTCGAGTTAACCTGATGGCAATGGCCATCGATTAGCAGCTGTTGGTAATTAAAGTCCCGTCTGCCATCTAATTAGTTTTGACCCAAATTGCCAGCATTAAGGAAATGAATTGCAATTTTACAATGCAAAACGAGAAAACCAAGAAAAAGCAGCCAACGGCAACCGACAACCGACTGCCGACAACCGACAGCCGACAACTGCAGCCCCTGAATATCTGTAAGCCCTAAAAGTGAAATGCGATTTTAATAAATGCCTTGCCCCGTTTTGTGGCAACCTCAACGACGACGACGACGACGATGGTGGCAACGAAAGCGTCTCTAAAATTAGAAATCACAATTTGCAGCTGGTGGCTGTCAGGAAGGTCATGACACACATTAGCACTGCCACGCCACCTGGCGGCGAGGGAGCAAATCTGTATGACTTGAATAATTGTCGACTCGACAGAAGCCCGCTCTCAAAGTCGTGGCTCAGTAAACCCCCAAAAAAAAAGAGAAAACAAATAAAAATAGTTGTAAAACTTGAAAGGACATTTTATACTCAATATAGAAGAGTTAACTGAAAGTTTAGAGTACTTTTTGGCTTGGAGAAATGTCAAAACTTGTCTAAAGTTTGTCTTTAACACCAAAGTGAAGCCTTGTTTTGAAAGTAACCAAGATGTTTCATTTCTCTCTGGGAGAACTTTAACAACCTTAACAGTTAGTCCCACTGTGCAGAGGCAGAGGCTGTAATTAAATCCAGCTTCAATTTATGACGAGACTGCGCCTCAAATGGGCAGGAGGTATAAAGAAATTACTGAAATCCATCAACCCACGCAATGACATCAGTGCAAAGGAGTCACATTAAAGACTCACTCGACTCTCTCTCTCTCTCTCTGTGTTGGAATCGGGAAATGTCTGAAATCCAGCTGGACGTGGGAATACTTATGAAACCAGACCATACGGACATACACATATAAGACGTATGATTTGTGGTTGGGGGCGTTAATTACCAAGACTTAAGGCCCAACCACCATTAGCTTCCGGTTCTCTGTATCTGCATCTCTATGTGTATGTGTGTTTGTGTATATCTGGTCTCCATCTTTTAGCATCCATCGTCGGCGTCTCCATTTCCGTTTACGTCTCGTGTTCAACTTAATTTGGTTTCATGTTTTCATTTTGAGGAGCCATTGCCAACAAAATTTGCGAGCCAGCGGCAATAAAACTCAACGACAACGACAACAACAACAACAACAACAAATACAACTACAACAACAACGACAGTTTTGCATCATTCAAATTGTCAGAGGCGAGCTCACATTCGGCTACAGCTACTTGTACAGCCACAGTAAGAACAACAACAACATCATCATCATCATCATCATCATTTCATGGTCATCGTCATCATGGACACTGACAGGCAGAGTCAGAGTCCGTGCTGTCAACGGCAATGGCCCCCGTACATTGTCAGCAACACGTTGTGATGTGGAACTGGGATTGGATTTGGGGGTAGAAAGTCTCGTAGGAGAACTGGGATTGAGTCTGGACTGTGAGCAGTGGCACAGGGAATTGGGATGAGTAGCAACAAGGTAAAACCGATATAATATCGAAACAGAAATAGAAACAGAAATAGAAACAGAAATAGAAACAACGATATTAAAGCTAAAAAGAATATAATAATATATCGATATTAAATTGGATTTACTTTATCACTTTGATGGATTTTTTATTGTGAAGTTCTTTTGACCATCATTACTATTTTATTACTATAAATTAAAATTTTTATTATAAATAGTTTAATTAATTTATTTGGGATAAAAATTAAAATCTCTTAAAGGGTTTCTCTTGTTTTAATTTTTAATTGTGCATTAAATTTGAGCTTTCGTTGAATGAAATTTCTTATTTAAATAAATATATTTTCTCAATTTTATAAATATTTTCAAAGTTGATTCTCTTAGCATTCTTTTAATAAAATAAAATTAAATTTAAATAAATTAAAATTAAATTAAATGCGATATGGCGATATTTATAACGTGACATGACATTTTTATATATTAAGACATAAGAATATGTATACTAAACAATATAAAACATATTCTTTGTGATACTTTTCACCGATGCAAATATCGTCTATGTCCTGTCGATACCCATCCCTAACTGGGGATATCCTCAGCCCAATGTCTGGTGCTCTATTTTTGCTGTGTGTAACCCTACGCCATGTTGCGGTCGTTGTTGTTGGTGTTGTTGATTTTATAGCACTCGGCTTCAACTTCAATTTCATTTTCATTTTGTGCTATTTTGATTTTGCTCAACGACCTGTTCATCTCAATGGCGACAGCAAAACCTTTTCTTTCTTTTCCCTTTTTTGTTATTTGTACATTTTCGTATACAAATTTAATTCAATTTCAGCTGCAATACTTGAGTTGGGATCTAAAGTGGGGGCTGCTTTTTCGTAGTCGACTATTTTTAGACTATTTTACACAGAGAGGCCATAAAGCAAAGTACAGGACATCGACCGTTGAAAATCTTTTATTAGAAATAGCTCAACTAGTTCTCAACTTTTGGTTGAGGTACATACACACACATACATATGTACTAGAGAAATACGTGTACTTATAGACCATGCAACATGTATCTCAGCAGATGCAACAGCAACTAGTGGTTGTCTCTTTACGGCACTTGAACACACGTAGTGCGATGACATTGAGCCGGAAAAGAGGAGCACAGAAATTGTGAAAAAACATTTTACACAACACTCTCAAGCCGATTAAACTAAAGAGAAATGAAAATACTCGTAGTTTTGGTCAAGTACTGTGTATGTGTTTCAGTTAGCAGTACTTGTTGTCACAAATACTTATAGTTATGTAGCTCATACGCACATATTACACATACGCTACGTGGGCCACACACTAAATAACTATAGAAAAATAAAAATACTCGTTGTTTTGGTCAAGTATTATACATATATCAGTTACCAGTAGTTGTTGTCATAAATACTTATAATTGTTTAGCTCTTACGCACATATTACGTATACGTCACATGTGCCCGACAATTTATAAAAAACTTTTGATCGATTAAAATCAAGTTAAAAGAAGGATACTCGTATTTTTGATCAAGACTTATCAATGTTTAAGTCAAGCACACAAATTAAGCATACGCCACGTGTACCACAGAATTACACAAAGCACTTTTGTTAAAGTCGATTCGCGTGCAAAGGTCGTAAATTAAATTTTATGTTCCTTTCAATTACTTTACCCATCGATATACCCACAGACCAAGCAACTATCAATGCATACTAATGAGGAGTTGTGTTGAGATTCCGCATACGGAATAGAAATGGAAATAAATTTGCGAAAGGGACTGAGAATAACTTGAAGATTGCTTATCAGTCTCGATTCCTTTAATTGTTGTTATTATTGTTGTTGGCCATTAAAATGTGTAATCAGAATTGGGCGTAGATCAAGACAAGTCTCAAAAAAAAAGAGAATAACAAAGTTGCAAACAATGGATTAAATGTTCAAATGCTTCCACTCCAAGTCAGACCTGTCCGGCAAGCCATTAATTTTCTCTGATGGAGCCTTAGGCTGTAATTTAACCACGAGAAGACAATTCCAAAAGAGTCCGCCAAAATGAGGTTGCATTGCTAAAGATGTAAACGGTAAACAGTAAACGGTTTTTCTGCAGATGCGTCCATTGGCTGTGCTCTGCTTTATGAAAGCATTTGAATTAATTATACTAAAAGTTGTGAAAATAGAAAATGTTTTGCACCTGATGCCAGACAGACTGACAAACTGACAGACCAACAGACTGACTGGCGAGAAGTTTCTGCAAATGTAGACGATGCCAGTCTCGTTTTGTGACTAGGCTCCACACTAAATGTAGTGTGTAGCCTGAAGCTTGGATTCAATTCCATTCCCTCTACGCACTCCCCCCCCTGTGGTGAAATAAAGCGAAATACAAAGATGCGAACCCATAAAACAGATGCTCATACACAAAGAAAAAAATATTCATTTCGCGGATCTCTGATTTTCTAAAAAGTAGCATAAAATAATTTATTTTATAATGATAAATTTGCAATCGAAATAAATGGTTAAATAATTATAGTAATATTATAATAATTATAATTAAATATTTACTTTCTTTATTTTATTTTCCTCTAATTTATATAACAAATATATTATTATTAATTTTCCGATAATTGTAAGTTACTTAGTATTCAAATTGATTTTAAGTTTTCGTGACTAGCGTAGTAATAATCATAAATTATTAGATTTTAATTCTATAATATATCAATTCAACAATTATATCCTCAAAGATACTTCAAGCACACAAACACTTTTTTCTGTGTACAATTATTTATACGCATTCGTCGACTTGCCACAAGTTCTTTTACTTTGTGCCACACCATGTGAATGTGCTACTTGCGACTAAAACTCATTACTTATATAGTATGTATGGCTATGTCCTGGTCTGTCCTGGGCAACTGGCCAGATGGCTTACTTTCCATACATGTGAATTATACAATGCGAGTCCCCATGGACTCGAATTCTATGTACCTCAGTGTACTCACATTCAACTTTAATAGTATCAAATTAGCTCTTCAGCGAATCTGGCTAGTAATCAATTGCCCCAAATCAGAATTGGCCAACAAATTTACAATATATTTAATTCAAGTCTAATACAAACTAAAAGTTTACTTTTCATTATTATTCCTGTAGATGTAGGAATTATATGAGTAGAGGTATGATAAACGATTTTGTACCATTCTTTTATAGTGTCACACACCTAGATACATAGTTGCGGGCACGTTCTAGTAAAAACAAACAGCCGTTCACTTGAAAATGAAACCCCACTCGACAGTTTTCCACTTGTTATTTTTTCCCCCATTTTTTTTTCATTTTTCCTAAAGATACTCAAGTATGGCGACAGTGCAGACGGAAACACGTGCAAACTCATAAATACGACCTGAACTCATACTAAAAGATGTGGGAAGGGACGAGTGGGGTTGAGGGGGGTTGGTATAAATTTCAGGATGGGGTTATTCAGCTGCGGCAATGGAAACGCAACTTCACTTTTAAGTTTTCGCAAATAAACGTGCGAAAATGCCGCGCACAAAAATACTATAAAAGCGGATTGCAGACAGAAAGTGCACCTATTTCTCAACCAGGGTCCTAGGCACTTCTATCTCTTCCTCTTGCTCTTGTCCTTGCTCTCTGTCTCATTTCTGTTATACAGATTGCAGCAACTCACGTGCATCCTACGAATGTGTCCTTAACGCGTGTGTTTTTAGTATTTGCAAAAGGTGTACAAGCTTTACAGCCTCCTTGTCTTCACTTTGATGGCTGTGATCAGCTGCAACAGTTAGCATTTAAAATAAGTTTATGTTTAATCTGTTTTCGCTTAGTCAATTGTTTAATCCTGTTGCGAAAATCTACCAAATGCTGACTACAACTTGAGATACAATTTTAAAGGAAAGTCTAAGTTTAGTTCAAAATTTGAACTTTAAACTGGATAAAGGAAGTTCTCTAGTACATAATAACTCATTGGAAAGCAGTACGATTAATTAACCTATAGAAAGCAGATTCTCAAAGTTTGATTACTGTCTGTTATCATAACATGAAGAACTACGACTACAAGATCAGATAGAAGGCAACAAAATAAATGATAATGAAAACAACTGAAACAGCCCGGATAATTGTTGCTAACCACTTTAGTACACACAATTCTTTGCCGCACTGTGACACTCTGATATACCTGTGTCTGACTGTGTGTGTGTGTGTGTGTGTGAATGTGTGAGTGCTTGTGGTTCTTTACCCTTTACCCTTTATCCCCCTTGCATCTCATCAGCATCCACAGCCTGCGGCCATTTGTTTTACATTCAGGTATTTGTGCTTTGTTCTTGTTGTTTTTGCAGCCAGTGACCGCATGAGTGTGTGTGTGTGAGTATGAATACCAAACTGTGGGTGTGAGTCTTCACACACACATACATATACTATATAGTGAAATAGAGTTCATATCAAGGAGCAGTGGAAAAGTTATTTGCCCGCTTAAAAAATAATAACTAAGAGAAGTCATTTTTTTGTTGTTGTTAAATAAATCAAACATGAAAATTTGATTGGCTTTCACCGTGCGCAACAAAAACATATGCACAGTCATAAATAAAAGAGTATAATACACATTCCCCTTCCACCTTTTCTTGCCTTGCTCTGAGTATTTTATGCAATTTCTCAAGCATAAACAATACCGGGAGGAAACGCAATATGGAAAAATGCCAAGAAAAACAATAACAAAAACAGAAAAACAGGGAGAATGAAAGGAAAAGTGCATCCGTGGCTCAAGCAGCCTCAGAAGCAGTTTGTTTTCCCGCCTCGATAACCGTCTCCATATTTTCTGGGTCTGGGTCTTGGTCTAAGTCTTGGTCTCCATCTCAGCTTATGGTTGCATACACAACAATTTATTATGCAAAATCAAAATATGTTTACCGCCATCACATAACATACACTCTCTCACACACTGACTGGTATTTCCATTGAAATTGGCAAAGCAGCTTTCAACTTTGAGCCTCATAGTTTCAGTTACCACTTTGCATCGGATGTTCTTGAGTTTTAAAGCTAGCAAATTACGAATGGCTATCGATATTTTAACAATTTATTATATTCTTATTTATTTATAAATATCATTAAAAATGTTAATTACAAAAATTAAGCAAAGCATTTTTGATGAGCTATTATTGAGAGGAAATATTTAATAAGAAGTGCCACAAAAGCTATTCACTCGAAATTCAACTAAAAAAATAAATCAGTTGGCAAATTGGTTTTAAGTGCCACAAAACCTAAATTTCAAAATATTTGTTGAAATATTAAATGAAACTCTACATTGTAAAATAAAATAGAATTGGTTCTTTTTTGAACATTAACACAATTTTAAGAATTTTATTTATTATATTAAATAAAAAAGTTATTTCTACCATATTTGAAATTTAACTAAATTTATTTTCATTTCTCCAATCAATTTTAAATCTTTCTCTCAATAGGCAATAATTAAATTTTAACCATATACATTGACAGTTTGTTTACTGAAGTTAATGACAGCTTATTTTAGTGACTCCTTAAATGAAACTAGTTTTCTGTAGAAATTTAATTTAAGTATATAAATGACTTATTAAAAATCAAATTCTTTATTTTACATATTTATAAAATTATTTCTTTCTCCCATTCCAATCGCAAATAACTTATTGCATAAACTCAAAGGTTCGGTTTTAGCTGATTTCTGTATGGGTGTGTGTGTGTGTGTGTGTGAGTGTGTGTGGCTAGCTAAGACTGCCCACAAGAATAAGCCAACAACAACAAGAAAAAGAAGAAGCACACGAACAATAGAAAGGCATTGTTGTCGCTATTTATATGCCCGGATATTTGTAAAATAATGTCAACAAAAATCCAATTTCCTTTTACCTTCCCGTTTTGAATATTGCGCATTTTTCCAGAGAGAGATGCGACTCGACTCCGCTTGTCATCATCATCATCTCCCAGCTGAGGCATTGAGGTTGACTCTGACTCTGAGGTGACTCTTGAGCTCTGCTTTCTCTCAGCTTTTTTAGAGTGTGCACCGTTCACGTAAAGTGCACTTGACTTTTAACTCACTTAAATGGGAGAGAGGAAAAGTTGAAAGGAAATTTATGTTATGGTAATGGACACCTGCCTCATCTGCTTTCACTGCTTATTTCCGCAATCAATTAGGGAGCATAATTTGCAAAATAGAAATTATAAAGTTAAAGTTATTTGATTTGCAAAATAAGTGAAAAAAGGCAACTATTAAAAAAAGTCTACTCTAATCAATTTGTCGATAAATGTATACTATGTATAACAACAACACACATGAGAAACAAAACGAGGCAATTTTCTTAGGTGATCTTTAATTTTTGGTTATTTCTTAAGACCTTCACAACTGATCTTAAAAATCTTTACAGATTCCCAAAGCTAATAAATAAATCTACTTTTAGAATGTTTAATAATAATTTGAATTTAAATTTTATTTAAAAACTTTGATGATCTTCCTAATTTTTATTTTCATACTTAAACTGTAAAATGAAAACTAAATTTTATATCACCCAAACTAATTATAAATTATTATAAAAATGCACAAACTAAAATCATAAAAAACCACACAAATAAAAACCATATTCTCATATACTCATATCTCTTATTTGTACTATTTGATATGTGATTTAAGCCTTAGTTTTCGTTTACTGCTTATGTATGGTATCGTTATTTCTAGACAGTTTTTCCATCATAATTTTCTCGATTTTGGCTGCTGTGGCTTCAGTCGTTACGTTAGCAGGTTTTCTAGTTTACCAGTTTACCAGCTTAGCAGTTTACCTTTTTTGAACGGCATATCCGTTTCCATTTCGCCAACATTCGCTACACTTCATCAAGCTGGAAGCTGGAGGAGCGTACTATTCGAGGCCAAAGGAGGTCTCAGGACTAAGAAAGAGCTGAAGCTGAAGCTGCAGCTGCACTCGATTACTATGTATTGTTATAATAAATTTCAGCTTCATTTCCTTAGGTCTTGCTTTCCTTTCTTATGCTCAAGTGCGTCTAAATATGCGAGTCCTTTTGTTGTCCTTTAGCGTTCTCAACAAGACCTCAATGTTCCTCATTGTTGTAGTTGTTGTTGTTACTGCTGTTGTTGTTGTAGTTGTTGTTGTCGTCTCGTGCTCGTTGCCATGCACTTAATTTCCTCTGTTCACGTCGTTGATTTTGCCTTTCCCATCGAAGTGTTTGCCCTGCACTCCAGTTGCTTTCCTAGCTTAGCTTGAGCACCTCATGACCTTTATAGACCTATAGCCTGTCGCCAACATATTTTCCCTACCTCTCAACCGTCTCTCTCTCTCTTAATGCCAATGCTTTACTGCTGCTGCTGTGTCAACTATAATTTATTTCAATTCACTTTTAATAGATATTTATGCTTTGTTTTTCATTGTTTGACTCGACACTTTAATGATTACATTTCCGACATCTCAATAAATTAGGTTTCAACGCTTGATTTGTTGACAGTTTCAAAATGGAGCCAAATATTTAATGATTCCCATTCCCATTCAGCATATGTCAGAAAAAACGATTCAAGTATTGATTGTAAACTGAAGTTTTCTTAACTTAAAATGGTGTCATAGAGTGAAAGTGAAATCAAAGAAATTTAAATGTATACTTGTAGTTAGTTAATAAAGAGATGTATATTTATATAACATTTAAAATAAAGGCAACTTTGATAACATTAAAGAAATAAAGCTGCTAGATTCTTGAGCGTTTTCTTATGTTGGAACAACCTATTGGTCTTGAATGCGTTTCCCATACGACTTGAGAATCAAAAAGCGTGAATAAGTTCAATTGCACTCTCTCTATCTCTCTCTCTTTCTCTCTGTCTCTATCTCTCTCTGAAAAGCTGAGAAAATGCTCGTTTTCAAAGGTTGCAGTTGCCATTCAGCAACTAAAACTACAACTACAATACAACAACTGCAGTAACAGCAACAACAACAACAATGAGACTTAAGCGCTATACAAACAGAAGCTAAAGTGCAGACAATTTGTGAAAATTAAAACTGGCATAAGGCAGCAGCAGGAAAACGGAGTGAAAAGCGTTTTCTAAGAAAACGCTTACGAGCTGCTCGTTCGTCTCCATTTAACAAGAAAATCACATTAAGCAGCAACGACATTGCTGTTATTGTTGTTGTTGTTGTAGAAAACGTCAACAACAAATTGTTGGAATGCATAAATCATTTTGTAAAGAGCGCAAGGAATCAGGAGAAGGACTCGGGAACAGTTAGAGGTACTATTGGTAAACAGGTGCTGCCAAAGAAGTCACCACTCACACAAATAAAATACCTAAAGTCGCAATCTCAATCTCAACTAAAGATACTTTTGCTGTTGTTGTTGCTGTTGTTGTTGCTGTTGTTGTTGCTGTTGTGCACTTGCATAAGTCTATCAATAAATAATAAATTTGAGCTTCATTCAATTTGTAAAAGACATACGCTCAAGAGACGCAGCTAGACGCCATGTTGCAATGCCAATGAAAATGGAAAATGCAGAATGGAAAATGGAAAAGCAATGGCAATGGCAATGCTGATGCTGATGCTGTTAGTGCTGAGTCCTGCTGAATTTTACTGAATTCTGCTGATGCATTACTGTTGCTAGCAACGCATAAAAGATGCAAATGCAGCAACAACAACAACAGAAAAGGACCCAAAATTTTACGAAATTGCAAAGAAAACCCGCTGAATAGAAAATACACTTAAATGTACATTTAAGTTGCCGATGCTTTTCAAACAAGCACAAATGCGCTTTATGCAATTTGTTTATGAATTTAAAAAATACAGTAAGCAAAAAGGAGTAAGCTTGACAGTAGAAGACCCTGCACTTTTTGAGTGCAAGGCATTCACTATAGATTGTTATTAAATGAATTGTAATTTTATGAATTATTACGAAATTTACGATATCAACTAGGCATAGAAAACTTCGAAGTTTTGCTTTTCAAAAATCAAACAAACGACACAAAAATCAATTTGAATGTTTTAGAAATGTTCATGATCAGGAATTCTTATAAAAGGCAGTAGTCAATGCTAAAATGACAATTAAATACAATTATATTAAATATTATTTTTTTCGTTGTTTTTTTACGATTTTATTTGATGTGAAATTTTGATAGTTTGTCGCTTGTGTCCCCGATGCTAATAACGTCCTTCTCTGCAAGGATATGTGCGGCAAGGCGGCTCCGATTGTTCCTTTTTGCCTTCATTGCAACAATCAGTAGCGCCTTCAGTTCCCTTTCCCTTCCCTGGAGACTTATTTTCTTCCCCCTGAGGACACTGTGGGGAACATTGACATGACGAACAATCTGCTGAAGCGCATGCCTTGCTCGGATGTGGTCCAATATAAAAGGGATTGAAGGGTTTGTCTTCAGCCATCTTGCGGTCGAAAGTAAAATTGGGGATAAAGCTCAAACCAAAAACTAGAAAAAAAAACGAAAATTTACAAAATTTTGATTTCTTACGAAGTGAACCGAACGAACATTTACACACAACTGAGCTTCTAAACTATTTGAATTTATAGGCTAGGCTATATGGACAACCAGGCTACTTGGATTGTTAGAAATATTTACTATTAATTTAAATATTTAAATAAAAAACATATAAGACAAGAAAGAATGATAGAGTAAAGTTTTCGACTCTAAGATATGCGTTAGACCATTTAATTATTTGCATATTTATTAATACAAGATATCTCAGCAATAAATAAATAAAGTTGTTTAAAAGCCTAAAGCCTACTGATCGGATGATTGATAATAAGGTGAGGAAGCCTTAATAATAATATAAGGAAATTTGAAATTCAAATTTACAGATAATTTCTATTTTACATCAGTAATGCATATCTTATAGTTGGGATCTAGGCTGAGTTGGTATTCCCCTTATTTTAAGTTCAAAATCTGGATTTCAATTGTGAATAAAATAAGATTAGCACTTTCTTCAATTCTGCAAGTAGGTTAGTAATATTTGCAAGATGCGGGAAAATATATCAGGAGTGTTCTACAAAGCTCTAACAACTTAAATCAACTCGAAAGTAATTTTGGTGTCCTCAAAAAAGCAACCATTGCTTTCAAGTATTAAAAAAAAATGTTAAAACTCACAATTTACTGAATTCAATTCAAATAATTACTAATAATAAACATTTGCAACAGTTGATTACAAAAGCGATTGTCGACAAAAGATCTAGAGCTGTGTGGAACATCCCTTTATGTGAATTAAATTAAACTGCCAAACTAATTAACTAGAATGTCTCTCAAATAGTTTGCATTAATTCAATTAGCAATCTGCAGACTTTGCTTGAAGGATTCCAAATGCAGTTCCATTCATGTCTTGTAAATATCTTACCTTGCACTTCTTGAATACATCTACACAAACCATACACACACACATACACACAAATCAGCAGACACATATGTATAAACTGTTTTCGCTATTGGCTGTTGATTGTAAACTAATGAAATAACACATTATTAAATGAAATTAACCAAAATACGCTTCTGATATTTTATGTCTTGTTCTCTCTCCCAATCTTTCTCTCTCTCTTTCTTTCTCTCTCTCTCTTCGCGCAGATGTTGAGAATTTAAAGTTGGAGTTCAGATTGAAGTTGATTAGAAAGAAAAAACCAAAGTAAACGAACTAAACTAACGCCTAATCTAAGCCAGAGCCTAACAAGACGATCCGCATTAGAGCCAACATGTAAATGACAACAATGATCAGAATGCAACTAAAACTACTAACCCGAACAGACAGGCGCCTTATAAAAAACTAGCCAAACAGGCGACCAGTTGACCTGTTGACCTGTTGACCAGTTGACCTGTTGACCAGCTGACCAGCTGAACAGTTAACCAGCTAATTCCAAGTACAAAGTGTGATATGGCTGGGCCACAGGTACAGCACACTCAGCGACCCAATAGCGCCTACTACACAGGACTCAATGGCTCCAACGGGGGTACTGGTCCTGCTGGTGGCATGGCCAGCAGCGCCTCGCATACGGGATTGGGACTGCATGCCCTGCGGCAGGTGTCCAACGAAACGGAGCTCATCTATCGAGGGAGTCACAGTAATGGAACCGCCAATGAGGTACCCGGAATGGGTCAAGGACGTCCGGCGACGTCCAGTAGTCGCATCATTCAACAGCAACCTTCGCACAGTTCACGGGATAATATTGTGAGCAGTATAGCGGGTACTGGGAACTTGGCCACAGATGCACTTATTGGCACCATATCGACAAGTGCTGGTGCCGGAAGTAGCAGTGCATTGGCAGCGTTAAGTAGTAGTGCTAATGCCGGAGTCTCACTGAAAAAGTCCAACACACAACGGAGTATTGAGATCATTGTGGATGCCTCGCAATGTGGCAAGGATGTTGTGGATATTGATGATGTGGAACAGGGTGAAGGAGGCCAGGAATCATCATCGTCTGTCCGCAAATCATCACGTCATCGCCATCGGCCACTGCATCGGAGACTTATCAGCTATCTGCGTAATCTGTTCCAGGGTAGCACCGATCAGAATGGTAAGCAATGATGCCTGGATTGAAGTACCCTTTACCCCTTAAATATATACCCTCTAAGTACCTGACTCAGGTGTACAGATCTTTTGAGTTTAAAGTGAATCTTTCTTTTTATTTTTTTGTTTCTTTTTGTGTAGCTTTGACTGCACTTCTCTTGGCCTTGGGCTGTATCTCCAAGCGTAAGCGGTTTTCCCCCATTTTCCTCTACTAACCGCAACGCTATGCCACGCCCACTTCATGCCTTACAATTGTAACATATGTGTTGTTTACTTCTACTTTCATTTCGAAGGAGTGTCACACAAAGACATACTATACCCAACTTTCAAATACACTATCTGCATATTTCTGATCCGATCGTTAGGAAATTTCATTTTCATTTTCAGGCGAAAGTTTAAGGTATCTGAAAAGTACAAAAACACAACCGTACTTTTTACTGTATGTAGCTTTCCCTCATCGATTATTCACCGATTTAATAAACAATGTAAATATTATAGGGTCAGAAATCAGATTCAGTTCTCGTAAAAGCTATAAATAACAGTCGAAAATCCCCGATGACTGTTTATGCGACTCGCTAATTGCTTTTGCATGGTAGTAGTTTTATTATATGAACATCTATTAAAGAGACTAAGCAGAAAGCGAATATTAATTTTAAGCCCCAAAGAGCTTCACTGTCTTTAAATTAATTCAATTACCTTTTTGTAGATACATTTCTTAAAGAAATTGTTATTAAATGCTACCTTTTTGATTGTTGTTAGCAGAGTAAAGGGTATCTCTCAGTTATATACAATCGACAAGTTTTCTTTTGCAAACAATAAAAAGTAAACTGAACAGGGTATTCTCTAAGGCGAATACTTTTCAAGTGCATATAATTTTATAATGTGTAGAAGCTTAATTTATATGCATAAGTATTTTAAGCAGATACTTTCATAAAATCTAAAGCATAAATGCCTAATATTAACTAGCCAACTAGACTCTATAAACAAAAGTGTTTTTTATCTAATAAAAAATTGCTAAACAGACTGCAGACAGGCTGGCAATAGTTCTTTTTCAAAAGTGTATTAATCTGATTAATAAGTGTGATAACAAAAATTAGAAAAGTTTGCAAAATGCTATAACCTTAATGATTAAAGACTTCTTTAAACGAATAAAAGAAGAATAGATGCAGACACTTAATCTAAGCTTATTCATAATTGGGTTTCCTTCGATTGAGTACTTTGTTTTTCATTCGATGAGCTCTTGACATGCTCTCGGGAATTGGGAATTCATTGATTACATTCAATAGAACAACTTGTGTCTGTCTCAACTCTTTTGTTATTATTTTATCCTTGGTATTCAATCTCGACCAGCTGGCAGAATGATGAGCTTAACATAAAAAGTTGCACGGCTTGTGCTCAATTTAAATGCAGCTCAAACCCAAAAGAGAGAATCGATATAAAAACACAATTCGAGTTGAATATTTTTGCTGATACTTCAGGTTGAATTGTTTAAGGATATGCGTGGGTTGTGCGTGTGACTATTTCGAAGGTCGGAGTCGGAGTCGGAAGGTGAGGAGCCACGTGGATCCACGTGGCGCACCTCTGATAATGACAGTTTGAAAGCAGACACCGAACGTAAATCGAAACACTCGACTCTCGACTGGATTGAACAGGTCTGACAGTCAAAACTTTGTACAACCATCTCCCATTTCCCCACTCTCTGACAGACACTCTAAGGATATCCGCACTGGCTGGCACAATGTCGACAAATTTCAATTCACTTTAGTATTGGGATCGGCTTTTGACTTTGGCTTTGGCCACTCAAATGAGTGGCGGATTTGCAGCTCAGCTCAGTTTTGGCCAGCGATGAGCAGAGCAAAAGTTTTATTGAAAAAGTTTGATGAATGACAAGTTGGCATTTCAACCAGTTCTCCAAACCTCCACTTCCTTCCTCCACTTTTGCCAATTTTAACTTAATATGCAAAATGATAATGCACTTGTATTTGCTGAAAATTAGTTTTATTCATTATAGTGTCAAATGCAAAGATCCATATATTCTTTTAAATATGAGCCAGTGTTGAGAAATACTCGATCTCTAAGAGCTTGTATTTAATTGCCACACAGTAAATTAAATGAAAATGAAAAACTTACTAGCCACAACCTACTAAACTACATATTAATTTATAAACATCATATCTACAAATGTTTTCATCTTCAAGAAGCAGTTTGCAGCACTGTTGTAGCATCTTTTGCGTAGTTCACAACACTTTTAATTAACATTGACCAGAGTTAATATAAAAATGAAAAATTTACTAGCCTAAACTTACTAAGCTACACATTAATCTACAAACATCATATCTACAGACATTATTTCGTGTAGCGTTTATGTTTTCATCTTCAAAAAGTAGTTTGCAACACTGTAGTAGCATTCTTTGCGTAGTTTACAACACTTTTAATGCTACATTGACCAGAGGCTTCATAAAAATTCTACAAACCAGACAACAAAAGACTGCAGTGACTGGAATATTACGAGTATTTATAGTAATAAGCTGAAATAAAATATATATTGTAGTCTGAGGCTTGTTTTGGCTTTGGCAATTTGCTTCCTGACTCTTCTTTTTTTTGGTTCTCTTTGGGTCTTGGCCTTCTCCTAAGTACACGTAGTTTGCCGCTGGCTGCATTTTATTGTTTCCTTCTCCCGGGGCCAGCTCAATCAGAGTGTGGCTCTCCTCTCCATCAGCGTCTCTTCATCTCCGTCTTCATCTCCATCTGCTTCTCAATTTCCGTTTCAGACTTTGTCTCTGGTCCATTCGCCTTTTGGCCGCTTTTTTGTTGCTCTCCTTTTCTGCTCCTGCTTGCTGGTAGTTTGTCTTGACTTTTTGTTTGCCCTTTCGTCTGTTTATTCTGTGCTTTACTGCACTTCATAATTTCTTCATTATGACCACATCACACCACACCCACACTCTACATTCTATACTAAAAGTCTTCTTCCCACCCACTATAATTGAATTCTGCGTCTGCATTTTGTGGTTGCTTCAATTTGTGCACTTGATGGCCAACAACATTGAAGGTCCTTTCGGTCCTTCAGTCCTTTGCTGTCCCTGCACTGGCCCCGGCTTTAATTATCATTTCATTATACGCTGTTTGTTGTTTGATACTATACATTATTTTTAATGGCACGCCACAGTTTAAGTGCATTTGCTGCACGTGGCACGTTTGCATTTGAGAAAGACTCTCTAAGAGACAGCGACACCTGCATCTGACACCTTTGAGAAGAGACTAAAGTCTACAGTCTCTCTGTCTGTAGTCTCTCTGACTATCTTGACAGTTCTCTCAGGTCGCTTTCTCAGGTCGCTTTCTTGGCGCACTTTCACTTGCCTTTCACTGGCATTCAGCCGAAAGCGCAAGGATGCCAAGACACTTTGTCCTTTGTCTGTCATGTTTGTTTTTTCCGTTTTCTCTTATTATATGCCTGCTCTTCTCTCCTCCCCTCTTCTCTTTTCTGTTTTCTTTTCTTCACTTACGTATGTATTTAAGTGTCAGGGCTGCCACATTTTAATTTATTTAAGCGCATTCTGTGCGGCTTTGCAAATGAGTTAAGTGCATTTCGTTTTTCATACAATTTTTCCTACCTTTTTTTTATCATCATATCATTTTTTAATTTGTTTTTTATTATTTGTGGTTGTTTGTTCAGTCAGTTTTGTTGTCGCCCCAACTGAGGCATGTGTGTGTTTATCTGAGTAAGTGCAGCAGCAGCTGAAACAACTGCAGATTTTTGTGACTATCCTCCTCTCTTTCTGTCTCTGTCTCTCTCTTGCTCTGCGTCAGGGCTACAATTAGTTGGTAATTGTCTGGCCAACTGTAAAGGCAACGGTAACCCACGTCCAGCAACAATCTGCACCACAAAATGTGCAATAAAACCCAGAAGCATCAGGCAACAAGAACAATAAAAACGACATCCCGAAAAAAAGCATTGTTTCATTATTGCAAGTTGCAAGTGGCAGTGGTAAGTGGCAACATTGTGACGACGATATGAAATGCGCCACAAACTTTGTCCTTAGCATTTTCGTTCAACCATGTTCCACATACGCCATGTACGCCCGTTGTTTTGGCTATGAAATATCCACGTTCGTAAATTACGCGAATTTCAACGAGATAAGTGTATCCATTGTCTTGGTGCCTTTACAGTTTACAGTTTTACGTCTCATTGCCCTCGAGCCTGCAAAAACTACTTACACATATAAACACACACATAGATACATACATATCTAGTATAGTTTGTACATTTGTTGCCATTGCAGCTGCCTTCCTCCAAGCTGCTTGCTTCATTATAAAATCTATTATTGCTAAATACTATTCCATGCTTTGTTGCACTTGCGTCTATTTCTTTCAGAGTTTACTGCTTGTCCTCAGAGATTTATAAGATGCACATTCTTTAAGCCTCTCACACAATGAAACAATGATACGCTTTTCGGCTACATACTCAATTATTTTCTCATCTATCTGCTTAAGACATCCACTAGCTGAGGAATTTGTTCAAAATAAATTAAGTATTTTAGCAATTTTAGCTGTCTTTGGTATGCTTAAGATTTAATGCCTGCTTTTTGATATACTACTCAGACTTAAATCAAAATCCTAGTAGAAATACATAAATGAAATTTATAAGTTATGCTTGAAGAATTTCTTAAAAGAGAAAACAGTTTGCAACACAATAATCTTAGTTTTATTTGGCATAATAGGATTTAATGAGAAAATCCATTAAGATTAGTCAGATTACTCGTAAAAACAAATAGCTACATTATTATCTTATATAGTATCGTATAATTGGGAATTTTTATTTTATTTAAAAATATTTTTAAAAATGGTCAAACTTAAGAGGGACACATAACATTTAGTCCATAACAATCTTTCAAATTTAAATACCATAAAAGATTTTAATATCATATTAGTTTTCATCATTCTAACATCAGATCTTTTTATTAATTTGAATTTTTTAGAAACTAACTAAGTAATTCATACTTTCATATTTATAATACATTCGTAATAAGTCTTTAGTTTAATATATTTCACTTTGTTCCTTAAGATGTTCAGACCTAACAACTAACTCGATAAATATTGTAATAAATCAGTGCAATAAATCCATAAATTCATAAATTCAAATTAAAAGCTGTTAAATAAAATTACCTACTCAACTTTAATATAATCAAATATTATATTTGATTTATACTCTATTGTCATTTAAATTAATGGCCTAAAACATAGCTGCACCAGTAAATCTTCACTGCTTTTTATAAGTTATCAATTGAGATGTAAAATTTTGTTATACACAAAAAATGATTTTATTAGTTTCTTCTTTTTCTACTGGAGTTTATTAAGAAGGGAAGTAAAATGCATTTTTATGAGAAACCTTGAACTCAAAGACGCGTATTAAAAGCTGTGAGTTTTTCATTTATCTCATAAGTAATACATATGAATATTTATGTATGAATATGTGCATGTGTAAGTGAATGGAATGAATACGAGTACTCGTAACCGCATATCGAGGTACTCACTTTTGTCATGTTCTTGATAACTTGTTCATTACTCGCGGAGCGTGCAAAGAACAATATCTGTTTGTCTTTTATGAGACATCGCATTTACTTAGTTTTAACGATTTCATAAAATCTTTTTTATAGATTTCTCTTTTTGACTGTCAGCCAAGTCATCTCCGAGCTACTCTGTATAAGAGAAAAAGAGATAGAGTGAGAGAGAGAGAGAGGGAGTTTTCTTTTTTTAATGATGTCGACGACTCGTTTCATTTTCTTTGCATTTCTTTTCTTCTCTTTTTTTTATTTTTTTTTGGCGACTGCTTATCAAAAAGAGAACGAAAAGCTATAAAACTGTCAAAGGCGTTAGCTTGTGTTTGCCTGTGTGTGTGTGTGTGTGTGAGTGAGTGTGTTTTCTGTGAGTGTGTGGGTGAGTGAGTGTTTCTATCTGTATACGCTTCGATTGAGTGCGTTTCTTCAAAGGATTGGTTGACTCTCAAACATACATATATACATCTGTGTATATACACCTATGTGCACACATCTATATAAACATTTTTTCTTTATTTTATTAATTTTCACTTTGCACACGGATGGAGAGTGGGGGAAAAGTGCACTTATCGATACTTGAAATTGAACGAAAGTAAATATTTTTGCTGTTGCAGTGAAAAAACAGCAGCAGGCGTACCTAATAAAAAAAAACATTGCCACAGTCACCACACCCCCTCAATCAACACACACACACCCACACACACACACAGAGATACTCACACAGTTACTGATGCAGCATGCAAAAATATTTGCACTTGGCTGACGGCGGCTTCTGTTGCAGCTACTGTGCTGCATTGGTGGTGCAGCGGAAACGGAAACATGACACCTGCGCTGGCAGACTCACACCACTACAACATGGACATGCCACAAGCACACACCAACTCGCACACACACACAGCAGAAGAGGGCGCCAAACAAACAAACAGACAAACAAACCGAGTCGAGATAAACAGGAACTTATTATGCGAGCACATGCAATGCTGCAAGTTGCAAATGGTGCAAGTGGTGCAAGTGATGCAGCTGCAACTGTATATGCCTCTAGGTGTGTATGTTTTGTGGTGTATGTGTGTGTGTGCTTTATCTGCAATTACAATGGCAACAAAAAGAGAGACAGGGAGAGAGAGAGAGCATTTTGTTGAGGCACCACTGACGCCTTGTTTATTGTTATTGTTGCCAATTGCCAGCAACGCCACTGACCACTGACCACTAACCACGCCCCCCCGCCATACTCATTTTTGAGTGGCATGTTTGCATTGCCATTGCTATACACGTTGTTCACACCTTGACCTCAACAGAAATACACAGTGGCAACTGTGGAAAAACTGTGGCCTGTTTTTCCTCTAACGATGTTTTTGAATTTCAAGTCCAACCAACCCAACCCAAAGTTTGAGATCTCATGCAAATAGCTTTGTTATACTACCAAATAATTTAGACATTTTACCAAATACTGCATAAATGTATGTATTCATATATTTTTGTATTTGTTTGTGATGAGAATATAAAACACACATACAGATACACATACACACATGTATGTCACTTGGGAATGCCACAAAACTGAATGCAAATCTAGCCCAAATTAGAGTCAAACAAACAGCGTATGAATATATATTCGAATTAATGCATTGTCAACAATTTTTGCAATGCCACATGACATTTTGGTAACTGGCAACTGGTCTGGTAACTGGCATCTTGCAACTCAGGAACTGACAGCCAACATTGGATAAAAGATGCACAGTCATAAAACTAAGCTTGAGCATGCCTCAACTTCAGCACCGAAAAAAATAGAGAAAATACAAATAAAAATGGTAAAAGAATTAAATGAAAACCATCAAAAGACACAACGAACATGGCCAAGAAAATGCACATAAAACTGGCAATTCATATAAAATGACAGCTTGGTTATTCCGCCAGATCCAGACGGACATCACCTGAAAACTAACGAGATTTCTTGATTCTGGCAAGAATCCAGCCAAAAACTAACGTATCGAAATTAAATTAAATAGCTGAAAGTAAAGCCTGTTGGCTGCTTTATCCTTTTCAATAATTTCTACGAATAAAAAAGTAAATTTTAATTATTTGAGCAAAGTTTATTTTATAAATTTAATAGCTTTCGTATCGAAAGTAGATTAAATAGCTGAAAGTAAAGCCTGTTGACTGCATTATTTGCCTATAAAGATTTATATATTTAAAAGGTTTAATTATTTAAATAAAGTTTATAGTCAGGCTTATAAACTCTGGAGTAAATATATGACCGCACCCCTTTTTTGATTTTATCAATCGTAAGATTACTTATGTCTGTAATAAGATACTTATCCTTGGTCTCATTAACTTTTCTTTAAAATCTCATTATAAAACCACTAAAACATATATATTTACTACCGTTTCCTTATGATTTATTTAATTTTGTTGAATGCGGTCATAAAAGCGCACTACGCACAAAAATTAAAAAAAAAGTGCGGTCATGTTTTTGCACCAGCGTTTATAGGAAAATGAAAAAAAAGACCAACTCAGCTTACAGTTTTTTTTAAGTTCGCGCCTTAGAATTCCCAAGTGGTTTTAGCAGTGCGTGCATGAGATGCCGTTTAGATCAGTTTCTTTTGACAAGTTTTTTTTTTTTTTTTTTTTTAAGTAACCTGAATACCCTTTATAAAATAATTAAAGCTGAAAATATAAAAGTGATTTTGAAGAAAAGTTAATGAGACCAAGGTTAAGTATCTTATTACAGACATAAGTTATCTTACGATTGATAAATCGAAAAAAGGGATGCGGTCATATTTTTGCACCAGAGTTTAGTAATCGAGTTCAGTTTATACGAAAATTCAATTCCACATTCCACATAATATGAATAATTATTTTCTAGCCAAGTACTTGAGCCTCGATTCCAGTTAATATAAATTGTCTTGGAGCTAACATTTTTCACTAGATAACTCAATCTGCAACAGGATATGAAAATTGTGGTTGTTTTTTATGTCAACTCCAAAAAAAAATCGCTGGAAAAAATACGACAAAATATATATTTTCCAACTTTATCCAGTTTGGTTTATAATAAGAAAATGCATATTAAACTATGCATTTGCATATACACGAGATGTACGTGTGTACTTATGTGTGAGTGTATTCGTATGAGCTTCAGCATAAATGAATATTTTCCTTAATGGAGGGCACACTATAAAATGCCCGAGAGATTCAGTTACTCACGACGCCTTAAAATATATTAAGTCAGCAGTTATTACATTTGTCTAAAGCTAATATTTTAAATTTTATTATTCTCTATCAGCCATGTTCAACGGGTTGAGAACTCGTAGAGAATTAAATATCTGTAGAGTAGTTTACAGACTTAACAAAATTCAAAACTCATGGAATTCATTTAAACTCATTTTTAAACAACTTACAAAAGTATCAAATATAATTCCAATGAATTTATTTATTGTATAAAATATGGAAGCTATCATTCTTTTAGTTAAAACTCGAGGAAAATTTATGACAACCTAGTATATAATTTCATATTAGTATTGTTGAAAATAAATCAAATTAGATTATTATTTTTAATCAGTAAAATCTCTAACATAAATAGAGGATCGACATTTCGAAAAGTTTGAATATACCCGAATTGCTTTGCATATATTCGGGTATTCATGCTGGAATATTTTATTCGAGTAACTATGTGTATGAGTATAACTTCAGAGCCAAGCCAAGTTGAGCGCATTTGTGTCCCACTTTCGTAATGTGGGCGTGGATGACAAATAGTTGATGCGCTGGCACGGCACGTCTCCTTTTAAACCCACCCCCTTCTCGCCCCTTTCCCACCATTCTCAGTTGCTGCGCGTGTTTCATGCATTTTTAAGCAGCCATTTGTCGTGTGAAAAGTGTTGCCTGCTTTTGGGCACTCTCTCTCACACACACACACAAACACACACACGCGCACTCACACACAAGTGACTGCCTGCAGCAGTGTCTGTATATGTGTGTGTGTACTTACGAGTTGAGCAAAACTTTTAATTAACCAAAATTGTGGCTCCGCGAAATCCACAAAGAATTTTTTACATAAAGCCAAAGGGGCATTTACCTGTTCCATATTCGCCTTTGCTACACTCAAAAGTTTCAGAGTTTTCCTTCTTTCCTTCAATCCTTTTTGCTTTTGTGCTATGTGAAAAGCTCTTATGTGAAAAGCCTAAAAAAAAACTTTGCGCCATGACAGGCAAACTACTTAAGGAAGTTGCAAGTCAATTCAACGCTAGAAGCGACTCAAAAGATCAAAATCACGCCAACTTCAGCACATCAAATCAGTGTGTATGTGAGTGTGTGTGAGTGTGCCTGTATTTGTGAGTTTGTCAGGTAAATAAGCTGTCAGGTGAACAGAATGATAGACGACAGACGGACAGTGATAAGAAGCTCTTTATTCCACTGCAGTGGAATTTCAAAATTGCCTTCACTTAATAATGGAAATACCTCAAAAGTGAATGAATTGTTGATCATATATTTTTAAGTTTATCAAGTGATCTGTCTGGGACTTAATTTAATCGAAATACAGTTCAAATTCTACAACTAAAACATTTAAAAACTTTTATAGGCCACGGAAACTATTTAATTTTTATTCTAACTCAAATTGTTAACTTTGCTCATGGAAAATTAAGGCGAATTTTAGATGGTAAAAGTTGTTTAAAAGTTTAAATCTTTTATCCATGCTGAATTGATTAAGTTTCTTTAAATGATTCCTTACGAATATTCGAATTAAACTGCTTTTTAATTTAAGGTTTAATGGGTATCTGGGACTTTCAGCTGTTTTTGAGAAACAGATAAATTATATCATTTTACATACATATAATATGCCTAATTGCATTTTAACTTAATTGCATATTTAAAATAAGAATGATAAAAAGTGTTTTCTTTGTTTTCTTTGTTTAATCTTTAATAATTATCATCCAGTTTCTTCGAAGATAAATATCTTCTCCCCTTTTCTCCTATTGAACTTTGCAATAATAAATAGGTTAATTGTTATTTTCTATAAATATTGTGCATTCCACAAAATTGTAATCTGAGCACCTGTGACAATTAACATGAATTATGTTGTGGTTTTGTCGCCCACAACAAACTAATTTAAGCCCATTCAACAATAAAATCTATTATAATCACCTAAATATTTGTGCTAACATTTGGTTAATTCCGTAAATATTTATGCACCTGACCAAAAGGATTGAGAGGATAATGTAGTGAATATAGTACGATGATGACATCCTGAGTACTATTTGTTCTGAAACAAGTTGTTCAATAGACTTGACTATGAACACTAGGAATTAAATTAAGTTGGGTTTAACTTTTAATTAGTTCAAATGAAATACAATAAATAAGGTACATTTTAAATCACTGATATTATTTAAATACAATTTATTTTTCCAAATTATTTCAATTGAAATATACTTATTTATTTATTAGAAATTAGAAAAGATGCCTGACTTATTTCCTTTCAGTGCTTACTAATTATATTATTGATCAGCATTAGTAAATAAGTATGGCATTATTCTTTATTCTTAAGAAAAGTAGTTTAAAGCTGTAGACATGACCACTAATTTATGTTGGATGGTCAATATTTAAAGAGAGTATCTCTTAGTCGAATCTTACAGTCTACCATTCATTATAATATACATAGTTGAAAAACATTTTGTCTCTGCTAAATACTTATTAAACAAATTCCCCCCACATAAATTGCTTAATACAACATATTCACTCATTCAGTGCTTACTCTTGTCTTTCTCTTCCCTCTCTCTCTGTCTCTTTTTTGCGTGTGTACGCTTTGGTCTGCATATGTGTTTTTACAGATTCCGAACTAGAAGAATTTGAGACGCCAGCTCGCTATAGACCAGATTCACTGAGTGCCCTGAGTCGTGCCACCCGCTTCACAGAGGATGAAATCAAACGAATTTATCGGGGTTTTAAGGCTGAATGTCCCACGGGAGTCGTCAAGGAGGATACATTTAAAGTGATCTATTCGCAGTTCTTTCCACAGGGAGGTTCGTGCGGTACAGTATACTTTGTTTCGTTAACATTTGTGACTTGAACTAGTGAATTGACTAACGCTTGCCTATATGTATTCGTTTCTCGTTTAGTTCCATTATCGACTACACTATCAAAATAACGATAACAAATAATCGATATGATACATACTATATATATTGTATGTATGTCAACCCATTGCTTGTAGTTCAGATCGTGCATTAGAACTCATCGCAACTTGCAACACGCTATAACAACAAATAATTAACTATAATAATTATAACTAAATTCAATAATTTAACTGCAACTGGAAATTTCAATTGTGATATTGTTATTATATTAATATTGATCTTGATGTGTTTTTTGATATTTATTAAAAGTGTAAGCTTTAAGTTGTGTGTGCTTTTGTGTGTATGTCTATTTAAAGCATCATTGATGATCCATCAATATGTTATACCATTAAATATTTCAGCTCATTTGTTTAGTCAACTTATCACCATCAATCATTTCCTTATTCACTCTCATATCAGCTGCATACAAACAATTCCATTATCCATTCAAATGTACTTACGATAAAAGTATATTTAGATAAATATTAATATATTATTGATAAAGGTTTTCTATTTAATTATCATGGAAATTATTCATGGAAAGTCTGATATGAAATACTTATAAAATTGCTTGCTACTTTGAATGCACCAAATTTACTTCAGAAGATTATATACCACTTTCAGTAGGTTCAAATTCCTAAAATATTTTAGAGAACCAGTTTAATCTCTGCATAATTATTGGCATTCATTTAGAATGTTCTTCTAATTGAACTGATTTCTAATCAGGTCAAATTTCAAAGTCAAAACAGTAACTTGATCAATTTAAAATACCAATTCAAGTAAAACCACAAACTTTGTCATGTTGAGTGGTTACCCAAAAACAAGGCTCACTTGGCTTTTATTGTTATCTGTTATCAATCCACTTAGTATCGTCTGGACAGCCCGCATTCAAATGGAGCAAGTAAATGGCTCAATAGCAGTAGAAGCCTTTGGTATTGGCCAATTCCATTGGATGGACTTTTGGGCTATTGCCAAAGGCATTTCCCATTTTTGGCATGTACTCCTCTCGTACGTATTATCGTTATTATTGAATCCTTTGTCAATGGGGAAAACAAAGGCCAATGGCAGCTATTGACCAAGGCTTTCGCCCGATGACGATGGCGATGATGATGATGATGATGGTTGAAATGGGGGAGAAAAGGCATTGATAAATAGATGCACATGAACACAGAGAAGGCTCAAAGAGTTGTGCCATTGCCACTTTCACAAAAAAAGAGAAAAATTACACAAAATGAGAAAAGAAAAAAGAGACTTTTCCCCTTGGCAGCCCCCAGTGGATTCCAGCTTGGACCTTTAGCTTGTAAAACTGAAATGTTGAGAGAGCAAATTAGCAAAAGTATAAAAAGCAAAATCATGTTTCATCAAGTCATGACTGGGCTAGCCAGAGTTACATTCGGTTTGGGCTGGCAGAGGAGGATGAGGAGGAGGAGGAGAAGGAGGATGTAGGGTAAAGTAGGGCCAAGTAAGGCAGCCGTCGGGAGGCTAAAGGCCATCCTCCTTCCCACCCACTTGACCTCGTTTGAATAACAAGTAAATTTGCTCATTTACTTTTTACCACGCGGCTGCTGCCATAAATAAAAGCCATGCCACAAAGCCAGCCAAGTTGAGGCGTGGATAATGAGCTACTGACTGACTGACTGACTAACTAACTGACTGACTGATTGACTGACCGGCTGACCGATCGACCGTCAAGAACCCCAAGAGTTGCTAAATACGGGCTAATCTTTATTCTGGTTTGAAAATTACGACCACAGTTTCAACAAATAAATGTATAGAAAATTCTAAAGTCTTTCATCTGTCTGAATTCGTATTTTTTTCTACAATATCGATTTACTGCTTGAATATCCCTAAAGAAAGAAACACAAATATATACAGGAAAACTCCTCAGTTTAGTAAAATGTGCAAACTTATTTGCATGTATTATTATTATTATTTTGTCTTGTGGTCTAGTGTGAAAATTTCCAGGAGTGATTCTCAATTCACACACTTGCCTAAGAAAGGAGTAAAAATACTTATATAACTACTTATTTATACAGGACAGAAACTACTTAGGCTTCTCACGTTGTCCACAATAAATTTTACTTAAAATCCATGATTATGTGTATTTCTGCTGTAGGCTATGCTATTTACTTGCCCGTCAAACACTAATCCCCCCAGAGCAAAAGAAAGAAACACATATAGTATAAAAAGAAAACAGAAATATTGCTACACATGTTTGGCACTAAATTATTATAATAAACTTATTTGGCCTGCCTGGCGTGCAAAATGTGAGCAATTCTTTGAAAGGGAAAAAGGCATGGGAACATCTTGTAATATGACAGTGGATGTGTGTAGATGGAAATGGAAATAACGACGGAGATGAAGATGGAGATGGATGTGGAGTTGGGCATGGAAGATGCGAGATGGAGCTTGGAAAATGTGGACGTGGAGCTTTAGCGGTAAAGCTGACAAATAAGCATCGACATCGACAGGCGGAAATGCTTGTAAAAACAGCGAAGTAAACACGAGACATGCTGCGCCTCAGTTATCTGATGAAAAATAAATAATGAAATCATTTTTTATTTTGATAAGCCGCTTTGCCACTCCGCCAAACTCCGACTACCCCCCAAATGAGGACTAAAGGCGTGACGAAGGCAGGGAAAGAGAGGGAAGACGGCAACATAACCTAATACCAGTACCACCAAAAAAAAGGCGAAAAAAATGAAAAAAAATCATCATCAAAGTTGGTGATTTATCACTTTTGTCCCAGTCGCAATTCCGACGCGTTGGCATTCTACTTTCCCAGTTTCCAGCTCCTAACTTCGTTCTGTTCCGCTCCGTGTCTTCCCAAAACACATACGAGGGTGGGTTGATAAGTAACTGGCCTATGTAGAAAAAAACGATTCACTTTTGAATGGAAGTAAATTTACGTTTCAACATAATCTTCTTTGAGAGCAATTCACTTAATCTCAAACTTCTTAATGCCAAGTGAAATTTTCTAGAAAAATTCATTTCTTTGTAGATTTTAACAGATTTAAGGAAATTTCTGCTTCTCAAAGTGCAAATAGATAATAATTAAAGTAGAAATTCGTAGTAATATTGCAATGATAAGCTTAATATCTTATCATGGCTTCACCTTAGGGTTTAAACTATCCAACAATAAATATGATAAAGACTTATGTTATCAGCCCACCCTCGTATATTAATGGGCCCATCCGCATGCCTCAGATTTGTTTTCCATATGCTTTTTTCCGTGGTTTGTTGCGAATTTTCGGCACAAATTTTATAACAATTTTTACATGGCACATTTGCAGTCATTTTGATTTGCCAAGCAAAAACAACAGCAGCAACAGCATCAGAATCAGCATCAGCGAAAAAAAAGAAGAAAAAAACAATAACCATAAGCAACAACAGCTGCCACATTTGTGCCTTTGAGCTTTGACCTTGCCTGTAGGGCCTTATTGGGCGTATTAGCGTATTGGGGGCGTGTCAGCGCGTCATGCGTCATAAAAACACATTAAGTATCAAACGGCGACAATAAACTTTTGACAAATACATTTTTGGCATTTCGCGACGTCTCTAAACAATACCCCCTATATATGTATGTCTATATATGTATGTCGGTCCCAATGCGAGACCCCGTCAAACATCCTCTCAACAATCAGTTAGGATTCCGTCAAAACATGGAATTGCCGTAAACACACATAAAGGCCAAGCCACATCACATAAAATTGCTCTTTGCCGGCGCCCATTTTATGAACTGCATTTCTTCCGTTAGTCCCTGAAAGAGGTGTAAACATTGAGGGGCCCTTAAGGGTAGCGGAAATGATCGATCCAAAGAAATTGTGAGAGGAATTGTGCAGTTGCAGCTGTAAATGGAGAGGAGGTGCTGGCATCAAGTCGTAACCATAAACAGTACAAATGAGCGACTGTTTGGCAATAATCTAAATGTAATGTGATGGCCAGATAAGGGCATTTGCACCAAGTGCCCGCCAGAGGGCGTGTCTTGTGGAGGATTATGAAATGTTGCAGTAAAAGTGGCTTAAAAGAATCCTTCGCCTCAAGGTAGTCAACTGTGTGTCCCTTATCAACGATAGAGATACTCTGTATGTACCTCAAAAGTGGTAATTGAGGGCATTTAGTCTAAGCAGCTCACAGATACTTTTTACCAAAAAAAAAAACAGCAGAAAGAAAAGGGGATGAAATGTCAATAAGATATGTAAATTCGCTTAAATGTGTAATTAAAGTACAAAGCTTTTAAAGAATCTCAATCAAAATCAAATCAAAATCTAGCAAATAGACTTTTTCAAAATCAACTTAAAAAATTCACTTTTAACAACTTTTATATTGATATTATTATAACAAATATTCCAATTTACTTTGTCTATGTAGAGCATACCCAACGGTATGCTTGTTAGTGGGTATGTGATATCTGGCAAACATGCAGCATCATTTGTTGAACATTTGGCAACTTATCAGTACAGTCACACACCCTTATGATGGCATACACTCTCATATAATTAACTGAGGACATTTTGAAGGGACTTGTTTAGGAAATTCGAGATGTTCTGAAATTGAGGCAGGAGTTGGGGGCTTCTGATTCTGTTTCTGCTTCTGCTGCTGCTGTTGCTGCTGCTTCTGAGGTTGACTCTCAAGTCGAAAGTTCTCGTTTAGGCCATGTTGACTTTTAGCGATAAACAAAAACTTTGTGGCTGACAAAACGAAAGTTTAGTTGCAACAATTTTTTGTATATGCTGGATGGGGCAGTGGAATATTGTTGTTGTTTGGCGAGAGCACAGCATTACTTTGACAACAACATGGAGGACACAACAGGGTCGAGGCCCCCATAAAAGTTAAGACAACCCAACAATGACACAGCAGAGGTAGAGGTAGCTCTCATCTTTATGCTGAAATTCCACAACACAACACACAAAACTTCATTTTCATTTACATTTTGACTTTCCCTTTAACTTGGGGCTTAGTTTCCCATTCACAACACACATTCTTTGAAATACGTATACTATACGTATACGTATTTTCACATTCACAATCACTTCCATTCTCATTTCTATGTTCAATCGCAGTTTATTTTGTTGTCACACAGTTTATCGGAGACGTAAACAGAGCACTTGCCAATGTAATCGCTTGTATATTTAAATGTGTGTGTTTAAGCTGGTATATGTATGTGAGTATGCCTGTGTGTGTATGTGTTATAAGTATAAGCATATGGATTTGTATTCGTGTTTGTATTTGTAGTTGTGTTAACAGTTCTTATAAGCGCATATAATCAAAAGTTTGAAGCTTAAAAGTTAAAGCCGTAGACTTTTGTGTCTGGGCTTTGAACATTTCCAAAAGACATCTCCCATTTAACGCATATCTTTTCTCGTTTTTATTTGCAATAACAACAACAACAACAACAAAAACCACAACTTCAACAACATCAACAACAACATCATCATCAACAACAACAACAACTATAACAGCAAATCCAACATTATATGCACATTATGTATTCAATACACTGGATCAGGATCACAGCGGCATTGTAAGCTTTGAGGTAAGTAAACATTAATGTATTTTTGATATAAAGTTTAAGAAATTATTCAAAATGGTTACCTGTAATGAAAAAGGCGTTTCCTTAAAATGAAATGACTTTTAATGAGGAACTGTTAATCAAAAAGGATTAATCAGACTTCAAATCAGCTTTAAACTCAGCTATAAATAATTAAGTACAATTCATAAAGTAAAAACTGTTTTAAACTCAGCTCTTACACATTAAAGTACTCACTTTTGGGAAAGACTTTCAGTGTATAATTGTTAATTAAAGGAAAGAACTAAAATATAGAATTTATTTAAAAAAGTATTTTAGAAAATCGTATAGAATTTTTATTAACATTTGGTATTCAATAATAAAAATGCACTTCAAATTGATAGCTGATTGATAGAGAAGTTCAATTTATAAATCAGTTAATAAATGTAGGAAATTATAGTTCTAGTAAATTCCCTAAGATATTCAACTCATTATCAGTCGTATCTTTTACCATATGCAAATGGTTGTTTCTTGCACATTTAGGTCAAACTTTAAACTTTTAGTTTAGTGTCTGCAGAGTCGTTAAAGAAACGGCGCCCACGAAGAAGAAGAAGAAGAAGAAGGGTCAAAGTTAGCGTATGACGTCAAAAGACCATAAAAAAGCTGAAAGCTGAAAGCTAATAAAAGTGCAGGAAATGAAATGGCCTCACAGATTTGCAGAACTCTATGTCTATAAAGTGTGTGGCGAACTAATCCTTTAGCTTTGCATAAGAATTAAGGAGTTGTGTTCCAAGTTTAAAGAGAGATATCCTTAAAGTCAATGTTTGGCCAATGACACTCGGTCGAACATTTTAATGTGTCTAAGCTCTTGGCAAATAATTCAATTTAATATACTTAGTTATGTACTTTCTTCAGACATAGGCAGGACAATGAGGCGGAGAAAATTGTGTTACTTACTTAGGACTTGGTGGGTGGGCTCAGTGGTCAGCGAAGTGAGACACCACCCAACAAGAACAACAACAACTGTAACAACAGCAACAACTACAACCATAGCAACAACAATAACAATAGCAACAAATAGCGCTTAAGTACAATGAAATTACTTTAGACATTTTAAGCATAAAATATGGCTGACAGTTGAGTTGAAACTCCGCTTCTCTCTTCACTAGCATCGTAAGCGACTTCTTCCCTTTCCCTGTGTATGTACGGAGTATATGGTTTTACTGGGTGGTTACATCACTGAGTGGCTGGGTAGTTGGGTGGTTGGGTGGTTTTGTAGGCCATGCTTCTGAATGCCCAAACGGCAAAAACAACGCAGACGAGGCCAAGAAGCGTTGGCCGCAGCTCATTTAGTTGTGGTTTACTGGCAACAACAGCAACAACATAAACAATATTAAGATGTAGTGAAAAAGTCGAAGGACGAGCGAGCCCAACTGTGGGAGACCCTGTATTTATGCGCCCTTCGATCAGTGATCCATTGGGTTAATTAAAATATATAATATATTATACTAAATATTATATTTCATTTTTTTAGCAGAGAGTATAATTTGACTTATTTAATATGTAATGTAATAAATCGATCTCATTTTTATTTTCCTCTATCTTTTAGTTTTAGAATTCAATTTTGTATCATTAAGTTCAATTTAAAATTCATAATACTTTTTGGTTTGGTATTTTTAGACAGCTCTTAAGAAATTAATAAATAATCTTTCGAACCTGTCAGTCCCCCGTCTGTCAGTTACACTCATTTTGCTATAGACCACTCATACATTTTAAATACAGGGTCTTCAAACACCAACATCATGTCGACAAAAGATATATAGTTAGTAAAAGTCCTTTGGCTAGATGTTTTGACGCTCTATTAAACACCACAGGCTACAGTCAAGTTGTAATAAGCAAAAGTTCTAGGCTTACATAGTACACATATGTACAACTAAGTATTATATACCCCTCTCTCTCGCTCTTTCTTTTCACTCTCTCTCTCTCTCTCTCTTTCACTCCCTCCACTCAACTACACTTTAATATGAAGCAAAAAGTTTTTGCAAAAAGTTTCTTGTTTCTCGAAAAGTGGTTGTCATTGATGGGTAGCATTCGTGGCATGTGACAAGATTCAGACTGTGAGAGACAGTTACTGATTTGTTTTAAACAGAAAATATACAGATTTAATAAAAAAGTAAATGTGCAATTAAATTAAAGGTGCAAGTCCTTAACATATCATTGTATATTGTAAAAGAAGCAGAAAGTTGTAATGAATTATCCAACTACATTTGATGACTGGTGTTGTTATAGTACAATTAAAATGAAAATTTAAGTCCCAAACACATGTCAATGTTATTGCTATTATATATTTAAAATATTGATTATCAATTAAAGTAATTGGCTCAAATTAGACATTTTTCTACACACCCATAAGAACTTTGTACAACAATTTTAATTGTGCGGTTTTATGCGACAATTTGCCAGCAAATTAACGAGCGTGAAAGTAAGTTTGAAAAGCCTGTCCAGCAATTAATAATTAAATATTCATGAGTATGAGACTAATAGGACAAAAATTAAACTTTAAGGCATACAATCTTGACACAATAATTCCCATAGTGCAAGAATAATTTATTTATAACTGGCATAGATTGTTAAAGACTTCATTTAAAAACAAATTGATTACATTGAACAGTTTTTCTACTTAATACCAACTTAATAAATAATGGTTGGAAATTAGCTAAAATCTTGTGAATTTTATAAAATAATTCATATGTAGTACCTGTATAATTGTGTCTCCTATCGATTAGTGATATATTATATACACTAATAAAATTACATAATTAGATTTTAAAAAATATTTTTAGCGAGGAATTAAACTAAAGCTTGGTTAACAGTCAGTTTAGGTCTAACTATAAACGATTGTTCCCGATTTAAAAAACAATCTTTACCATTTCCTCTTTCACTTTCATCTCAATTGAAGGTAGGCAATTTAGGCATTTTATTTTTACCAGCGGGCAAACTGTAAAGCGAGCGAAACAAAAGCCAAAAATCAAGTGAAATGTCTCAAAATTGAAATAAAATGCAGCACAAGTGGATGACACTTCTGAAGGCTGATGGGAGATGGGAGATGGGAGATGGTGGAGGAGACTGCCAAGAGACAGAGAGAAGAGGAGAGGGAGAACCTATCTCTATCTAAAATCGCGTGCAGTGTTCATGTCGCTGTCGCTGTCGCTGTTGCTGCTGTCGTAGTTGCTGCTGGTAGTTGCTGCTGGTGCTGTTGCAGTAGTTGCTGTTGCTGTCATTGTCAACATTTCTATTGCACACACAAAAAAGTGCAGATGAACAAAGCGCAAAGCAGAAGCAGTAAGAGAAGAAGCAGTAACAGAAGAAGTAAAAGAAGAGTGGGAGGGTGAGGGGGAAGCGGAAATCAAATAAATATGCGCATGCAAATCGTGGCAAATGGCGGCAGCTAGTATAAGGGGGCGTGGCTGGGACTGGGACTGGGACCACTTCGCATGCAAATTGCAAATAATTTTGCAGTTTTGTTCCGAGGTCCGGGTGCTAACGTCCGAACATGAACTTCACTTCCGGCCCCAAGGGCCACGCCTATTGGATATGCAAAATATGCCACACAGCACAGCATTGTGTGTGGCAAGGGGAAGGGGATGGGAGGGAGGAATTCAGCACGTGTTGGCTGCGACGCCATTGAAACGATGAATTATGGCGATTTTAACGCCAACTCGCCGGGTTGGCCAAGCCAAGACACAAGTGCGATATAAAGGCAAAGACAGAGCCAAACAAAAGGCAGTCAACTGCACACACACACATACAGCTACACCTACACTCACACACACAGACATGCTATACACTGAGAGACAGTTCGCTTATCTGACAATGGAACGAGGCCCATCGCGAGTTTCGCCTTTTGGCTTTGCCTTTTTTGCTCGGTCGCCATTTTCGTTTGTGAATAATGACCTAAAATTGTAACGACTACAAGGCACGTTCTCGATATAAAGCATGTGTGTGTGTGTGTGTGTTGTATAGTATATATGTGTGTGTGTGTGTTCACAGTGACAGCTGACTAAGTAGACTTCCGCTTTTCAATTAAGCTCACATATTGTTGCAAGGTGTTTTATGCACGATTTGCACGACAGTTGCTCTTATTAAATTGCCAACGTTGAGCAGCAACAACAACAGCAACAATAGCAACAGCAGCAACAACAACAACTGCTTATATGCAAATTGGATTGTTAAGATAAATTTGTGTAATAAGTGAACATTAGAAAACATTTGTACATTCCAACTTCTACATACTTGAATGACTTGCAACAATTACAAACAACTTAAACACATTACATTAAATAGACTTTAAAGCTTTTGCCATTTCTGCAGCTCACTTTGGCCAAGAATGTTGCAATAAAACTAACACTTTACTGTTTAGCCAAGAAATTTTTGTCATTTTCTCAGCTTAGATTTTCATTTTCAGATTATTGTGTTGGGTAATCTCTCTATAAATTGCACAATAAGTATTTCTTATCGGATCGCTTAGAAAGTTTCAGTTTAAATTGAGAGCACAGTAAATTATAAAATCATCCACAGCATCCTCTGGAATCTTATAGCTTTATTTTATTTGCCGAAAAGAAGTCTTTAACATTTAAAATAGTCATGATGTGAACTTTTGTGAATTCATTTGAACGTTTAAAGATATTATTTATAGACAAAGTCTTTAGGGTGAAAAGAAACAATATCATTTGCAAACTTACAAGACTTATTTTTGATGTGGGTAATACAATCGAAAATACTTAATACTAAGACTAATAAACAATAACAAGTTTTAATCTAAAACACAGTAAGCATACTTAAAATTGTCAGTACATTCCGTGTGTAAGGCAGTGTTCATTTATTAACGCATTTAGGATGATCCAACTTGCTTCTATTCATGTCTATGACTGTTCGCATTTGTCAGCGTCCAAGCTGCAACGCCCTAAAGTAGGCAAGGTTCTTCTCTAAGTTTGGTCCTGTCACGTGCGCTGCACATTGATAAATTAGCCAAAAGCTCTCTAAAATTGTTCAAATGTCCAAAAAAGTAAAATAAATACCCGCACAACATCGAATATGTAAAGAAGCAAGAAAAGTTGCTTCTCAGCTGCGTTCGGAGTTTCTCAAGATAGCTAGCACTTCCCCAGACACAGGATCAGAGGAATATGGTATACGGACACCTTCTCTAGTAGTAGTAGTAGCTGGAACATTTGTACAACTTTTCAAACTTCCAGCTCTTATCTAGGCACATTTGTCATACCAAGAACTGAAATAAATGTCCACTTCAACAGCATACGACATTGTGGACGCTCCTAGAAATAGCTGAAAAGGGCGTGGTGGGGGGGAGGGGGAGGGTGTCAGGGCTGGGCAGGTCAGGGCTGGACAGCAGTGGACTTAACTGTAATGGGAGCTATGTAGTGTACGTGTCCACGAGCTGCGGTTTACGAGCAATTTCTTAAAACATATTTTCAATTTCTTTTGGCTTTGTTGTGCGTTGTTGGCACTCGAACATACCTATCTACGAGTACCTCTGTATCTGTATCTGTATTTGTATCTGTAAATGCATTTGTAACTGTTGTTGTAATGTGTATTTATGTCGGCTTATTTTTCATTTGCTACAGGATTTTGTTCAAGGACTTTCGATACTGTCACGAGGCTCCGTGGAGGAGAAACTGCGATGGACCTTCTCGCTATACGACATCAATGGCGACGGCTTCATTACGAGGGAAGAAATGACTGACATTGTGACTGCCATCTACGAGCTGATGGGCCGTCTGCCCGACGAGTGTCCCGAGGAGGAGAAGATCAAGGGCAGGTGGAGCACATCTTTCAGGTGGGTGTTTGTTCAACTTCAACTTCAGCCCAGCTCCAGTGTCTTAAATCCAGCTCAGCTGTTCCCAGTTGTATCACAGTTTCTCAGTTCCTCAGTTTTTCAGTATCTCAGTGTCTTTAGTTGCTCTGTCATCCAATAAAACAATGCACATTACTTATGTTAATTACACAATTTCAATTTACGCTCGCCTCAAACGACGGCTTATTTACTCTGCATTATGCAAATCAAATTATGTATTTCATTTGTTGGCCATTTGACCAGACGAGTCGATGTGAAAATGGGACTCGGACTCGGACGATGACTGGACATTGGCCAATGCCATCATGTGGTCTGGTCCAGATTGCTGCCTTATTGCTCTCGGACTCTCGGACCCCATTTGGCTTGCCAGTCACGCATTGTCATTAGCGGTTGTCGTCCTGTTGAATGCCTCGTCCTTTTTTCCATTGTCCACCACACACACACACACACACAAAATGGCAGAAAAGCCAACAACGATGCGTTGGGGGAAACCTACGTTTTTGTCATTGCTATTCCTTCTTTACTTTCATTCTTAAATTTGCTTTTCTTCAAATTTTCTCTGCTAAGCAAGTATGCTCAGCTTATCAAGAGAGTTGGCTTTAAGTAAATTTAATGAACAGGACTGCCAGGAAACTGCTTTTGTACTGCACGTAAAAATGCTCTAATCAACTTAAATATAGGCTTTAGGCTAAGGTACCTATTATAAATAGTAGATTTTTGTAGATAGAAATTTAATAAAGATGCTATTAGGAGTAATAACTCTCTACTGTAAAGAAAAGATACAGAAACTATTGCATAAAAGGCACATAATTCAATTATTTTAAATTTAAATTTTGAATAGAAGAAAGCTTAATAGCAATGCTAATAAAACTATGTTATAAAATGACAAAAATTATTGTATGACAGATATGACCTTGAACTTTAGGGGAGCCTGAACTTATTTACAAGCTCAAATGTAGAAATTAAGAAATTAATTTTTGAAAAATTCTTATGTTCAAATGTAGAATCAATTCGTAGATTATATCATGATTTGACAAGTTATAAGTTTTACATCTGAACCCATTGGCAACTCGACAAGTTACAAAAGCTAACAAAAAAACTATTTTTTATCAGTTATGAATATGATTTTATGAATATTATATAAACAATAAAAATGCGTATTTATATTTATTATATTCCAATTTTTAAAATGTCACATATGGTTATTAAAACTTATTAACTTTTAAAAGTAATTTCTCCCTTACTTCTCATAACAAACAATGCCTTAAACATGTTTTGAGAAATATAACATAAAACATCTCCAATTTTATTATTAATTTGCTATTTACAGAAAATGGATATTAATCGTGATGGTGTTGTGACTCTGGAGGAATTCTTGGAGGCTTGCCGGAATGATGAGGCCATATCCAGGTCGATGTCTGTCTTTGATACAGCATTCTGACCATATCCGACTGACAAGGGTGATGAGTATACGGTTCGGAGACGGCGTCGTAGTCGATCCCAACAACAGCAGCAGCAACAGCAACAACAGCAGCAGCAGCAACAACAACAGCAAGTGGAACCGGAGAAACGTAAGTCAAACTACAAGATGAAACAGCAAATGCAACAAAAACATAGCACAAGACACCGAAATGCAGCCAAATGTTGTCATATCATTGACATGGATGATGCCAGCACAACAACAACAACAACCATTACCAGCTGTACCAGCAACAACAACAACATGAGCAACTACAATAATAATCACAGGTCTAGAACGATCACCGATGATTTCGATAAACAAGGACAACATCGACAGGAAGGAAAAGCGGTATACTATGAGGAAGATGATGATGATGATGATGACGATGAGGAGGAAGAAGATGATGCTGATGATGGGGACTTGGATGATTATGAGCATGGTGGGCAGTTTATGATAGGTAGACCACAGCGTAGTCGCTCCATTTGCAGGCACTGTTTGCGACCCCAGTCGGAGCTGCAGTCACGTCCAGCTTTAGGGATACGTCTGCGAAAATCTCACTCAAAATCAAGACAAAAGAAGAGGAGTAAGAGTAAGAATAAGCAAAAACATCAGCATCATCACCATCAGCACCAGGAACATCCACATCAACATCAGTTAGAGCCACGTATCGCGCCGCGTTGGCCAGAACTAAACATGGCCAATGAGCAGGCCATAAAATTTCGATGTCCACAGGTGGGACCCCAGGTGGGACGTGATCTGCACACTCCACAACCGATGCACTTTCATCATCCACAACAAATGTGTCAGGCTGCTGGTCCGGCCCAAGTCCAAGTCCAAGTACAAGTCCAGTCGCAGTCGCAGTCACAGTCGACTTCTAAGCCAGCCAAGAGCAAAAACAAATCAAAGCAACGACACAATAAACAAGCAGTTTCGTCACTAGCAACTGTAGTTGCACCAACGCCTCCGCCACCGCCTCCTCCACCTCCACCCCCTCCACCGCCCCCTATTGCCCTGCTGGCCTTGGAAAACAGTGGGGGAGTAGCAGGACCAGCAGGACCCGCAGAGCTTCCCACCACACCGGACTCTCCGTCCCTGGTTAGGGTCAGCACCTGGTATACGGTGGCCAAGCAGGGAGTTTCCTGCTAATGCCAGGCATCAGTTAATAGGCATTTACTTGTACTTAACAAATAGACAACTTCATAGCTCTCTAGTGAGTACTTTTGATATGAGCATAAGTAACTTTCGTTGGGTTTCGCAATTGCATGACACGGTTCCACACTCAAACTCGATAAAAAAAAAATAGGAATGAAAAATATAAAATAAAACACAAACAAAATACTCGACTCTTTCTGCTCAATTTCGTTAAGTAAACTCCCAAAAGCCAAATGGAAAAGATGGAAAGGTAAATTTGAGGGGATTGAGATTTCAGGAAGAGTTAACATATATAATAAATAGAAAATTTAACTCAAGTGTTTTAATTTTTAAGATTTGCATTCAATGTACTTATTTTTTACATATGTGTGTTTATACAACAATATATACATATTGTATTGTCCTTTTTGTCTCTAAATAAACATAGGCCAATTTAAGATAATATGGCTAAAACCCAATTCTGTGTGTATTATAAATTGATGTTGAGAATGTAAAATGTGTTATAGTGTTAAACAAAATTGAAAAGAAACATAAATGTACAATATAATAGCTACAAAATAATGCATTATTTAATCTAAATAATTCAATAAAAAGAAGATGCAAAACAAAATGAAAATAAAACAAAATTAATACAATTTAAATTCAATTGCATTTTGTGTTTAATTTTACTTTTTATTTGATCGAATTACTTAATTGGCGTAATCAAATTGCAAATTATTGAAATGAAATTGCAAATTTTAATAGTTGTCATAGTCACCAAAAAAAAACAAAAAACAAAGAAGGAAAAGAAGAAAAATATAACAAAAATTGACGTTAGCTGTGATGAAAATTGAACTACTTTAATCTATTAAATAATAGCAAAAACTATGCAACTAGAAACTAGAATGGCGTAAAATTAAATTAATGCATAAGGCTCGACAAATTTGCTCAATACAGCTAGTGACGAAAGTGTGTACGTGTGTGCGTGTGTGTGTAGCTATTTTTATGATTGTAATCTAGAAGTCAGTCTCATATTCAAAGTTTTTTGGTGTTGCCAAGATAATTTTTGTTTTTTGCTAGTAATGTATTTATATTGAATTCGAATTAGAATGTTTGGAGTGTTTTTTATAACTTACTAAAAACTGTTAAATAACTAAAATGGATCAACATTTTTTTCGGACTTGTCATGTTACAGAATTTAGGTTCGCCGTAGACTTCTGTCAACTACTGTAAACACATAAACACTAATGTGTGCATAATCATGCTTTTGTGATATTTGTAAATGGAATTTATTATGAATTTATTTTCTCTGAATGGCTAATTAAACAAAACAAAAAAAAAAACAATGATTTAAATTAGTTTTTTTTATGTTATGGCACGTGTCGTTATTAAATTTTGTGGTAAAAAGTATTAAGAGATCGTTAATAAAACGCAGGTTTATAAACAAAAAGTTCATGTAACCTAGTTTGGATATTTTTTTACACTTGAAGAGAGATTATTCCAATGGGTTTTAATAGAATTAGTTTTGAATAATAATAAATTATTATATTGTTTATTTAGCTTCAAAGTGTATCTAAAATCCTAATGAAACTAATTGGCAACGATAAATATTAACGTCTCGCACATATCGACCCATTTCTACGAAAGTATAAAAAATTGTTTAAAAATAAATAAATAAAATAAGTTAAAACTATTTTCTAAACGATTATAGCTAAATATGGTTCGAACAAAAATTTATTACAAAAGCTATCAGGATTAAAACACTAAAAGCAACGAAATTCCAGAAAAATTAGTTTTTTGTAAACTACAATTCATTTGAGAAAATGGGTCGATATATTGGTAATTAGTACAATAACGAAGTATTTTCTATGTATGTGTATATATTTATATATGTGTGTATTTATTTGTTCACTTGTTGTTAAAATAAATAATTACAAATTGACTGCATTTGAGACGGGATTATAAGAGAGAAAAACTAATGTATGCAGTTGCTCGTTACCTTTTGCTAACTGTTGTTGCTGTCTGTTTTGATATTCTACTATATACTATATTTTGAATTTGATTTGTTGTTATTATCTTTTGCAATAAACAAACACACTTACACACACACACACACACACACACACAGAAGGACAGACAGACAGAGAAAGAAACGCATGGAATTAAAATTCTTATACGCAAATTAAAATATGTGATTTTCTTCTTCTTATTCTTCTTCTTCTTTCCTCTTTTCTCTTTCTCTTTCTCTTTCTATGTCTTTCTCTTTCTTTTATTACAATTCGCTGCCCGTTGCTGCCCGCTGACTGCTTCAATTGCTGCTTTCACCTTACACTCACTCACATAAATATACATACATCTATCCACATGCGAACAACAGAAATTTGCATTACAACAAAATGAAAAATGAACAAAGCAAATGGCGAAAGTGAAAGTGAAACTGAAAACGAAAACGAAAACGAAAAGAAACGAGACGAGAAAAGGGAAAGCGAATTGTCAAACTAGCTACAAAGTGGCCATAAATATAAAATTATGGACATGGGTGTGGATGTGTTTATGTTTGTCACTTGTGCACTGCCATAAACACACACACACACTCACACACGCACACAAATATACATATATATGAGAAGAGTAAGCGTAATTTACCGAAAACTGTTGCATTTATTGGCTACACTGAAAAGAACCAGCGCTAAATTCTCGATACTCGATTGTATCAAAGGCCAAAATGTATATTGCCATTCGCGATTGAGTAACTTTAACTTGTGCACATACATATTGTAAGTACTATATAGTGTGTGGTGTGTGCGAATTGAAATTAAATGTATTTCTTGGTGCGGCTTGCCCACAAAAGTATGCAACAGCATTTTCTTGGTGCGGCTTGCCCACAAAAGTATGCAACAGCATTTTCCCAATGACTGCATGCGTAACGAAAGCTTTATATCAACATAAAAAACCAAAAACAAAAAACCAAAAAAAGAACAACTACCGACTAACCAAAGAAAAAAAAGAAACTAAAATACAAAGAAAACATATAAAAATTCAAAAATCAATAATTATAAAAATTAGGGAAATGCTATATTTATACGAAACACAGAACAGAAACGAATGTCGTCTTTTAAGTATTTTACCCCACATTTATTTCATTTGTTCAAGTTCTGGAACTGCCAAAATTTAAAAATATTATTATTAAAGAAAAAAACTTGTTTCATTTTGAAATTAATGGTAAGGATATCAGAAAGAAGAGTTTGCCATTTCCTCTGCATTCGTGAAATTACTAAAGGATGGCATTTGTACGGTTAAAGGAAGGAAAGCCAAAGAAATATATATATAAAAGAAAAATTAAATTAAAAAAAAAAATTATCTTAAAAGAGAAAAATAGTTAATACTGTTGCCGAATCCCAATTTTGGGTTGATTGTGCTTTTAAAGTCACTTCTTCAATCTGATGAAATCTCTCCAGTAAGAGTACTTAAATTGTGTCTGACTATACGAACCTTAATCAAATTGAGGTCCAAAGGATTTAAGAAGTGTATCCTCGCAAATGAAATACCCAATGTATACCGTGATGCACAAAACAATGACAACGGGTCTATTTGATTGTTGTTTTCAACTGTTATGACTATATTTTCAATAATTAATTGCAACAAACAAAAAAGAAAAAGAAAATAGACAGAAATTTGCGAGTCTACCATGAAACACCTATAGTCCACATACTGCTACTTAATTTTGGTATGTACAGTGTACACTGTGCATAGTCGAACTAATTTAATTGTGTGTATTAAACAATAAGAGAAAACTGTAGAAAGAAAAACAATGAGAAAACAAATCAAATAAAAGCCATGTTTGAATATTAAATTGGACCAGCAAAAACTATGAATGGAAAGCAAGTCAAATGCATAGATGTAGTAGGATTCTTGAGTAATTCGGAATATTCATTTTGACAAGCAGATATGAAAAATATAAATATATCTACACATAAATACAAATATAAATATGTATATGTATATGTATGTGAGATATATACAGATCAAATATAATATTTATCAAAATATTGGTGTATTGTATTTTTATAAGTAGACATAAGAGACACAGAAGACACAACTATTAGGTATTATATTGTTTGCAGAAAGACGACTAAATAAATGTAAATAGTTCGTCGTGTATAGTATATTTTAACTCACAATTGTGTGAGTAAATAATGAATGAAATGAGTAAGTTTCCAGACTTCCAGACTACAAGGAATTGGAACTTTATTCATTAGCCCATCATGTTGGCTAAAACAGATAGTTCTATCTACCACATATACATGTATGTATGTATATATATACAAATATCTTAGCTGTAGTCTTCCAAAACGAAATGAATGAAAAACAAATCTCAACAGATCTCCAATCTGCCTTGGCCTGAGAGCGAGAAAAAGAACCAAGAGCGAGTGCAAAAAACTATAACTTATCCACTTAGACAACCTGTAGCAAATTGGTACCTTAGCTGAAACACCCAAAAAAGCTTTCAATTTTACAACAACAACAACTGAGAACCATATTAACAATAACTGCACCAAGTGCGGTACTTAAAACATAAACATAAACCCACAAATCAAGTTAAGAAAAAACAAAAACAAACATTGACACATTTCACAATTTGTCACGCTAAAATACTGTGTCCAAACCAATCGAAAACATTAAACAATAAACGTTATCCGGATATAATTAAAGAAAACCAAATGAAATTTAAAAAAAAAAAGAAATGAAACGATATGAAATAACAATAGTTACAAAATATTTCATTATTTTTAGATAAATGTTGACACAGTACAGTAAACTTATGAGATTTTATAATGTTGCAAAAGTCGTGCATACTAACTGATCCTTAACTATATTATACATATTAACACTTAGCTTCTCTCCAACTTGTCCACGTTTTCAACTCTAACTTGCTAAAAAAAAAAACCAAAAAAAAAACAAAAACAAAAAACAAATGCTTAACTTTTCATTCACTCTAAGAATATTACTTATAAATCTATTACTAGCCAACTTACTAGCTAACTAACTTTGCTCCTTCGAAACATATTGGTTTCTTGTTAATTAAATGAAATAAACAAATAATACAATAACATTTCAAATTGAACATGAAATATTTACATACTATATGTATATACACACACACACACACACACCTTAGTACACACACCCTCAGATAAAGCCAACTCTTGAAAAATACCCACTCAATGCCAAGCAAATCAAAACGATATTCACCCACTTTAAACTCTGTCCCACCCAAGCTAAACTGGATTCTCATCATTCAATTCTCATAAACTAATCAGACAACCAAAAACACATAGATAAGTTATACGCAGGGTATTCAAAAAATATACATAAAATAAATGGAAACACGATTGCGGTCTGCGGCAGTTGAAGTGTTACCATTATTATGGCAATCACTGTGGATTGTACAATCTAAAAAAACCAAAACCAAAAACAAAAGATGAAAACATTTTAAGCGAATCAATGACAAATGAAAACTAAATAAACCAAAGTATTAGTTTACAATTTGCTGTTGAAGATTTGTTAGGGCTTGACTCGATCTATTATACATATTTCTTACGATTAAGCAAGTACCACATATAAATAGAAAAGTCGAAATTTTGAAAATTTGATGAATGGCATTAAACACGGGAAAACACAGAATATACTACTATATATGTAGAGTTTTGAACAATGGTACATGTTCATTTTCCAGGTCTAAGCCTTATCAAAAATCAATAAAAAACCAAAGAGTGTTACACATTAATGTATATACATAGTCTATACGTATTCACGTTGTTTTTTATCTAAATTTTATAAAACTGTTGAAAATCAAATTTTACCAATACAAAAAACGAAAAAAACAAAAAACAAAAAGGATAAGGAAACTAAACCTCTTGGTCAGTAGAAAATACGAGTATTTAACAAGCCAATAAAAGAACTAAATGTGAACAAAAATCTCGTTTTAGAGAATTTTCTATTAGTGTTATTTTTATGTGTTTTTATGTGTGTTTTGTTTTTGCTTTATTTATTTGTTGTATTGTTAATGTTGCGAGATAGAACTTGAAACAAAAACATGGTACCAAATTTACTGTTATAATAAGTATTAAAATAAATGTATATTTTTTTGTTACAAATAATTTCCAAAAAAACTAAAAACAAACTAAGAATAGATGGGAGAAAATACATGTCATAGCATTAGACTAAGTAAAATAATTGTATTAAAATTTCAGTGTGACTTAAATAAAAACAAAAATGATGAAATGATAGGACAGAACAGTAGAATGTCTGACCTGACAGACAAAGAGAAAATGAAGAGAAAAAAACTCATTACTTTAGTTTAAAGAGATGTCCTCCCAAAAAGAAACAAGACACAAAATATCAAAACATACATTGTTCTCAAAAATAACTCTTTGGAAAGCAAAACATCCAACCAATGAGTAATTCAAAATGATGTAGTCTGTTATCGATCGAAATATGTAAGTATTCAAGTAAGTATTATGAATGTATGTATATCAATGTAAATGTTCGCTCACATCCTTCATCAAACTGCGAGGATGGAGTATCACGAGGTTGAACTTGAACTTCAACCTTAGAAACTAAAACCAAAACCAAAAGAGCAAACCAAAAAAATCACAAATAAATTATAAAAAACAAATATGTTAAAAGTAAAAGAAAATATTGAAAATTGATAATTACAAATATATTCTAGTTGTAATGCATAGCTGGTCTTTTTTGGTGTAAATTTTAAAAGAAAAACTTTCCATGAAACAAAACCAAAAACAAACGAAACGAAAAAAAAATACAGTTTTTAAACTATAAACCGAAAGTAAACAAACATTTAATTAAAACCGAAATAATAACGCAAAGGAGAAAAAACTTTTTTTTTGTATAGTTAAAGTATGCATATAAAAAGAATGTATAAAAAATAAATGCGTAATAAAACTATGAAAGAAATGTGTGTTTTTTATTCAAATTAAGAATGCCAAATATGTTATGTTAAAACATTTGCATTCAAAGGATATTTAAAGTTGCGTTTTAAATCATCGTTTTCAATCTTAAATCAAGAGCTTTATTTGAAACGCAATTTGTTTTTGGTGGGGGGGGGGGGGTGGAAGGGAGAGAGTTTTCACGGAAGTGCTGAACGCATTTTCCCAACGCTTTGCTGCCATCTACGATAATTTCGACCTAATGCGCTTAAATGCGTCTATTATGATGGGGACGGACTCGGGGCACAGTGGGGCACAGTGGGGCACAGTGGGGCAGGGCAACAAAAGAGTGAGCACTGGATTTTGTGTAAATGCAAATGTTGTTTGCCTGTTTACGCCGCATTGTGCACTTTAACATGGCTCGTTGGGTTGCAAACTTGGCGCTAAAGTTTTACTGCATGTGAATTAGCCAATTGCTGCAGCAGCGCGGCAAATCAACTGGAAGCGTTCTAGGGGAATGAGGGAAAGGAGGAAAATGAAAGCCATTGTATCTAAAGTTGTACTTAATGTCAATCCAAATAGGGTTGGTTATCGATATACATATATTTATTCTTTATATTTATAATTACTTAACGTTAGCAAAACATTGGAATTGCAAGTTGAAAAACTAAAATATACGATTTAGATAAGCAATTAAAAAAATATTTAGTTTTTACCCCCTAATTTTTAGTTACTTTATCTCCATATCAATATGGATATATTTTGGATATATATTTTTGTTGGATATAAAACTCTCTTAACTGATGGTTGAAAGAATTGTTTAGAATTACATTTATATTTTTAATAACTAAGAAAAATAGCTAACCTTGAGGAAGCTTTTCACTTGGAAAGCCGAGATAAAGCGAATTGCTCTCAAAGAAGATTATGTTGAAACGTAAACTGATTTCCATTTAAAAAGGGATGCGTTTTTCCAATTCAGTTTGTTAACATCCCACTCTAGTATGAGGTAAAATAATTGCGTTTACACACATGGACAGCAATTTCCATTTCTTGTCAAAGGAAACTGGGCAAAACTTTTGTTAACAAGTTACCGGCTAACCCATAAGGACAAGGAAACTCACTTAATAGTTTTATCAGGAAAGAAAGAAGGAAAAGCAAATCAACGGAAAGAACCACGTCCATCGTTCCCTTGGCCTTATCCCTGATTATTGTAATCGTTAATTAAATCACGTTGTGGTAGAAATTAAGTTATTGACAGCACAAGTGCCTCCTTTTTGAGGGAAACGTGGCTAATTGCTAACCCACAAGTGCATGCGAACACGTAAATGAGAGTGTGTGTGTGTGTAGAGGGTGTGTGTGTGTGTGTGTGTGTGTGTGTGTGTGTGTGTGTGTGAGGGTCACGTGTATGCCATTCCATGACCATTCATGTTTGACTAAAGGTACCAAGCATATCTATTAAATTGTGAACCCAATTCAAGTATATCCGAGTCTAGTTTGCAATAAAACAAATTAAACAAGTACGAATGGTCAAGTCGAGACAGCACGACTAGAAGATACCCTAATTAAATTGTATATTATTGAGTTAACTAACAAACTATAAATATGTAAGTACATGTCCATTATACCCTATTCTGTTAGGGTATAACAAACACAGCATCAATGCCAAGCCGCACTACATGAAGGTCAGAGGAATCAGCCATGGCATCTTTCCAACCGGGAGACCAGTAAGCCGGGAAACCGCTGAGGATGCCAGTAACCGATGTTAGGGAGCCACAAGCATTGCGATGCATTGCCCGAAGAGTTAAAACAAAACCAGGAAAGGAAAAGTGCCAAATGTGGTTATATAAACCAATCCAAGTTCACATTTAAAGTGTCCTCCTGTCACAGTCAATGTGTAAATTCAATTATAAATATTCTTTGTCCATTGTTCAAATTAAATGTGTTTCAATAATTTATTGAGTTTAATAAAACTACAAAAATAATCCTTCTAACATACACAGTCGAAACTTAACTCTTATTGACTTTCTTAGATATACGTATGCATTTTTATTGACACTAGAAAAAATGGGTAAAAGTATTATAATTATTGAATTTCTTAAATTTTTAACTAGACCACAGCAAGTTCTTAAGTTGCACTATAAATTCTTAATTACTTACTTAGAGCAACATTTACTCAATACGCTAGTATGCTAAGAGGCCATTAAAAAGGTAAACACATAGTTATTTCTACTTATTGAAAACCAATTGATTAAACATTATGTAAATACGAAACCGGAATCCTATGGCTCCATTTTCATAATTTATCACTATTTTTTGTAGCCGAAATATTGACAGCGATTATCTATATAAGTCATGCTTTAAATAACAGATAAATATAGTATTTAAATATCCTGCCTGCTTGCAGCTTTGGCTTAGATCACTGCTTACTGAATTCCACGTATAATTTTATTCAAATTGTCAGCTTTGTAAATTATAAGGTGCAAGTAAGCTTGCCGTCTAACTATTACAATTTTCCCGCAGAGTCTTTGAACTATGACCAGGGGTCAGATTCAGAATCTCGGTCTGTATTTAGTGTCCACATAATTGCATTCTCATATGCCCATCGATGGTAATACTCGCAATGTCAAGGCATCTTTGTGAGAATGTGTATAACTATGTGTAAGTGTATGTGTATGTGTATGTGTATTTGTATGTGTATTTGTATGTGTGTTGACGTGGACAAGTGTGGTTTGCTTTGCGCTACGTGTTTTTGGTCCAAAAAGTGTTGGATTTCAGCCACCAAGAATTCAATTTTGGTTTCCACTGTGACTGTAACTTAACACGAGACACTTTGCTTCTTCAAATACATATATATTGTAGTATACTCTTATGGGATACATGTTATGTGTGTGTGTGTGTGTACATAGGTATTAACATACATACTAAGCTATCCTCATTTGCCGTCATACCAAATTCAATTCAACAAATCAATAAGTCTGTGTGACATTTGTGTCACATTTGTGTCGAAATTTGTGGCGTTAATGTCTTCGGTTTATGGCTTATGTCGAGGCTTCTGGTTAGTTGCTGTTGTTGTTGTTGTTGTTGCCATAATGTCCGTATTTATTACGTCTACGTAACATTGTTTATGTCTTAAAGGGCATTTGTGTTAAATAGATACAGACATTTATGCCATTGACTTTGATTTGCGGCCACCACAAGAATAAAGACATAAAAACTTATGAAATCTTTTGGAACATCCCAAAAATGACACCCGCTTGTTGACTGTCATCGGTTTGCCTTTATATTTACAATGTTATTGTCGTTGTTGTTGTTTTGTTGATGTACAAAATTGAAAGTTAATAAAATAGAATTGAGGTCGATACAAATGAAATTGTTGACCAAAGTGTCTGGTCTTCATGGTGATCAATTCAAATAGAAACCACAAAATGCATTAAGAAAAGAGAAAAACCACAAAATGCATTAAAGAAAAGAGAAAAATAAAAATAGATTACTCTAATGCCATGTCCAGATAGTTGTCATGGAATTCATTGGAGTATTTTTCATGTCATGGAACAAAGCACCAGGACTTTATTTTCAATTTAAATAGAACATTTCTTGGGGAGATGATCTCGTATTGACTTTTTGGGTCTGTTAAATACATTTTCTAAAGTCTATAATATCATCTATAATCTCATTAAATGCCTATAATTTGTGATAGTCATAAAAAAGTGAGAAATTAAAAGTTTCCTTTTGATTGCAACAAGTTGCCGTTCGCGTGACTGAAGTTTGTTAATAATATGATGGATATAACGACTTCTCAAGCACTTGAAAATCTTAAAGAACACAAAAACTTTCAATTGGTTTAATCCTGAATAATAAAAAATAAATAAAATACTTTACATTAAATATAAAACACTTATTATATTCACACTGAGATATATTAAAATAAACTGTAAATATCTGTTTTTCTAAGTTACATATATATATTATATTTTACATTTCTTTGATTTAAATTAACAATTGAATTAATTTTTGTGTGTTTTATAATTAAAGTATTATTTGTAAGCAACGGTATTTTACATACCTTAATGAGTTTTTAATCAGGTTCAGTTTGCAGTTCTTAGTAATTGTATATAAATAAAAATCTTTATCCTCCTTTATTAAGTTATTAACCGATTACTGTCCAGGCCTAATCATAAGAGGAGGAGGTTGCAATTTTTGTACAGTATGTACAGATTAAATTATTTCATTTCCCTCTTTTTCTCTTTTTTATGCAAAATTTTATGAAATTCTAATATATTATTCTAGCTATTTATTTTGTAACCCATTTCTGTGACCTTCTACGTATACGAAGAATGTAAATTGATAGCAATAACTAATGGTGAATGGAGTACGAGTATTAAACAATCTCAGTGGGTATTCATAAGTTTTGCTAAGCCGCTCGGCTTTTCTTCTAATCGCCAGCTATGTCCATTGCCAAGATGTCATCTATTTTAGCTCTGTTGTCTACAGTAAGCGCATTAAGGACAGCAATTAAGCCAAGTTGCTGTGTTCAGGCTAATCTGCATAATGTGGTGGCAGATCTGTACGCTCTATAAGTTAAGACAAACCCCTACCATCTTCAGTTCAGTTTATTTGGCCACCCTTGAAGTGGAGGAAGTTTGCTGGAAATGCTTCTTGTCGTGTTCCACTCGATTTTCTCTACACAACTACAACTACAACTTTTGCTATTCTTTTTAATCACTTAATAAAGCGCGGCAGCATCATCAACTGCAAATTCATTTGGGTTTTTGAGCTTGTCGAGGCTTTTGTTTATGCTAGCGACAACAGCAACAGCAGCAACAGCAGCAGAAACAAAAGCAACAAAGGCAACTTGCAACTGCAACTAGTCCAAAGAGAGAGAGAGCGAGAGAGCGAGAGAGAGAGAGAATAAGAGTGAGAGAGAGGACAAGTAACGCGTACCAACAATTAAGTCGCATTTGTGCTAAACTTTTGGATTACGAAAATATGTTAAGACTTTTGTTCAACTTGTCCGGTAGGAAACTTTCAAAACTCAACCACCCACCCACCCACTCAGCGGCACCACTGACACCACCAACTGTGTGTCGTTATCTTGTGCCCCAGCTGCATTCGGATCCATGTGGCACACTGATATAAAAAAATTAACAGTTTTAATACACTTTTATATCTTCAAAACCCCAAGTATAAGAATAGGATAGAAAATAATTAGCTTTTTATATTTTAAATTTGTGGGTTTTTATTATTTATATCTATATTTTATTTTAGAATAAAAAGATAAAGAAACTATTTACATATGTGTATTTTCCTAATAATGAATTAAGTCTTCTTATATTATATTAAAAATATTATCATACAAAGAACTTTACAGATTTTTAATTAATATTCTTAGTTTTAGTAAGTTTTTCTAGATCAATAATCTTATATTAAGAGGTTTTCATTCTTAAGATTTATATTCTTGATTTCAGCTACATTTAAGATGAATAATGATGTTCTTGATATTCAAAGGCTATTTTCTTGCAGTGTAGCTTTCAATTTCGAGTTCGAGAGTTTGGGTTTTATGACTGAGGGTAATTTGTAAGCGTTGGTTTTTAAAGGCGTCGCTGCATTTGCATTTCATTTGCCATACACTACAGTGTAGCCTCAAATAGTTGCCCTCAATATAGTTATACATATGAATTTAGCGACTTTAGCCAACATGCGGCCCCCAAGCACTGCGTCAACATTTATGACATTTCTTATGCTCTCTTTCCCTTGCCCTTTACACCCACACACACACCCGCTAACACACTCCCACACTCCCACACTCCCACACTCCACACACACACACACATCCACATAGATGCTGCTTTTGCAAAAACTTTTCAATTGCATTTAAACTTTGTCTAGCGTAATTTGGCAACGTCCACAAAAGAGAGAGCCCCGCCCACTGCCCACCGCCCACCGCCCAACGCCCACACTCCTGGCGCCTCTGGCCATGCCCTATTTATGCATTATCCTTACATTTTACTTGTATTTTCCCATTGCCTTTCACTTGGTTGCGTGCCACGCTTTGTTCACGCTGCGTTTGCTTTGTTTCAGTTTCAGTTTCAGTTTCTGTTTCGTCTCCTTCTGCTTTTTATGATTATTAAATTTGTCAGTAATTTTCTGCGTGTGTGTGCGTGTGGGTATTAACTAAAATATACACAGGTCTCCTTGATTTTCCTATACCCTAGGCATATACAAAGTGTGCTAAGTAACATTATTAAAAAACACCTTTAAATAAATAACAAATTATAATCAGTCTTATAAGCAGATTGACTATAACGAATAATATATTCAGTATGCTAAATATACATATATCTAAGAGATCAAGCTCGAAAGAGTTCACACAATTATAATAATTAATATATTTATAATATTTACATCTACCTCCGATATCAATTCTAGTACGATAAACAATAGCTTTGTAAGTCAGCTCTTAGTATAGTGTATTGCCAAGTCGACTAGAGCACAAATTGTGGTTTTTATTGGCCTAGGGCAATTCATATACCATAAAAGCTATCAACAGCAGCAACAAAGCTTAAATTAAAGCAGTGTTTTCCATTTTCCCCTTCACATGTTTTTTCGACAATCAAATTAAAGCAACGAATTTTGGAAAGATGCATTCAAATTTAATTTATATGCATTTATATCAGCAGTGAAGATCGAAAGCTGACATCTACTAAATTACTTAACTTAAACTTATCCATTAAATCACATAAAAAAATTTACTTTGATGAGCATACGAGTACTTTAATTGAATATGAGTACTCACACCTGACACAGATAGAGTCACAAAAGTTGTGCAACACTGGATAAACAAAATGGCGACTAATTGGGCAGTTGAAAGCTTAAATACAGGCAAGTACAATTGCAAGTGCACTGCAAATTAAAATGGCAAAATGTCAAATTGTGCCCAATTATTATGTTTAATAACAAGACAAGCTTTCTGCACATAATGATAATGACTTGAACGTGACATACCGGAGAACAGAGCTCGGAGAACTAAAGACAGAGCCTAAAGCTGCATGGATGAATGAAACAACAACAACAATCCCAATTGCATTGTTCTCTCTCTCTCTCTCTATCTCTCTCTCTCTTTCGCTCTTTCGCTCTTTCTGAAGGCAGAGTGTCGCTAACACTGTTGGCTTTGGACGGTTTTTATTTCTGCAGCCAGGTAATGCCTAACAATTCACCCACAGACAGTGTGACCATCTCTGCCCACACCAAGGTGGCAACACCGGCGCCCAAACGGTACAGGAAACACACAGCGCCATAATAGCTACAACTACGGTATCCCGGCACAATGAAACGGAAGTGAAGCTCGGCGAGCAGTCAACGGATTCGAATCCGTTGCCGTAATCACGAGGCCAGACTATCTGACAAAAGCGTACGGGAATTATCAACACCAAGGACATTGGTTTTGAAAATTGTCCAGTGCAGTGCAGTGGATTTATAATACACAATTGCTATAATATGATTGATCTCGTTGCCAAGGCAACAGTGAATACATACATATCAGTATATTCATCAGTCTGTCCTTAATAGCTCCCAATGGGGTATTCATTTAGCAACTGAATATATAATTATGGCACATTATCCATACGACCAGTGGACATCTAGACATATGACTAGCTTAATAATTTGTATGACAAAACACACAAAAAAACAAAAACACTTGGGTGCCCAAAAACATGCTATGTCCTTTTTGATACCTTTCCCTTTTTTTTGTTTTGTATTGTCTCGGTGTGTCGACTGGTATATTTTTGAAATTTATGCGCATATGTTAAACATAACTCTGAGCCCATAACTTACAAAAATATGCAATCAAAATACATTAAAACGACTTAATAGGCGTGCCACATGGACTCTGTCAGAGCTGGTCAGGCTGGCCAGGATAATACATGAGCCCAACAGCTGGACATACACTAAACTAAACACAGAATAACTGCGTCTCAACAAACACGAAATTGGAGAAAATAACATTTAAACAATCTGCCTTAGGCGCTTTGATCAACAATCTATTTATTGTATGGTTTTATTTAGCCATGTTATTTACAATAATTCTTTAGCGTTAGCAAAGAGCAATTGAGCCAAAGTAACTTGGAGTTTAAAGTAAAACATTATTTGGAAACATATATAACTAAATAAATGTAATTTTAAATTAAAAACTGTAAGAATTTCATTAAAATATTTCATTAAAGTTATATAACTCTGAAAGTATTCAATATCAACAAGTAATACCTAAGGAGACCAAATCAGATCAATATGTTTCAATATCTTAATTCATTTTCCTTATTTTTTGCCTACATTTTAGTGCTAGAAGTTCAACTTACATTCAAAGGACTATAGAGTTCAAAAATATTGTCATATAAGATCTTAAAATCTGAAAGCTTTGCTATTATTCTTTTTATTCAAGCAAACGATCAGTGTGTCTTTTTAAATAAACCTAAGTCAAGTAAACCAGATGCCTAAGCCATATGATGTATATATGTACATATGTAGGTTTGTATAATTGTATGCCTAATAGGCACTCCCTATACTTATGTGAACCTATAAGTGCTTGAGTATGTGCGTCACACAGTTGCGTATGTATTTGTGTGAATATTAATAAAATGATTCAATAACATAGCACGTAAAGTTTGAACACCACAGAACCTAACCCCATGGGCCCTAAGAGGCCACAAGAAACAAAAAGTGGGAAGTGGGCTAAACGTGACAAACCCCAACACACCTACAAAAACTCCTCAACCACACACATACACACACACACACACTTACTCATGCACATACGTGATATTTTATTATACATAGATATTCCTACTGAAGGGTGCACAACCAGTACATGTAGAAAAACCGAGCAACAACAGCAACAAAATAACAGTATTATTGTAGGGCTAAAAAGCAACAACAACAACAACAACAACAGCAACAAAAAAAATTCTTTTAGTTTGGGGCTAATAAATGTCAACGATAATGTTAGACATTATATTACAGAGACGAATACATACCTTTTTATATGCACAAGTTTGAGTGTGTATGTTTCTTTGTGGACAGACATAAGGATATAAATATACATATATGCCTATGAATATGAAAGAGATTTATCAAATTATTTCGACTTTGCGCTTTGTCTTAAAATCTGGCTGTGCAATTTGATTTCTTAATAAAACTTTAACTAGAGTTGTAGGAATATTAAATAAATTCAACACTCAACCTTTCGCATAAATATGTTCAGTAAATATATGGTAACATAAAAGAAATAAAAGGTATTCTTAATAACGTAGAGATAAGCATATTGAATTGTGTTATCAGCAAAAATCAAGAATATATATTATTTTATCTTAATAAAGAAACTGAATATTTATATATTTATCATTAATGTTAGCTTAACAACTTTTAAATGTTAAATGTTTTTATTAGAAATCTTAATCATAACTGATAATGATATACTATTTAATATATTTATTTATTTATTATTTGGATTGACTTGAAAACTATATGGAATAATTCATAATAGAATTCCTAGTGTCGTAGCATAGTTTTAAGAGCATATTTCTTGAAAATGTTTTATAGAGAAATGTCCTTGACAAGAGTTTGTTGTCTTCTTTTTCTATTGACATTTTGCCCTATGCAAGTTAATTTCGTTAGAAGATTTTTGGCCACTCTAATTTAATTAATTATGGTTGTCGAAGTAGAAGATAACACATGCAAAAACGGCGATGTTGTCATATAATCAAAAAGTGAAGTTGCCTCTGCTTCAGTCGAAATCCCAGGCACAATTCTAGGCTATGTCCTTAGTCTGAAGAGCAGGTTTGAACTTGTGATAGTGCACGTGCCACTGCGAATGTAACTATGATTGTGACTAGTTTATGACATGACCAGACTGTAGTTATATCCGAAGTCTGGTTGACCCAAGCCATAACGAGAACGAAGAGAACCTTTTACCGGAGCAGGAGCAGGAGTCAGGACAGTCGCCTGGCTTAGCAGCAAACTCATCAATCTAATCCTCAGTTATTTCCGTGACATTTTCTTTGTTAACGCTGACGCTGTTTGGAGTCGGAGATGTATATGGAGACGGAGACGGAGACGTAGACGGAGACAAACGCCGGCAACATCCGCACCCATTTAACTCTTACGGGCTTAGGGCCATCGACCAACAACAACAACAAGGGAAGGACGCACACAAAAAAGACACATTGAAACAGTTTCATTTACATTTTAGTTTACGTCTGGACAGGAGAAGAGCCTTGTTGTTGCCTTTTTCGCCCGGGCCGTGGGCCGTGGGCACACGGTTTTATGTTACCTGTAACGTCGCAAAAAATATGTCCGCTTTGGATACCGAATAACCTTGGACAGGACGCAAGTGGCAAAAGTTAAGCAAAGTCTCCTTGCAACACTCCCATAATATGAACATGCCGCCGCCTGTCATCACCGAGATGCGTTAACACCATGGACATTGGGTAGGACCAAGGATAGGCAATGGGACCTGGGACCAAACAACAGAGGAACAGAGGTAGGATGAGGCATAAGGGTTAGGTGCGGTAGAGAGTCATGTCTTTGTTTCTGGGCAAGAGCGGCCACAAGTGGAATGCCTGATTGTTTTGGCTGATGTTGATGTTATTATGGGCCCGTAAATGAACGTTGTAAATTGCCTTTTTAGTGGTAGTATCTGGTAATCCAATTAAATTATCGGTAAATAACCACCACTGAAACCACCAAGGGGTATATACATATAAACAGCTTATGCGGATCAATATTTACAAGTTTTTAACGCAACATAAACTTGAACTTCAAATATGTACTTCATGCGAAATGACCTACAAAAATGTGAGTAAGTATTGTATGACAGAAATGCTTTAAAATGTTGACAAATTTCAAATAAATATATGACAGACACATAATTTATTTGCATTCTTTTAATTCAATTAACATTTTTAATCCAATTTATTGCTTATTATTTGATGAATATATTTTCTAAATAGCATTTGGTCAACTGCTCTTAGTTGACGTTAAATAAAATTATATATTTATTTTTTTCTAATATCTTATCAGCTGATTTATTAGTGGCTTACTATTCTAAAATATATGCATATCAAATTGTTGAAAGTCTGTTTAGTTTAGTTTATTTAGTTTTTCTTTTTTGACATATTTGAATTCGCATTTACTGATTTATTTCTAATGTACGTTTCTATAACTTGTTAATTATTGCATTAGTCATATTTTTAATCATTCATTAAATCATATTTTATTTACATTCATTTATTTCTCTTCTCTAAAGTCTAGAGTCCTGACTGTCCAAATTATCCTTAGTGCACTGATAGCATTTTCTTTGAAAAGCTAATGCATAAACACAGAATTTTACAACGCCAACTGTTTTGTTGTCACGATATTTTTCCTATTTTTATTTTTTGCTTGTTTTCTTTCTGGTTGTTTTCACAGCTTAGCAAGAAAGGGAAAGAATGGGGAAAGAGAGAGAAAAAATAGGGAATGGGACCCGTGTGTGATGACTGTGTGCGGCTTAAAAGCAAAGTTATGTCAGGCTTAACTCAAATGCATTGCATCAATTAAGTGCGGTGTGCACATGTAAACAGTAAAAAGTCATCGAATAGCAAATGGTCAATATCATCAGGCTACACACACACACACTCACACGCACACACACTGGGACTTTGGCTTAGATTTAGGCTGGACAGGATTACAAGCACACGCCACTCTCAGACACTCTCAGCCACTCTATGCAATTGAATTGAAATCTAAATCTGGTCGCATACGAGTAATTTAAAAGCCTCAACTATTAGTCGGTAGGATTTGGGTTTGGCTTTGGCTTTGGGCTCTATTTTGGTCTGGGTTACGATTGGGACCCAATGCCAGGCAATTTATATGCCAGACCCGAAAAATACTGTGGTCGCAATCAGCAAATGGCCAACCAACCAAGCAGCTAACCAAGCTGGCGATAATTTTGTGGCCAAGGTCCTCTGTGCCTGAGCCTGAAAACAAAGCACGTGCGAAGCCAGAAAACGACTCAACGGCCAAGTTCATTTTTGGCTTTATTGTAGTCGAAATCTTGATTCAAAATCTTGCACTAAAAGGTAATCTATCCCTTTGACACTTCTACTTAAGCTCTTGTCTCAAATTACGATATTTGATGCGAAATCAGAAGAATATTATTCAATTCAAGTCAATCAAAAATGTTAATAAGTAGTCATATGGCTTAAAAGAATAGTGAATGCATAATATTGATACTCTGAAAATCGATTGATTGTCAGCAGTTCACATTGCGTATACGCAACGTTTTGCTATTGATGCTCTAGTAAATTCTGATAGTCTTATACTCGCCCTACAGCTGTTGATGCTACTTTTGGTGTTAGTTTTATGACTTGAATTAATTGTAAGTTCATAATATTGATACTTTTACAATTGATTGTCAGCATTTCACATTGCGTATACGCCTCTTTACCATGCGATGCTCTCTTGGTAATCCAAATAATTTTAAAATAGCATTCACTAGCTTAATTGAATGCCAATTCCATAATATTAGTACTCTAACAATCGATTGATTGCCAACATTTCACATTACGTATACGCATAATTTTACCTTTGCTCTAGTAAATCCAGATAGTTTTAAACTAGTTAGCCCTGTAACGACTGATGCCACTGTTGGAGTCAGTCGCATTGCTTAAATGAATGGAATTGATGCTCCGACAACTGACATTATGTATACGCCCCATATTCCTATGTTACTCTAGTAAATCCAGATTATTTTGAACTAGCCCTGCAGCTGTTGGTCAATCGTTCGAGCTTATTGTCCACTTATTTAAGGACTCAACAGAAACAACAGACAGGACAGACAGGTGTATGCCACACTGCTAACACACTGTCAACCCACAGCCGCAGCGTCAGCAACGAACATGTGGCCAAAATCACAAAAACCGCAACCACAACAACCAAAAACCAACAACGACTGATCTCCCTGGTGTCATTTGACTGAAGTGCTCCGTTATGGCATTTGAGGGACAATAAAAACCGAGTTGTTAGAGACGTCCACTATTCGTATAGAAGTGAATGAGGTTTAACGCAATTGCAACTTTGTAAATGTTCCAACAAAGGAGCAACATTTTAGAGCCATCTGTCAGTTAAATAAAACGCATTTGGCTTGTCAAATAAATTTATAAAGAGGTATGTGGAAAAAAAGAGACATCAGTGAAAAAAAAACGCCAATGGATTGATTTCGATTTTAGCCGACACCATTTAATTGAACTTTAATTGCAACGTTTGCTTTTACGTATACGTAATTTGGAATTGATTAAATGGATTAGATTTCTCATGCAATTCGATGGAAATAATAAAAAATAATTACCATTCAATTAAAAGTGTTAGTTTTAATGACATATTTCAATTTGGATTTTAGCCAACCGCTAAGTGAAGGTTTTGGCTAATTGGAAACAGAAACATAAACAGAAACTGAAAAATAGTTTGTGAAATATATATTTTATAAATTAGAGGAATGTTTCAACTTTCAGGCTCGAAATAGATACAAACATTTGAATTTAGCCATTTTAGAAGTTTCGATTACAGTGGCCAAAATGTACAACTTTCCACACAAGGGAACCCCAAAATGGGATAGATTTAAACCAGTTTCAACCAGATGTACGACTATCCAGTTGACGCTATTATAAATGTCCCTGACCTTATATGCAAATGTGTGGGTGTGTGTGCGTGTGTATGATGTGTCGCCATGTCTGTATGTTACTCAGTAATCTGTATCTGTATCACTACGAGAGTATCTGCACAATTACAACTCTCGGGTTGGCTCTCAAGTGTCTATGAAGTTGTTGTTTGTCCCGTTGTAGCTGCTCTACACCCTTGTGCTAAAATTTCCAAAAGTTCTGTCGCTTAACGCAGTTTTCAGTTTTCAGTCTACACACATTTTCACACACACCGACATACACACACATCCTTTGACCCCAAAGCACACCTAATTTCACGCAAACCAACTGCAAAACCAGAAGTGAGCATGTATTGGTATCTGCATCTGTGTCTTTGCTGTGGTTTTCAGAAAGCATTCAATGTTTAGTAACTTCTCAGCATTTGCTTTCAGTTAGTTGCGATTGTTGTCGTTGTTGTTGTTGTGGATAAAGTTTTAATAGCATAATTTGCCATATACTACTACTCGTGGCAGTAACAGTGGCTGCAAAAAGTCATGACCGATCCTAACTCTTGCACATAACTATTTTTAGACAAAAACAAAAACCTAAATGGGGCGAATGAAAAATTTATGAAAATAGCTGCAAGTTATTTGACCATCTGTGTGTGTGTGTGTGTCTGTCCCTTGGCTATCGTCTATGTGTGTGTGTGTGTGTGTCCCGAAGGATTCTAAATCTCTACACTTTGCAACCTTTGACATAACCTCTTAATGAAAAGCATTTACAAACGGTCAACTTATTTTTTTTCTTCTTTAATACCCTTTAAAATTACACTTGTTACGAATATTTTAAGCACTTGAAAGCTGTCAAAATTTTAGAGTATTCATGTTCCAGTAAATTTCATAATTTGGCTTTAAAATAGAGGAAGCTTTGCCTTTAAAAAAACTTTCTTGCTGTCAATCTTTTCAAATTTCGATAGATATTGGAATTTTTCGCTTTCAATAACTGAATCTACGAAATAAATCTTAATCCATCATTTTAAAAATAAGTAAGTAATGTTAACCCTTAGATCTTATAATGAAAATAGTAAAAATAGTCATATTTAAAGAATGCCAATTCAAATAAAAGGCATACTGTTATTTCTCCAATCAATTGACTTCCTGTGCTTAAAAGCAAAGTAGTTATTCAGTTGATCGGATTAATTAACATATGAGAATAAGAGTTTAGTTTTATATGTTACAATAAAATAGTCTTAATCAACTATTTGTTTTTATCAAACCAATATCACAGCTAAATTCGCTAGGATATTCAGTCTTCGTTGGCAAAGTTTTTCTTAGTTGATTTTAAAAAATTTTCGGTTTATTTTAGTCGTTGGTCTGATGGCGTCACCAGGGAATTCCAGCTGTCTGTATGTAAGTCTGTAAGTATATAGTATGTCTATATGTATTTAGCTGTGCGAGTGTCCAACTTTTAGTCACGGCTATGGACCGTGGCTATTCCCAAACTACAGTTTAGTGCGTTAAAGCGGCAGCTGTGCGATTCCGGTTAAAGTCGAAAATAATTTTTAGATTTTAGCAATTTACTAACTTGTCTAGCACACGACGATCCCCTCGGGACGAAATTGTCAATCAGGCTGCGGGTTCAAAAGCACAACTCCGTTCAGTCATATTTTCATTTATTCATTATTCAAATCCTTTTTTGGTTTTTTGGACAGCAACTCATTTTGGGCAATTGTCATTCCATTTCATTGTATTTGTTTTCATTTCAAAGCTTTGCATTTTATTTCTTTATCCGATTCGTTTTGCGTAACGCTTAATAAATCTCATTTTGAGCATCTTCTATATACATGCATATATACTTATTTATGCATATACATACACACATATGTATGTATTTATTGAAGCCTTTGTTTTCCTTGATTTATTTCTGTACGCTTTTCAGTCCATCATTTTGAGTTTGACAAAGGGTTAACGAAAAATTGGAGAACGGCAAACCATAAAAAAATAAATAATACAAGACAGAAAATAATAACGGATAAGACAAGAATTCATGATCAGGCAAAGTCAACTTAATTCAGTGGAAAACATATATATTTTATTAAAAGAAATGATGTAAAGAGGTTATTTATTTATATTTTCCTAGTGCTTAAAGCCAAAACTTATTAACTATGGCACTAGTTACTATAACAAGTTTTTAATTGTTTCTCCTCAGGTTAACTATTTCTTACCTTATTAATATTATTACATTCACCTTTTATTATTAATTTCTAATAATGCCACCTTAAATGCAGGTTTAGGCGATAGTTTATTAGTTTAATGCCGTCTTTTGGCCTAATAAACACCAGCGAAAACAACGCTAATTAAAAACTAATGAACACACAAATACAATACAATATGTATGTATATATGTGTATGTGTATGTATGTATATATGTGGATAAGTGCATAAATGCAGGAGTTCTCTACGATTTTGGCATTTTCCCAGTTTATTTTATGCAATTTGCTTATGTAAATTATATTTGCGTAATTTCGCGCATTTTGAAAAGTATTGTCCTAAATGTGCATGTGAAAATATGTGGATGAATTCATGTTGAATTCTGTGGCATATACATATATATTGTATTTATGTATGTGTGTGTGTGTGTGTGTTTGGCTATCTAGCTGTGCAAGTGTGCGAGAAATTATGCGCCACGTCGTGCATACAATTAAAATTGTGGTGTGTTTATTCAGGCGTTGTCTTCTTCTCTGTATGTGTGTGTGTGTGTGTGTGTGTGTGTGATTTGTGAGTGCCTGTCTAACGCTTAATGAATTCTATTTGGCATTTTATATACATACATATACCTTTTCAAAGCAATTGTAGCAAAAACTCAACTATAAAAACAATGCACTCAGTTTAGTAAGAAAGTTCCTAATTTCTTGGTAATAAAAGTCTTAAATACACACCTATTAAAAGCATGCAGTAGTATTATACTATAGTATATGTTTATATAGCACACAATGTTTTACTGCCTCGTCTTGATATACTAAAAAAGAAAGACAGTTATTATAAATGTCCAGTTCATCTTTTTAAAACCATAGAAAAAAAGAAATACGCTATCTTTGAGAGATCTTTGCAGAGATCTTTATTAAAACTTTGACTAATGACAGCTACATTATATGGTATGTCATACTGAACATATATATTTAATAGAAATAAGTCTGTTATATTGATGCTTTCAGCTCTCATCATTTAAAAATCGATCAAATATTGCTTTGGCAATCTTATGTCTACCTTTTTGGTCAATGATTTACATCAACTCAAAGAAACTGTTTTAAAGCAATGCAACCAACTCTATACACAATATATAATGCATTATACATACAAAGTCCGAAATGTTGATGTACGTATGTTTTTATATAATTTTGATCATCAACAGCATCTGTGCATCATTAGTTTGTAATTAAATATTCCAAATGGGTTTCAAAAAGGAATTTTGTCCAATCGACAGCAGAAGAGAAAAATTAGGACTGCAGTTGCACGTTGTCTGTCATCCTTAAATGTTTTTTTTTTCAGGTCAGAGGACAAGTTGTGCCTCATGCCACACAATGTTGCATGCCTCATGCAGCCTGAAGCCTGAAGCACAACTGGCGCAATGTCACGTATGGAATAATGTTGATTTTTGTGCTCAATGCATGTAGGCAATGGCAACTTGGTATCGCTTAGATGTACACTTCAAGAGTTACCGCAAAAGCATTTTAGACCACATTGAAAAACGAGGCAGGACCATAAAAGAAATATCATGGCAACAACAAATGTCATTCTAGTAAGATTCCTGCATAGCTGCACTTTGGCATTGAGTGCACGCAGCGAAAGAGATAGAGACATAGATAGAGTGTCAGAGCGAGACAGAAAGAGAGAAAGTCACAGAGAGAGAGAGAGAGAGAGAGAGAGAAGGACAGACAGACACAGATGAGTTTGAGGCTGAGGTGTTGCACTGTCGGACACTGTCGACAGCTGGAATTATTTGTCAATGACAGTGCACAGTGGCCAACAAATCATTGCCAAGAAACTAATCATAAATTGGGCTCACAAAGCTTGAGCAAAATGTGGCAAAATATATATTAAATTGATATGTTGATAGCTTTATACTTAAATACTTTATACTTAAATAAATAAAAATAATAAATACCTAGTACAAACAGATAAGAACTATACACATTATATATTTAATTAATACAATAAAACTAAAATTTATGAGTTGTATATCTTTACTTAATAAAAAAAAAGTATTACAGTACAACCCAGCGAACTTTGAATTGTCCGAATTTAATATGTTGTTGTTAACAGTGCTGTAAAAGGTAACAGAGAGCTGATCTGTTAAGGTGCTGGCTATTTTTCCGATAAGTTTTCTCAAAGTTGTCTATTCTTCTCAATTGATGATTGATTAATTTAAATGAGCAAGATTCGTTATAGTTTATATATTAAACTTTTGATATATTTTATTAAGTAAATAAATTCCTTAATTTAAAAATTATTTTGTAAGCTAAGAATATTGATTTCCAAGGACTTGTAGAAAATTATCGGGCGATTGAAAACATTTCTGTACTGTTTAATTGCAATTTTGTATCACTGTGTTGATTCCACATTACTGTATGGTTTTTTTCGCTTTACTTTGACTGCTGTATAGCCATAGCTCCAGGCTTAGCATGTATGTATGTATGTATGTATGTATGTATGTATGTATGTATGTATGTATGTATGTATGTATGTATGTATGTATGTATGTATGTATGTATGTATGTATGTATGTATGTGCCTCAGTATCGCTATTCACATTCACATTTTCTCTCTGACACTCACACAGATACAGATACTAGTGTACAAGTGGCATACTTAAATGCTGCCATTTAGATTTCCGATTCATCTGACGATGGCTTTAATCGGAGGCGTCTGATTCACAACATTTTGCGCTGTCATACATTTTTTAAGTTATTCAATCCACAAAATCAAGTGTCGCTCGACACTTTCCACTTTCCACTGCCACTCCATTACAAAATAGGACCATTTTGACAAGCTTGCCTCCCAAGCTGTCCAAGCCAACTTGCCACCAAGTGGCATGGCGTTCAATTGTCGCAATTACGTTGGCATCTCAATTGATTGCCACTTGCCACGCGCGGCCACTCGATCCAACCTCAAAGGCAAAGACAAACCGCTAAGCAAGGCAAATCTAAGGAAATCTCAACACTTGTAAAATCAATTGTAAACTGCCTTTTGAACATTTCAAATCTGAACACACTTAAGTCGGAATCGCATTTTCAAAATCATTACAATTGGGTCTGCCAGCTGTAAAGACTTTAAGATAGCTAAATAGGATTTTAAATTAATTCGATATTCATTCTTCGCTTTTCGATAGTTTGCCTAGCTTTTGTCATTACAATTAAGTAGATCTTAAGAGTATAACCCTCATTTGAATAAAATATATTGTCTTTTTTAGAAAAAATCGTTATTATTTTCAGAAAAAATTCTTCTAATAAGTAGAAAATAATTTTAAAAGTAAGAAATTAGTTTCTGGGTAAAGAAAAAATTTGATTTACATATTAGAAATGCCTTTCAAACTTTCTGAAATGATTGTAGATTATGGGATTATCAGATCATGATTACATAATATGTTTACTAAATAATAATTCTCACTCACAGGTGTAGTTTAGAGATACCATCTACAGGTCAATCAAAGCTGCTTTGAGAGCATTCCATTTAAATTATACCCTGAGTTTGATTGGTTTTCCAATTTGAATCTGGATTACTCCGGTGTGCATTGGTCCAGAGTTTAGCTTCTGATTTAGAAGTGAACTCAGTTTCTGTTTCTGTTTCAGTTTCTGTTTCAGTTTCTGGTAATCGATTCGATTCGAATGCATATTTTGCGCTTGGTTGCCCACTAATTCAACAATACGCAGTCTTACAATCAGCTGTGATGTATTTGATGTTCGCATGACTTGAACACAAACTGAAAGTCATTTATTTGCCTTCAATCAATCGTGAAATTGTTTAGTGCATTAAATGCCGCACCAGTCATAATATAACTTGTACTTATACCACTCTTTATCATACTATATATTGACATATTGGCCAATACAAACATAAACTCAATTACATTCGCCCAATAACTCAGAATCCATTGTATGTATCTCATAAAAAGTGTATACAGAATTTTGTAAATATATATATTATGTACAAAGAATCATTTAATCGACTGATGAAATAATTTGAAAAATACTAATGCCTAAATATTGAATAGTTTAAGTCACTTTGTAGTAAAAGGGAAATAGATTTACATCAGTTTCATAACAAATAATCAGAAATTATAGCTTAAGGTTATTTCTCCATACTTAAAATGTTTTTATACCTCTTTTAATTTAATCTCCAACAAGCTTTTATAAAAAAATGATTTTCCCCTTTTCACATATTTTTATATTATATGGAAATATAATTTATTTAAAAAGCATTCTGATTTAAGCTTTCAAGTGATTTCAAAGCCAGCCATGAATCTGAAAGTACTTACTTGGCATCAGTATACATGTTTTATATATTGAAAAATTGTTATTTTGAAAATTATACGATTAATTGTGAATCTGAATCTGAGTAGAGTTTCTGTGCCGCTAGAAAGCCGCTTGTCCAGCTCACATATCATGCCTAAGAAGCGTTAAGCAATAACAACAACAATAACAACAAGATCAAGATGAAAAAGTAGAGGCCATTACAATTACGTAGGAGTGCGTGGGCGTTAAGAAGAAGATGGAGATGGAGATGGAGATGATGGCGACCAAGACGAAGACGAAGACCCAAACGAAACCAAAACTGGCTGACTCGATGAAAATTCGATGACAATTAATTACAGTTAGGCGCGAGGCGTGAAAATGGCTGGCGAAAACAACAACAACAGTAACAGCAACAGAAACAGCAACAGAAACAGAACAACAACAATGGCGACAATGCCATGCCATGGAAAGGCGGCATAAATACATAAACGTCAGCAAATTATAAATTAATTCAACGCATTTAATGAAGAAAAACGCCAGAACCAAAAGCAAACAAACCCCTGAAAAACCAGGGACCACGGATAGAGGCGCAGACATGGAAAATGCAAATGCGACGCCAACTAAACACACCGACAACGACAGAGACAGAGAGAGAGAGAGAGAGAGAGAGGGGAGAGAAGGGGAGAGAATACAGGCAGACGCTTGAATTAAATAAATGAAATACATAAATAAAAACAGATGAGCCTTTGCCGAGTGTCGAGTGTCGAGCTGCGAGCTGCGAGCTGCGAGCTCTTCGAGTTTGGAAGCTTGAGCAAACCACAAGGCCAACATCCAACATCCAACAACAACATTCAACATTCAACATCCAACACCCGCAACCAAAAAAACGTAGCCCAAAAAATAAAGAAAAACCAGCCGGAAAAGCACATTAAACAACAACACCCCAGCAATTAATCAGTGAGAAACTGCAAAAGAGCTGAAGGCAACAACGAGAACGTCACCAACAGGACGACAGGGCGACAGGATGACGACGACGACGACGAGACATTGTGACTATTGGCAATCTTAAAGAAGTTAAAACAAGGCAAAATCAGGCAAAACGCCTGATTATTAATTAAACGATTTTCCATGTGGTTAAATCATTTCTTATTATTCGTTGAGTCTAGTCTATCTAAATCAATATTTTATTAATATAAATGAAGTCTAACCTATTTAACGAAAGGATATTCCGTTTAGTACTATCCTGTATACTACAAAACTGTGAAGCCAACTATTCCTTACAGGAGACACGCATAAGCATTCGAGGACACAGGTGCCAATAGCTTGCAAACAAACAAAAACAGGATGTATAATCCTCCTGCATTTCAGTAATTATATATTAAATTTCACTTTTTTGTTAGCTAGCACAAATGTCAAACTAATTTCAAAAGAAAGAAACAAGTGTCTATAAATTAATATTATTTATTTAAATTACCAAAACTGTCATCAATGAAATTAACAACTTATGTCATACATAATATAATAATAAATACAACTATATCAAAAATAAGTCCGAAAGGCTGCAGTCGAGTTTACGAGACAGTATGATACCCAGTATATCTATATAAATATATTTTAAAGATACTCAGTATCTCTAAATGCCTCTAAAGTTCAACTTCCAAATAGTTGAAATTTTTCGGTTAGGTGTCTAAACTTCGAAATAACCTTGATCCAAATTTAGCTCTTTTCGTGGCTGGACACACACAGACAGGCAGACGGACAGACGGACACATATGCACAAAGTTAACAGAATTAAAATATGTATCCTGCATTCATGCGTTAATTTCATTCCCCTGTCCTTTTTTATAACATACAGTACGTATGCCATATTTGTTTGGCTTTTAGTGTCCTATTAAGGAATTTTTTGGCATAACTTTTAAATTGATTTTGAGATCAAGGCGCGAACTTCACTTAAAGCGAATTTTTATGGCTTACAGAGTATAAAAGAGTTTAACGCTTAGTAAAAACGTAATTGCTGGGACTTTCAAATTTTTGAGCAATAGCAATAGCAATAGCAACTTTTCGGCATAACAACAAAAAGCTGACTATGTGGAAATACAATAAATATAAAGCGAAAGCGAAAGCACAATCGAAATGGAAATGATAATCAAAACGCACATTTTATCCGTAACTTTTGCCAGAATACGAATACGTAAAATAACGGGCTGAGTTGTGCTCGTAAATCTATCTGCAAACATTTAGCTGGCTCGGAAATACATACAGTATGGAGTAGGGAGTTAGTCTAGGATTTATGATGCGAAAATCCCATTGCCATATTTAGAGAGTTAAAATGTTTTGGAATTTCGCTGGCAGCAAATTTCTCCATCCCCATTCCCATTCCCATTTCCATTCCCATTTAATAGTCAGTTGTTGTTTCTCTCTTGTCGGTTGCTGTCAGTTTTACTTTGTGAAACACTTTTCTAGTTGCTTACCCTTCAACAAATTTTTGACAAAATCAGCTAAATAAACACTGAGAGCCTCGAGCTGGGAAAGTACTTGGTGTTTTTCAACTTGAACGCCTTTAGGTCTGCCCCAATGCATTTCCATTTCATATTCACTTGAAAATGCCACCAAAGTTACACAAACTCTTCTGACAGCCACACATTCTTACCACAGTTTTCTTAATTGAAAGCGAATATAAAACCATCAAACATTATTCAATAATTTTCACAGACTCAAGTCTAGCAATTTGATTGCTTGAATTGCAATATGGCATCATAAATGTCGAACCTATCAATAGGGATACATATACATACATATAGTCCTTCTCGTTTATGCGTCTGTCCACTGAGGTGGAAAATAAGCGAAACATTTCTCCATATTCTCAATCGGCCAAAACCAATTAATTTCCTCATTGATTAAGGCTACTCAACAGTGCAATACAATTTTACTGCATGCACAAAAAAATGGTAAAACTTTTGACAATCGAGTCAAACCGACTGTGTGAGACTCTGTACGAATTCTTTATATAAAATATTGTAATTACTTAATTATAGTCAATATCAGTGTAAAAGGAGATCAATTTGATCAACTGTTGCGTTAACTACATGTAAACTGTGAGTTGACATTGGTTGTCAACCTTGCTCGAATTGGCTAAAGTCCATCATATTTGGGTGGTCAACTTTGCACAAATTGACGCTGCGTGTGTTAGCCTTAAATAGCCGACAAATTGGTCAACAGTTGCCGGTAATAACATTTAAATAGTTTGTTGATATTTGTTTTCAACTGTGCTCGAATTGATATTGAGTTTTTTAGCAATAAACAGAGCTGCAATGTCATGTAAGTAATGTAATGTCAGTAATATATTTATTTTGGTTGACAACTTTGCCTGAATTGACACACACACATCTTCTGGATATGACACTCTGTGTGTGTAATTATACCATAATATTCGAAAATTTGTCGCCGCCAGTCAAATCAATTGTTAATGAATTTCAGACAGAAAGGCAAATGGAAAAGAAGACCAATAATAAATGAAATAAATTAAAATAATAAAATGAAGCAATTAATCTTCGCCCTGCAAAAAGGTGAAATTCTCTGAAACACCTGTGAAAGTAATTGTTATTCCAAGAAAAATAAATGACGCACGCATAAATTTTATATATTCAACTTTATTTTATTATTGCAATGAAAGGAAAACAGCAGTTTTTCAGAGTTAGCATTTTTTAAAACTCTAAAACCGAAACTTTTAAACTAAGTTAGAACTAGAAGACCTTGTGTAAATTGAAAGATGAAAGTTTAAATTTAAATAGACTCGTAGTTTTGAATTTAATAAATCTATTAGTTAGTTGAAGTGACAGTTGAATCTATTGATTTACAAACAAAATAATAGCTTTAACATTTTTTCATTAAAATTTTAGGAAAACTGCAGCTTCTTAAGCACTTTTAGCATTCCTTATATCTCTAAAACCGAAACGCTTTAGTTTAAAAGTAACAACTATAACATCTTGTTTAAATTGGAAGATGAAAGTTTAAATTTGAATAGACTCGTAGTTTTGAATTTAATAAATCTATTAGTAAGTTCAAGTGACACTGTTGCCTACGAAAACAACACATCTCTGTGCCTTGGCTGGTGAATATTGATGTCATCATGACTGTTATTGTAGTAGTTACTGTTGTTGTTGCTGTTGCTCTTGGTGTTGCTGTTGCTGTTGCTGTTATTGGGGACTAGTAGTTGCTGGTAAGTTCAGCAATACCACTAATTTATGCGCATTCAGTTTAAAATTGCAAATGTGTGCAATGTGGGCGGCTCTCTTGGTTAACTGATGGTTTGGTTTGGGTTGTTGGTTGGTTCATTGGGTGGTTTCTCGGTTCGTTGCTTGAATTGTACGGTCACTTTGTTCATTGCATGCCTGAACTGAACTGAACTGAACCAACTGACGTTGACCAAATTGGGCATTGCCCAGGCCCAATGGACTCTGATGTGGTCCACAATTTGGGGCTGTTCACTGCAATCAGCCAGATACTAACACATACACATACACAGACACAGACACAACGCAAATTGCAATAAGCATGGAAAAATGCATTTCATGTTTATTGTATTGCACATTGCTGTTTTCGTTGTAGGCCAATTTTAAGTAATTTTCTATTGCATTGTCACAACAATGTCTTATCATTAATACATAAGCTTAAACAACATGTTGTAGCTTTGTGTTGTCAACAATTAGTACTTGTTTCCATTTATTTATTTAATGTCTTGAGCATTTCAGCCAGCTCAATTCTTAATCATGTACTAATTGCTGTATTTTAAGTATCTACAAGATTTTATTTTATACCAATATTTATTTAATGTCTTGGTCATTTTTGCAAATTTGTTTTTAAGCATGAACTAATTGCTCTAAGTATTTTCAGTTGTCCCTAAGCTTTTTGCAAAATTAGCCGATTTATAACGAATTCAAAAGACGAAGTAAAGTTGCATTTTCTCTAATTTAAGCTTTTCTGCTGTTCTTTAAAATGTCCCAAATAAAATGTATAATAATAGAAGAATGTGTCACCACAAATGTTCGACAAAAGAGAAGAAAACAAAGAGGAGAATTGAATTTTCATCTATATTTTTTAAATAATCTCTGAAATAATAAAGCAGAAATAGCTTCACGTTCAGTTGCAACGGATATAAAATAATATTTGCAACTTAATATACCTACAAATCCTGAATTTCTACAAGCTGAAAAAACATCTATGAAATGAAAGTAAGCAAATGCTTATGACCATATGAATACCGTTGTAATGACCAGATTTTTGTGGACTTTCTAACATTGAAAAGGCCATATTCAGTAAAATGTTAAACATGAAACATAAAACAAGTGAAAGCCAAAACGACGACAGCAGCAAAAACGCCATAAAACAAAAATGAAGACAACAGTTAAGACTGCTCGACCTGCAGATACCCTAAGTACAATATCTGACCATATATTAGTAAAGGTATTTAGTTGCTATAATTATTTTCAATTTTATTATTTAAATTTTATAAGATAAATATACTTATACTTTTTTATACATATGTATTTTTCCATTTGGGTAGAAAAGGTAAAAGCTAAACAATTTAGCGTTGTCATAGAAGTACAGGGTATTTATTGCTGTTGAGCCAACACATGTTTGACCATTTTAATAGCAAACATAAAAAGGACAAATGCTGGTTCACACAAAAACGGTTTATTGTCTACCAGAATCTGGACAGGTGTGTGTTCCGAAACGCAGAATATTGATTCGCAATTGCTGTGTTTCCGCCGTAAGGCGAATGCGTTCTCGTCACTATTCGTCTGTCATTGTTGAGTGGCAAGCTTTCCAAAAAAAAGAAAAAGAAAAATTCAAAAATAAAACGCACAATTTTTCATTTGTCTTGCAAAGTCTTCGTCTTCGTCTTCCTCATTCTCATTCTCATCGCTTGATCAATGTGACAATGACGTGACATTCTGTTGCAAGCACAAGACAAACATGCTTCACTTCACGCCCAAATGCGGCTACCCAATCACTGTATCCTTTCATTCGCAGACCAGGACAATGAAACACACACACGCACACACACACACACATAGACATATGCCCAGGCGCACATAATCACACACACTTTTTCGTTCTTCTTGTGTGTGTGTGTGTGTGTGTATGAGTGTGTGTGTTGGCACAAGTGCAGCATATGCAAATGTGTTAACCAAACAAGTTCGCTCGTCAATTTGTCGAAACCTAAAGAAAAAAATTGGAAGAGAATAGTTCTTTTCAGAGTGATACCTATGAAATACCCTTTCAGATTTGTAAAGCAACGACCATATCAAATCGATTAATATTTACTTTCCTTGAAGCCTTCATTGCATTAACTAACTTAAAAATAATCTACCACCAATTTTGATCACAAAAAGAGTCTAGTTTACAATAAAATATAAAGTGTATTAAGCTGTATGTAATTTATATTTAATAACATGATTTATGCCTTATCTTTCTATTCGAAATATTCCAAATTTAAGACTTCTTACTTTGATGAAGAAAAGAATCATTTTTAAAATATTGTAGGTCTCAAGGTTTTGCTTTAATCAACTGCTTAAAAAATATCAGTATTAAAAGTATAGCATAAAGGAAATATAACTAAAAGGTATACATAATAATAGTTTATAATATCATCACTATATAATTTACCCTATTACTCTGCTCTCTCTACAATTTCCACAGTATCTCTATACGGCGTTCTGCTATAATCATTTACTTTTTACCATACACATTTTTTTTTTTGAGTACTCAGAAAGAGATTGAACTCAAGATTTATTCTAAATGTAAGTATACCAAAAAGTTGTAATTTCTAATTACTTACAAAGAGAACAGAGTACAGAAAATTTTAAGTACTGAAAGTGCGTACTCACTTTAATTTGAAAAATATGTAAATTCATTTTTGCTGACCTCTAGTATCGATTGTTTCGGAGAATATAACAAGGCGATTATTTAATTATCCTTTATCCTTTCGACTTTCCTGGCATCCACTTGTGAGGCTAAGTCAAAGTTTTTGAAAAACAAAATAAGCAAAATATGTGTAAGTTATAAAAGTAATTTGCTAATTTGCAATACTTTTTTTATGTATGGTTCTGAAAACTTTGGCATTGGCTGCAGCTGCTACGGTTTCTAAGGTTTTTGTTGCTTTTATTCATTCAGAGTTCAGCGGAAATTGGACCAGCTGTTGGCAACAGCAACACCAACAGCAACAGCAGCAACAGTAAGCAGAAAGTTAAAGACAGGCTGTGCATAATTATCTGCATTATCGTTAATAGAATGGCAGATACTCATACACAGACAAGCAAAGCACTTACACAGACACCGATACAGACACAGACACCGACACAGACACAGACCGCCCATCAAATTTAACGAGCAGCACTGAAAAATGGCTAATCAAATGCGCTACGTCAGTTTGGCAGGAGCCAAAGAACCAACGGACCAACGAACCAACGAACCAACCGACCGACCAGTGAACGAACCAATGAACCAATGAATCAACAACCATTCGAGTCATATTTCAGCAATCTCAATCTCAACTTTTCGCAACCAATTTCAAATTGAATGCCAGTTGAGGCAGGCAGGCAATTAGCATAAATTTTAGGCGTGTGTTCCTAAAAATGCGTTAACTCTCAGACAGAGTGTGGCCCGCCAAAATAAGTGGCAATCAAACTTGACTACCCTGTGCCTGGATTTGATTAATAGCTGGACATAAATCTGATAGCACCAGGTAAGTAACTTGCATAAGTTAAACGCTGCCAGTACACTGGCCAACCATGCGGCTACTTGTTATGGTCACAGTCTAATGAGCGACCGCCCAACTACTAAGGATACTCGATGGGAAGTCGATAATGGGATGGAAGGGAACGGAACGGAACGGAATATGCCATGTGAAAAACGGGTAAAATGAAGGCCTGTCTATATCCTGTCTGTTACGCGATCGCGACTGTCATTTTTTAGCCTTGCCATAGTCGAACAAATGACACTAATATGTTTGGCGCCGCGGCGTCCCCATCAGCCAACAACGTGGCATTGTCTCGAACCAGGACCTCTCGGAACAGCAGGACCTTCTATGTGCTAGAGAATGTATGAACAAGTATAACAAATTTTCCAATTACCACAAAAAATCCATTCGCTCGATAAAAGTCAATTAAAAATGACTTATGCTATTGTTTTTGTTTTTGTACCCTGCCATTGAATGGTGCACAAAGTTTATGACCGGTCAGCACTTTACATGGCCAACTGAATTCTAAGCGGACCATGGCTACTTGCCTCTCACCATCTATAGCCATATGGGGTCCCATTATGTCCAATTTTATATCTCCACCAAAATAAGCGTACTCGCAGCAAAACTCGCACTTATTTCCAATGAAAATTAATATTATTTGGCGAAGTTTTTCTATTCTCGCCAATATTTATAAATTTGACCATGAAATGAATTTCTGAGAAGAAAATGTTCGCAAAATTCAACTTATTTGTTTTCCATTTTTTTCAGAGAATTAAAAAATAGGAAAACATAAAAGCTGTCGATAAAAACAACAGTAAATTACCACGAAATTAAAACGAAGCTTTTTTTTTAACCAAATTTAATTTTTTCGTATCTACATTTTTATTTGTAGACTATCACAACAATAACTTCATGGCCTTCGCTGTCTCTTTATTTGCTTTATCTTTAAAAATTTAAAGTATTTTCAATGAAATATAGTACCTGATTTAAAAAAAAGAGAAAGAGATGAAGAATATAAAACCCAACAAGGACCAATAGCCACTAGATTTTTTTTCAAATGTAAACCCAAATCGACAAATCTAATGTTAACATTCAAAATTTGCTTGATTCGCTCTGACAGTCAAAGGAACCGCCAGATTCTGTAGCCATACATATTTAATGAGATGTAAATTATTAATATTATTATGCTGAGATATATTTAATCATACGCAAGTCAAAGCCGCTTGTTTGTTTTTAAGGGACCTATAACTAAATGCATATGTATACTATATAATTGTTATTTACCTAAATTGCATTAGGTTTGCAATACAAAAGAGCTATAATTTGTATAAAACGAATATTTTTCCATGGGATACGTTTCATAAAGCTACAAGTCAATATACCATTTAGACCATTAGACCCACACATCCTTGTTGTTGGTGTGGAAACTAGTATTATACCATTAAACCAGTAAATGACCAATAGCCACATTAATTATCTATCCATTTTTTGCCACTTTGCTTACTGTCAATTAGCTGACATCAATAGCTTCTATCTGTGCTATGGTCGAGTTCACTCCGGCTTCAGCTTTAGCTTCTCGATTACCACTCCCGATTACCACTCCCGATTACCACTCCCGATTACCACTCTCGATTACGACTCTCGATTGCTCTGGCGAACATCCTGTTGCTGCATTTAATGCGCATTAATTGCGCATAATTAAATTTCTACATTTTTATTATGCACTTTACAGCCTGGCGCGTTTCGACGTCCAACATTAAAATCAGATTACAGCCTACGGACAACATATTGAAACACGGCCAACAGAAGGACAATGTTCGAACGGGCGTAGCCAATAGATTTCACAATTTGGAAATTACTACCCTGTTTACATAAATTGAGAAATAAGGGTATAATATGTTTGTTAGAAAAAGATTTTAATGCCTTCCTTATTTGCATATATTAATGTTGGCACTCTAGATCTGACAACAGAGTATCTGAAAGTCGATTACCTTCAACTCTCTACTGTTAAGAAGCTATATTGTGGAAATTTCTCATGAGGCAGACACAAAACATCGATCTTTCAAATCTTTTACAGGGCAGAGTTCTTAAAAGAAAGCTCATCCTCATGTCCTTGCTCTATTTCGTCCTTGTACCTGAACTTGGAACAGATTGATGGTCAAACTACAATCTAGGGAAGCAGGATAACAACATCAAGAACAAGAATAATTTGATTGAATAAACATTTGATGGCTCCGTCATTTCCACTTAAAGTTAATGCGCTTTTGGCGTCTTTATGTTCTCATGTTTATATATTTTAATTGGATTATTTATCTTTGCATTACACAAGCTCCTCATCCCTAGGTACCCACTCCACTCCAAAGAAATAGATGGGTAGGGTGTCTCATCAACAGCCACTCGCCATTTTGTTTTCCCTGTCACTTTTTATTTGTCATTTAACAGCAATGCGTCAGTTTGTTGTCATTGTTGTTGCTCTTGTTGCTATTGTTGCTATTGTTGTTTTCCAGTTAAATTCAGTATGAATATTTAATATCATTTGAATGCTGCTTAAATACCATGAAATTAAGCATACAGCTAACTAACAAATAGTTCTACTACACTTAAAATAGACAATTAAAACATCTTCAATCTGATATTTTCTTTTAATGACTGATTTAATTTATTTTGTGGTATTTGACTTCTATATACAACATTCGACAAACAAAATAAATCTATGAATGGACCACGACTTATCATGATTTTTTAGTTTAAAATATGACTATCCAATTTAAATAAAAATGTATAATTTGGACACAATTTAGCTACATTCAAAAACTTTTAAAAAAGAACAAAATCAATCAATCTGGGTGATTATTGACATACGCATAGTTTGTCAAGATATTACAATATCATAAGTCTAGTAAATGAATTGAAACAAATTTTCTTAAATTGCCTTAATCTTAAATTTATTTCAGTGGATCTACAAGCCAGAAATTGTTGCAGAAAAAGAAGATTAGTGAAAAGTTTCAAACTAAACTCCAATTGATATTGCTATGGATGGAAATATGGAAGAAGATCAAGACGGTTTTTGTGAGTGTGGAGTGCCTCTACAGGATTGCGTAAAGGAAAGATATCATTTACGTCTTCCAGAGAGGAAATGTCTGTCGGACGACAGTTGGATATTCCACATATTGCTTTTGGCAGCTTTTATATTGAGTTTCTGGTTCAACAATTAAGGAAAACAAATGAAAAAAACTTGAAGAAATGTTAATAAGTGTTGAAGGATTCGCAGTTGAAATGTTTACATTTGATTTCTAAAACTAAAAAATACAATCCCACCTAAAATAAACATATGCAAAGTATGAAATTTAGTGGGTTACACTGAAAAACATAAGTTTGCTGCGTATTTATTTCATTGCATTTACAACATTTACAAAATAGTTTAAATATATATTCGCAATAATACATATATATCGATATTTGGACTGTAATTTATTGTCAATACAAAATCAGTTTATTTATCAATTGATAGGAGAATCAACAGGTGTTGTAAAAAGATTTTGCGATCATTTTCATGCCAAAAGATATGCGATACATGTAAATGTAATACATATGTAATAAACTGTTTTTATCGCATGCGATAAAAAAAGCCATCGCATTGTGGGAAATTTTCTCTCTCGCACTCGGAGTGTTTGTCCCGTTGAGCAGCTAAGGAGAGCAAGAATGAGAGAGTTTATGGGGAAGTGGTATGGGGTATTAGCCCAAAACAGACCCTGCCCGTTTTTGTCGATGTTTATACGCACTTTTTGGCGCCCGGTAAAGAGAAAAGGAAAAAGAAATGTGGAAGAAATGTTGGCTTAGACCTTAGCTTTTAAACCAAAAAATTGCCAGCTATGTGTGTGTGAAAGTGAAAGTGTGAGTGTATAGATTGCATGGCTAATTAGATAAGTGAAAAGGATATTAGTAAACTTGGCTCAAATCTCCTTTGGCTTGCTTTTGTTACCAATTGGACCAACGCCTTCAAAGTGTTTTCAGCAAAGTTCCTGTATTCTGCAATTTAATTATATGAAAGCTGCCAATGAAACTGCCGCCAATAAATAAATTTTAAAATAAATCAACGTATTTATAATTTGATTTAAAGCCTTTATCAATTTAAAACATGCGATACATATTTGATATATGTTAGGGTTGGGTATCTTTATTTAAACAAGTCTATAGATTTTTAAAGTCTCAAAGAAAAGAAATTAAAAAATGTAAATTGGAAATTGGATAAAATTCAAAAATAAGATTTTAGTTTTAGAGCTGTTCGTTTTTGAAAGCTATTATTGTTAGTTAATAAAGAGAACTATACTACAACTAACATGAAATCATATTTTTATTTTTTTACCTATTTACATTTCAAGCTCTTGTCGACTGCTTTAAATCGACATTAAATAAACATAAACAGAAATATAAAAACGAAAATATCGATACCCATCCCTCGTATATTTTAAACTCTTCAGCATCCCAATGTCAACTGGGTGCAATTACTGGCATCTGTCGTCCATGATATGCGACTTTGGCTATAAAAAGTTTGTTTTTTCTATTATATTATGGTACACACATACACATATTCAATTTATGAGAGTTTCTCAGAGTTTTCATACAGCATTTTTATATTTTTTATATTTTTACCTACTATACATTACCCTCATCCAACGTATAGAGAGGCTATCAAATGCAAATGTTTATAGTGCTGCACTTTGATCCCGCCTCATAAGTTTCACTTTATGCATTTTTTATATTCCATTTTCCAGTTTGCATACCAATGCCGTTAGCTTTTATTCATAATCAGGTACCTGGTAACTTTCACATTCAGCAATTGTTCAAGTTTTAAAGCCGTCGATGAAAATTTAACAACTTTCTGGATAGTTTAAATTGCAATTGTAAATGAAAAGCTGATTCGGAAATTGACACTTTTCACTATTTCACATAATTGCAGATTTATTGAGACAACCAGAAAAATTCTATTTTATTTAGTTATCATTATTTATATAAGTATTCATAGTTCATATATTCATTATCTTGTATCGTCCTTTAATTCTTTAGCCATATAATTAAAATATATTTATATATTTCCACATAAGTTGTTATGTTATGTTTAACTATCGTTTAAGCTCTAATTTATTTTCCATATATTTCTACTTAGACAATATTTTATTTTCTATCACTCTATTTAATTCGAATCAAGTCTATTACAAGTCTAGTAAAATCTTTGAAGCACTTTACAATTTATTGTATTTTCAAATATCGAAAGAGTTCAAAAATTGCCTTCTACATGCATTCTTGAAAATATTGTACACTTTCTTGCCCATTTTAATGAGCTCAGAGCATAAATGTTAATGACCAAAAAAGGCCAATAGCAACATTAATTATCTATCCATTTTTTGCCACTTTGCTTACTGTCAATTAGCTGACATCAATAGCTTCTATCTGTGCTATGGTCGAGTTCACTCCGGCTTCAGCTTTAGCTTCTCGATTACCACTCCCGATTACCACTCCCGATTACCACTCTCGATTACCACTCTCGATTGCTCTGGCGAACATCCTGTTGCTGCATTTAATGCGCATTAATTGCGCATAATTAAATTTCTACATTTTTATTATGCACTTTACAGCCTGGCGCGTTTCGACGTCCAACATTAAAATCAGATTACAGCCTACGGACAACATATTGAAACACGGCCAACAGAAGGACAATGTTCGAACGGGCGTAGCCAATAGATTTCACAATTTGGAAATTTATACCCTGTTTACATAAAGTGAGAAATAAGGGTATAATATGTTTGTTAGTAAAAGATTTCAATGCCTTCCCTATTTGCATATATTAATGTTGGCACTCTAGATCTGACTACAGAGTATCTGAAAGTCGATTACCTTCAACTATCTACTGTTAAGAAGCTATATTGTGGAAATTTCTCATGAGGCAGACACAAAACATCGATCTTTCAAATCTTTTACAGGGCAGAGTTCTTAAAAGAAAGCTCATCCTCATGTCCTTGCTCTATTTCGTCCTTGTACCTGAACTTGGAACAGATTGATGGTCAAAACTACAATCTAGGGAAGCAGGATAACAACGTCAAGAACAAGAATAATTTGATTGAATAAACATTTGATGGCTCCGTCATTTCCACTTAAAGTTAATGCGCTTTTGGCGTCTTTATGTTCTCATGTTTATATATTTTAATTGGATTATTTATCTTTGCATTACACAAGCTCCTCATCCCTAGGGGTACCCACTCCCTCCACTCCACTCAAAGAAAAAGATGGGTAGGGTGTCTCATCAACAGCCACTCGCCATTTTGTTTTCCTGTCACTTTTTATTTGTCATTTAACAGCAATGCGTCAGTTTGTTGTCATTGTTGTTGCTATTGTTGCTATTGTTGCTATTGTTGTTTTCCAGTTAAATTCAGTATGAATATTTAATATCATTTGAATGCTGCTTAAATACCATGAAATTAAGCATGCAGCTAACTAACAGATAGTTGTACTACAGTTAAAATCGCTAATTATAACATCTTCAATCTGATGTTTTCTCTTAATGACTTCCCAAAACGCTCAAGGTTGTTTGTTCTTAATTCCGTTTAAGGAATTTATTTAACCTATTGGACTACCAGTTGACAGCCAATCAAAATATTATTGATTATTTTTGGTCAATCTTTCGGTATCTTACGACATTTCAACGATTAAGTCTTTGATGTGCCGAGAAGAAAATAATTTTATTTGAAATATTAAAGTGTCCTTTCTTTCAAACTAGAAATTAGTTCAAGAAAATGTGTTATTTTTAATTGAAAAGAATTGGGTTTATATAGATTGAAGCGGGCAAATAATAACAAAAGGACATCCTGTTTGTGTGTCCGCTTAGCAGCAAGCTATGGTGGTCTAAACTTTACTAACATCTTGTAAAAATTGGTGTCGATTTTTTAAAATTTCATTTGCACTATTCGTTGGCTATCATTAATTGGCTATACAAATACAATTAACACATTTATGTAAGTAGAATCAACAAGTGCAACTGGTGTTGGTAATAGGAAATGTGAAAACAATTGCCCGATCATATCCATGGAAGCTCAATGTAATACTATATGACAGCAATTCTTATCTCATGCGATAATTAAAATCACAATGAGGGAAATTTGCTCTCCCACTCAAAGCATAAAGTACCAGTAACTTATTGAGTGGTTAAACAGAGAGAACGCGATGAGAGGAGGGTTTGACAGTAGAGAGAATGAGAGAGAGTTTATGGGGAAGAGGTACTACTAACCCAAAACAGACTCTGCTCGTTTTTCTCCATGTTTATACGCACTTTTTGGCGCCCGGTAAAATATTCGTTTCGAAAATTGTTTGACAGTACAAAAAGAAAACGAAAAGGAAAACGAAAAAGTAGAAGCAAAGTGAAAGGAAAGTGTAAGAAAAGTTGGCTTAGGTCTTGGCTTTTAAAGCTAAGCCAAAAATTTGCCACCGACGTTAATGGCCATGTGTGTGTGTGTGTGTGTGAGAGAAGGAGAGTGAAAGTGTGTAGATTGCATGGCTAATTAGACATTAGGCAATTATTAATACATTTCAAGTGAAACGCAAAGTACACAGTGCAAACATGGCTCAGATGCTGCTCTCCTTTTGCTTTTGCTTTTCGCCTTTTGCCTTGTCTTTGTTACCAAGTGGGCCAACGCCTTCAAAGTGTTTACAGCTGCGTCATTAAAAGTGCCCGTCGCCATTTATTTCCATTTTCGCATGTAAAATGGGCACCAGGATGGGGTCACAGATGGGGTCAGGGGGTGGTGGTTGCTGTTTCACTTATATACATGAAAATGGTGGAAAAGAGGGGTGAGTGGGGGAGTGGGGAGAGAGGGGGTGGCGGTCACCTCGTTGGCGATGACGGCCTCTCACTTTCTCTCACTGTTTTATTTTTAACATATTCTTATTTGTTGCTGCCGCTGTTTTAATTGCTCTTGTTGTTGTTGTTTTTATATTCTTGTTGTAGCTGGAGTAAATCTCTCATTTTTTTAGTCAACGAGGCTCAAGGATCCTTGTTGTCCGACAGCTCATCCTGTCTGCTTCAACTTAAGTCGTATTCATTTCAATATTTGCCACACGCAAAAGCAATTCGGAATCTCAACCTCAAGAGCCTAGAGAAATGCAAATTTAACAACTAAAGCAGCCTGAATGATTTTGTTTCTCTCATTAATTGGTATTTAATGCATTAGACAATAGGCAACAACTTGCCTATTAACCAATTAGCTTTCATTAGTTTTATCAGCCCTCATTAAAAATAGATCTAGAAGTACTTAGACTATATTTGAGGTATGAAGTTTTATAGCTCTTATGATATTAATTCATGCTCTTATGACGTAGTTACATACATAGTGTATCTTTTAATTATTAAATCCACCATAAATAATGCCCTCTCTGATAGTTTATTGTCTGAGTGTGTGAATTATAATTGATTTTCATTTGATTTTTATTTAAACAAGAATAAATATAAGCATGATATAAATAACATTGAAACGAAGCCATTCAATTATTTCCCATGAAACGACTGTTGTCTGTCAATAGATTCAAATTTCAAGCTCTGTCGATGCCGAGAATCATATTAAAATTCCACTTTCTGTTGTTAACATTTTCATTGACAAATCATACGATACAAGGAGATATATCAGATATATCAAAGTCGAAAAATGTCAAGTACATCCTACAATAGCTTTCGTTTATGATCAACTCATGTGTCACAAAATTAAAACTTAAATGCGAAGACAAGTTTTCAGAGTGGAGATGTGGATTGTAAGAAGATTCATCATTAAATTATACGTTTAATACTACAACAATTAATGAGATGCATAAATAAATAATTTGACATTATATTTTACTGGTCACATTATGGGAAAATTGATGAACTCTTCATACATTGAATGTTACGAATTTTTGTGTCTCTTTTTGCCCACTTTTAATGCAAGCCATTTCAATTAAATTCAAATCTTGTATTCTACATTTAAGTGCAAGTGTTATTGTTTCATTTCAGGGAGTCAACTTTTATGGCCAGGCATTCGTCTCTCTATTCAGCCTAGTCATGTGTGGGGTCAAATCAACTTAACCCGCACTGGACACTATTTATACCATTCCATCCAAGTTGAGTCTAATCAAGGGAAAGGCAACTAGGCGCAAGTCAAGCCACAAAGGGCAACGACGGTCATAGCAAGGACCTTCCAGGACTCATAGCCATGTGTGGGAGAGAACTTTTTTTCGGGTTTTTTTTCGGGTTTTTTTTCGGGTTTTTTTTCTCTTTCTTGTCAAATGTGTGTCATGACCTTACGCACACACATGACCAAAAATGAAATCACAGCCAAGCGATACGGAAGTGGAGGCTCCTCACAGCAAAGTTGCTCTCTAATGACGCACAAAAATGAATTGTTACGGGCTACAACTACAACTAAAATGTATTCATATATTCAAGTCGAACTTATAAAGAGCTGAGTAGGAAGAGTGCTAATGCGTTATGAATTTGAATAAACTTGCAAAACTAATCGAATACAAAAGCCTCAAAATGGCTCAAAATATGTATAACCAAAAGTGCCAAGAACCAAAATCGCAATATTCGTGACGACAGGCACCTTAATTACATTAAGAGCTCCTTACGATAGCCTTCCAATACATATACATATACATATGTAGTGTCACTAAAATTGTTGAGAAACTTAAAATGTAATTTGATATCGATTATATTTAAACTAATTTCTTGACTAATTAATTTTGTGGTCTAAACTCAAGTTAGACCTGCAGGTAAATAAGAATACGATGACAACTAGTTGGCAAAATGGAACTCTGCTTTAATATATACGACAATGTCTTGAAATTAGAATGCTGTGAAAGCAAACAACATGTTATTAAGATAAAATCGTCTGCAGAAAGTTTAAATTCATAATTATAATTAATTAAAAGTAGCTATTTTTTCCATATTGAACTTACACTTAAATTGCGAACGATTTGATTTAATATAATTTAAATTAGGTGAAAATGTATTCTTGACTAAGAACATATTGGGTTATTCAAAACTTTGAAAACTTTAGCTCTTGTAACATTGAAAATATCAAATTAAATAAATCGGACTGTAAATGACTTATCAAACAACCCTCGTAAATGATGCATCTTTGAGATGGGTGGCTTAGGTATAAGTTATTATGGCGAATATAAGTATATTCTGAGATACACTGAATCGAAATTTCCCATTTAGTACTTTTATGGTGTAGGACAATAAGGATCAACAGGAACGCAACACGCATACAGAAAATACACAAAATAACACAAAAGTGTGTGCACACTGAGAGAAGGAGGAAGAGGGGGGGGGGGAAGGGAGAGTGTGTGTGTGTGTGAAAGAGTCGAGAACAATCAAATATTCAAATATGCTGCTTGGCAATCATTCACCCAAGTGTTCAACCGCAAACTAAGACGCACTCACGCTCAATTCCTTACTGACTGACTGAATGACTAAATGACAGCCAGGGGACAGCCTGAATGACTGAATGACTGACTGAGTGACTGAGTGACTGACGTTCTGACTGGGGTCTAACATGCCCGTATAAGTATGCTATAGATATTCAGCAAATGTTAATCCAATCGCATTGCGGTCTTTTTGTAGTGCGTCGTCTATGGCAGTTGAAAGCATGTGTTGATTTTTCGATTTTGTTTTTGTTTTTCATGGTCGGATATGAGCTAAAAAAGAGGAAGAAGAGCAGAGGAGGAGCAGGTGGAGGAGACAATCTCTCCTAACCAATTCAAATGGGGTTTCCACAAATTCTTATGCTCTTTGGCTGCTTTTGCTAATGAAATAGTCGGCTAAAATTTTATGCGCATTCAATGTGTGTGTGTGTGTTTGTATCTTTGCCGAAATGACAAACAAAGAATGAAGAGACAGACAGACTGAGATGAAAAAGGGTTACCACTGTTGCTTTGCGCCTCTATGGCTATGCCACATTAAAATTCAAAATACGTTCGCCAAAAGGCAAAAGCCAATTTCAACCTCCGCTGGATGGCGAAATTCATTTGACAATCGACGTCGACGTCGACGTCGACGACGTCGTTGTCGATGTTGACGACGATGGCAATGACGATGGTTTTGACCCACAAAAAGGCAACCACCGTGTGTGGTTGTGGTCCTCAGGCTCATGCATAGTCAAGCGGTTCATTCCCAGCTTCAGTCTCAGCCTTAGCGTCAGCCTCAGCGTCAGCGTCAGTGGCTCATCGTTCAGCCTTTTCAGACATTTGCCCAAAAAATTTGTTGGTTCGTTTATTTCAGTTTAGTTAGTCAGTTGACAGCTCTAAGCTAAAAATAGCATGCAACAATAATAATAATAACAACACACACACACACACACGCACACACCCGCAAACACTTGAAGCAAGTCAGCCTGAACTAAAAAATAAAAAGACCCTCAATTTATATATCCGTATATCGCTCTCTCTCTCTCTCTCTATCTCTCTCTCCCTCTCTGTGGTTTATCTGACATTTACGCATTGCAAAATTTTTTTATGCTTCATGAAGTTCTGTCATCAATATTCCGCTCCCAATGCGTGTGTATCTATATCTGTGTGTGTGTCTGTGTGTGCCTGTCTATGTATGGGTCGATGTCCAGTAATGTGCGTTTTGAACACGTAGTGACAATGAATTTTGTCATGCTGCGTTATTGAACCTTTCAACCTTAAAAAAATTTATAAAAGTCAGTAAACTTGTGAAGGTCAATGCACAAACAAAGAATAAACAACTTTCAAGCCAAAAAAGAAAGAAAAAATAAAAAATAACTTAAGCACTTGATCATTTCGTTGTCTTGAAATGACAAAAATTAAACTAATGTTATTTCAAACATTTTTGTAGATACTCTGGCGCAAAACTAAACTAAAAATAAACTAATTTATTTATTTGATTAAATATTTAATAAAAAAACACCGCAAGCAATGTGTTTAATATAATCAAAACTATAAAAAATAAATTTGGAATATCTACCTCCTGAAGAGTCTAAGATGCATGTGACCAAAAATAGGAAAACTGCAGTCGTAAGCCCCACTGTAAGAGACCCTGTACTTAGTGTTTTTCTACATCCCTTTCTTATACTTTAGAGTCTATTATCAATTTTTAAAGGCTGCAACAAAAACCAATGCTGCTTATTGTTTAAAATTTGAAATAAATACGAGCGCCTAATAGTATGCAAGCATTTTTATAACAGTGCCCTGAATCTTAAATAATCTATGTAAAATATGAATTTAATTGAAAATATGTAAAGAAACAGCTAAATAATCTTTATTAAATTTGGTAATTATGATTCGATTCCATAAGTGAATTTTTAAGTTTAAAGTTCAAATTTAATGCGCTACATAAACAGATCAACGGTGTCCTTATTTTAGAAGTTTAGAAACTTTATTATACGAGCGCCTAATAGTATGCAAGCATTTTTTAAAACAGTGCACTGAATCTTAAATAATCTATGTAAGATATTAATTTAATTGAAAATATGTAAAGAAACAGCTAAATAATCTTTATTAAATTTAGTAATTATGATTCGATTCCATAAATGAATTTTCAAGTTTAAAGTTCAAATTAAATGCGCTACATGAATAGATCAACGGTGTCCTTATTTTTAGAAGTTTAGAAACTTTATTTTACACACGATTATCTTTAAAATGATTTAATTGAAAATATGTAAAGAAACAGCTAAATAATCTTTATTAAATTTAGTAATTATGATTCGATTCCATAAATGAATTTTTAAGTTTAAAGTTCAAGATCAACGGTGTCCTTATTTTAGAAGTTTAGAAACTTTATTTTACACACGATTATCTTTAAAATGATGCTTAAATTTTTCATGTTGTCTATAAAAATTCGCGATAACATTGCTATAATCTACCACATGTCATAAAAGTCTTAACCTTCAGCGTCTGCTCAGAATTTGTTGTGTTGCTTCTATTCTTATCTACCTTCTGAATAGTTGATGACGAAAGTTGCAAACGTTTTTGGAATGAGTCCTCGAGGAGAGCGGGAGAGTTTAAAATTATTACAAGTAAGAGTTGTGTGATCAAATGTGTTAATTTTTTATGATCTGACCCTGAGCCACTTGTGCACTGCACTTGTAATACTATATGTGGGTGTGTGTGTGTGTGTGTGTTTGTATGGGCATATAAAATGTTTGTACTCATTGCTGAGTGGTTGCCAGTTGAACTATGCCAAAGCCAGAAGCAAAGCGAAAATCAGCAGGAGCATCCTGCACATAGTTCATCAAGTTGGCAAACAAACGCATGCCATACCATAAGAGGAAGATGTTTAATGCTGAGATTTCAGGGGACGGGACGGGGAGGGGAGGGAGGAGTGGCATGAAGTGGATTTGAAATATGTTAGCAGTTGCATTTGTTGATGAAGGACGGGGTCAACACGGACAATGAGAGTTATCGCATTACGCTTTTGGCCTGGCGCTCTTTTAGCTACTCGCCCCCGCTATTAGTAGCAATGGCCAAATCAACTTGGCCAGCTTCACGAGTCCCGAGTCCCATTGAGATTCGAGATTCAGCATTGACGATACTTCTGGTCTGGTCAAAAGTGCCGAGAGCACTTGAACAAGTGGCAAAATAATTACCGAAAACACCAACAACGGATTCCAGTTTCGAACGTCGACAAACTTTGCTTGCAGCACTAACTCCATAGTTCACGTTTACGACTTTCAATACCCTACAGTTATTGTTCGCTATGGGGTAATATGTACCACAATCTACTTAATATATTTGTCGTATATTTATTACATTATATTTTCTTTAAAATTATATGTTCCATCCATTTTTAAGTTTATTCCATTTATTTAACACATAGTCTATTCCAAATAGGGTAACTTGTAGTACATCATTTGCAAGTTATTGTGTCATATGTGCGTTTTGGGGAATCGTGGTGCTCAGCATGGATAAATTCAATTGTTTCGGTGTGGGATTGGATTGCCAAGAAGATTGGAGTAGTTTTATTTTATTTTTAGTCACTTGCCATGTTGGCCTGTTATTGCAGTTGGCCTAAACCGATTTGGCCACAATGCTCTCCTGCCGTCTGTGTGTGCACTTGAGTGTCTGTGTGGACTTCTATATACCATATATTTATACATACATATAAATATATATATATATTTGTATGTGTATGTGCGACCATTGTCGTTTTAGTTGGTAGTTGACTTTAGGCACTTTGTGTCAATTGGTAGCACTTAAGGCCAAACACTCGAGAGAACTAAAAACTGTGCTCTTTGCAAGTTGGTCAGGTTAATGTACACAGGTCAATGGCAAATAATTCGTTGGTATCTATTACTTCCATTATGATCGAATTTATTTTTAAATTATTTTTGAACACAAAAGAGTACACTGATAGAAAAAGCTATTGGGAATTAAAATGTTGTATCAAATCTAAATAAGATTACACTATTAAATATCTATTCTAACTTGTAAAATGGAAATAAAAATATTATCTTATTATTTTATCTATGTAATTAATATTTATATACATATATATTTCATTTAAATTTGACGATTCTAATTCTCAAATGAAGAAGTTAAGGTTATTATTAATATTTTCAGTTCTTCTTCATAAGCTGGTCTTATTTTTAATACAATAATGTTTTTGATTTGCATTGAGCCAATTGATGTGCATTATGAAATCATTTCATTAGGGCCTACATACTTTGCTGGGAATACGAAATCATCTCGTGGAGTTCACAATAAGCTTCAAATTGTAATCAACTGTAGTACAGGCTAACGTATCAACAGTTGACCTTTTGAACCGCATAATCACTAGCTCTTAGCCAAGTTCAACTCAGCCATTGACAGCCCCATTGGCCGCGGGTGTTGACCAAGGGACTCCGTCTAAAGTCCACATACCGCATCACATGGTCATGCCAATTTATTTAATATGCCGTACGTGAGTTTCCGTCTTTGATTCTGTTTCTTTTGCTTTTGCTTTTTCTGCTTCTGCTCCTGATTCTCATTCTTCTGATTCTGCTTGTGATTCAGATTCAACTGCCCTGTCAGGCGTATGGCCTCGTCCTTTTGCCTGCCATCTGACATAATTTCTTTCAGCGTAGGAGGAAAACTTCCAAGGAAGTCGGTCCGACTAATAAACATATTTTGAGATGACATCTTATAAGTATTTATGATTATCATTTATGATAATATACAATATTTTTGTTTCCCAAACTGTTTCAGACAGTGAATTAAAACTTGGAGATGTCATTAGTTTGAAAAGAGGCTGCAAACCTGCATAATTTTGAAATAGTCTCATTTCTATTGTTCAAATTAGTTAGTTATTTTCATTTTTTCTTAAAATTTAATCAAATTTATTATTAATATCTGATTTTCGAATGGAAGCTTTAAATAATGGCCCAACAACTAAAAATCATTAAATTATTTATATACTAATATATTTGAGGTAATATTTGGATTCGGGAAGGGTTCTATTTATTATATACATTATATAATTTATTTAAAAATATAAAGGGTATATCATTTTCGTTTACTGTTTAAATGTCTCTGTTCATTTTCTCAGTTTTTCGCATTTCATTTCATTTCACTGGACGTTTTCAAATTTCTCACATGAGTGAGTTCAAGCAGCAAGTTTTACTTCCTTAACGGCGAGAGGCTTTATTTCTTTTATTTCTCATATATATACATATATATATATACATATTTTTATATATTCTGCCCAACCATTTGTAATAAGCTACGCCAAGCGACTAACATGTGAGAAACTGACTGACCCAGGGTCCAATTTGGACTCAGAGGTTGGGGACGAAAAAAAAACAAAACGTTAAATCGTAATGTACTTTTTAAATATTCTTTTTTAACTGCCGCTTTCTGTATATACAAACATACATAGGTGCAAGTTATGTGAATAAAAGTTCATATAATGCATATACAATTATAGTTACGTCTAGTTACTTATGTATATGTCTGTGTGTTTGCAGTACATAAAGCACTTGAATTAACAGCTGGCCAACTGACTGGATAGTTGGCTCATACGCTCACTGCCAGCCTAGTTGGCCAACAGACGGACTAACCGACTGTCTGACTGTCTGACTGGCCGTCAAGCTTAGAGTTAAAGAGGATTCCGTCAAGGACAACGCAGACGAATTATGTTCAAGTTTATGTGCTCGTCCGTATATGTTTGCCGTCGCCATCATCTCTTAGGGACACTATGGGAACCTTTCCCATTTTTGTGGCATTTATTCATGTTTTTTAAAAATCTTAGCCAAACCCCTTTTCTGATCAGTTTGCGGCCCCAGATAGGCCAATAAAAACTTAAAATAAACTTAAAACTTACAACTTCTTTTAGCATATTTTTAAAAAGTAGCTTCTTTATGTTGTTTTTCCAAGAAGAGTTTACGTTTCTTAACAAAAAATAATTTTTACCTATTGTAAACGATATTTTTAGTTTAAAATTTAAAGAAATTTCAACATCAGATATCTCAAATTTTTAAATAGTTTTTTATATATTAAATTATATTCGGGCAGATTGATTCCAAGGGAGCTAAATATTAACATTAATTTAGAAATACTGAAATCATTTATAAACAAAAGCTAGAGTTAGCTTATAACTTTCTCATACTTTTTTGTAAAAATCAATCTTCTTTCATTCGTAACTTGTTAATGACTGCCACAAAAATGGGTATAGCACCCATAGTACAGGCCCTCATATGCAAGTCTTTGTGTTTGCGCATTCAAGTGGCATCGCTGCAACAGCCAGCAACCAGCTGCTGTGGCAACACGACATATGTCGCTGTTGCAACATACTAACATACTCCTAGTACTATTCTCTTTTTCTGTCACTTTGTCCATCCAGTCCTTTGCTTAACTGGGCTTAGGCTCCTAGCACTTGATTTCTGTTTTTTATAACGCATCAAAGACTTTTTTTCCCATTTATAGTTTTAGAAACTAGCTCACTTAATCCCTCAGTCCGCTATGAATGTAACTAAGTTTTAAGGCAAAATTAGTTCAAAGTATATTCAGCTGGAAGATTCACAAACTAGACACCCATTTGTATATTTAAGACAATCTAATCTACTCTGAGTTATATTGCTGTCTTCCATTTGGAAGTCAAATATAGAGAGCTCGAGCTGCAATAGCTGCAAATATAAAATATACCTAATAATTTACAATTTTCTTAAATATTATAAAAGCTTACCAAAAGGATGAAAAGAAATTATAATCTAATAAGTTTACTTTATTTACAAAATTTGTTTAAAGAATATTCAAATTATTTTTATTTTATAAAATGATATGATGCTCTAGACTTTCTTTAAATATTACGATAGCTTACCAAGAGCTTGAGAAGATAATACAATATAATCAAATGAGTTGGTAGTTATATCTAAATTGTACTTTATTTACAAAATTTGTTTAAAGAATATTCCAATTATTCGTTTTTATTCACAAAAAAATATTTTATTATATTATTCATCTTTATTTATTTCTAGATTCACAGTAAATTGTATTAATTACAAAATAAAAAAAATTTAAACATTTCTTTTAAAACATAATAATACGAATAGAATTTAGCTTAATTATGTACTTTTTATTTATATACTTTAATCAATTTAACGCTGCTTTTAAATTAAATGGGCAATGTATTTAATACTGTCATTAGAATATCATTTATTCAGATACTATTATAAATAAAAATCTTTAGTTTGTCAAGGCAAAATTGTACAATATTTGACAGTGATTTGTAACTTTAAGTAATTCAACGATATCATTAATTTAAAAGTCGCGATTTTTAACTTTTAGTAATTATTTAAATTTATTTATTTAAATACTAAATGAGCGATATTTGCAAATTCACACTGTCCTCGACATTTTGGATAGACATCATTAGTAAAAGCTAATGCGTTAAATTTTTACATTTTGCGAATTGTCGCCTCTTTTATTGTTATTTAAATCTTTGTAATGTATTTATTTTTTGCGTTTACATGAACATGCTTATATATATATATTTTTTATTGTTTGTTAGGGTCTGATTTACTATAGCAATGACAAAGTTGATGCTGCCGAGGACAGGCAATTTAACTAGAACAGCCGCTGTGCATCGCCAAGGACATGGACAGGACGTAGAGATGGACGTAGAGATGGACGTAGAGATGGACGTGGATATAGACAGGGACACTGTCTGACAGTCATCCATCTCTAGACTCAGACCCTCTGTCCTATTAGGGTGTGGAAAAGCTTTTGTCTTTGCTGTCATTATCAACACCATCGTTTTGCGTTTTCATCTTCTTCGCGTTTATTTTCTTGTTCTACTTATGTATGTATGTGAATGTGAATGTATCTGTGTATGTGTGTGTGTGACTGTGTGTGTGTGTGTACACATTCTTTTCTGACTTGTTTTGTTTCACATTTTGTTGCTTATTTTGCCTTCGCCTTCGTTTCCACTCAGTTCAAGTGTTTTGCATTTCATGCTTTGCACAAGATAAAACACAACATTTATTATTGTTGTTGTTGCTGTTGTTGTTGTTGTTGTTGCGCCATGTCTTCATCATTATTATCATCTACACTGCATCATGACAGTTGGCGTCCTTTTAAAAAATTAACATAGCTAGCTAGCCAACAACAATTTTCACCGGCAAGGATACAAACGGTCCGAATCAAAACAGCTGAAAGAGACAAGAACAAAGCAAGAATTCTTCAGTCCAACAGTCCAGTTATTTACTGCCCAATTCTCTCTGTCTAAGTCTCAAGTACTATAAGTTTGTAATCACATAAACGCATAGAATTTAACATCATATCAAACTTGCATTGACTTTCTTTCATTTTTACTAGACAATTGACATTTTCAAAATAGCTTTTATTGAAGTTGCTAAGATATTTAAAATAAAATTACTATTTTAAAAATTATATAAATGTATATGCAGAAATAGAATATTGCAAATGAGTTTAGTGATATGAAATTTTAGCTAATATTGTTGTTTTATTTCTTCAAGGCCATCATTCAAACTCCGGAATATCAATTAGGAGCCGATTCTCTTGCCATAAGAGAAAATTTGTACAAAGCTAGGTGCAATATTTTCACGTATTCGAAAAAGTAATTTTTTAAGCAAATTGCTGCCCTAAAGTAGACTATACCTGAATCTCTTAAGGTATGCAAGAGTTTTTTACGCTATTCAATAGCTTTGTGCGTAATTGCAGAATATATCTATATCTAATATATATATATATAATATAATATATATAATATATTATATATATAATATTTTCAACTCTCAACTCTGGTATTAATTTTTATGTAATAATGAAAAGTGGAAATTCTTATAATTTACTAAAATATTTATGAACTACTAAATTAAACCTAAGTAACTGTGGACTAATCAAGATTTGATTTAGAGTCTAATTTTTCACAGGCAAATTATTTAGTTACTTATATTTTACTCTTAATCTGTTGATAATAACGACTAGTTAACAGACCCAAATTGCGAGTTTCACATATAATTAATCACTTAATAAAATAGATAATTTTAGCTCATTAAAATCGCTCTTAAATATCGCAATTAACAATCACTTAAGCAACTAGGTGACCTGGTTAATTGTCACTCAAACTTATCAGCTTACAAAATACAATCGGAAACTCTGAGAACTGAGAACTAAATTGCTCCTAGCAGACGAGTTTCCATTCCAATGCTCTCGAGATGTGCATTATCTTCTACTGATAATAGCAATCTATTTTGCAAGCTTCAGTACTTTAAAGTTTAAACATATAGTAAGAAGTGGTGTCTGCTAAGTATATATCATATCAATTACTGAATAAGAATAATGCAAAAAATTTAAGCAAACAACGGACAACAGTATTTGACTTTAAGATACCCTATATCCAAATCAGAAATACATACTTATGTGTGTATAACATAAGTATTATTTTCGAAGTTATTTTAAATTTGACCGAATGTATTAACTAATAATACTGTTTATTTAGCAACCAGTTTCATTTTAAATTTACTTTATTACGACTTAAAAATATACTAAATTTCAATTTCTATAAATTTTGCATACATTCAAATGCAAGTCATGTAAAATAAAACATTTAATTCATTAAAGATTCCTTTTAAGTTTGAAGAATTTAATCTGAATGCATGTAAGTAACTACAGAGAAGAATAAGACTATCAACACTAGGTTTGAATGTTAATGAATTATCTTGTACATCTTATATATGTAAAATTTAATATATTTATATCGAAAAGTTTAATCGCAAGACGGCTTTATTATCACATTAATGACAAACTACTCTTAAGTGTTTGCTTTGACAGTTTCAACTATGTTAAGGTTGGAGATTTGTATTTTTGCAAAGTCATAGCAAAGCAATTCGCAAAGAAAACACACAGAACAGAACGCCTACAGTTTTTAAACAAGCTTAATTAACTCAATTGATATATGTAAATGCATATACATATGTAGTAAGTGCACGCGACCGACATTTAAACGCCTTTCTGAGCTCTCTAGAGACTCGCGTTGTGGTCATATAAATAACATTAGAATCTCTCCATAGATGATCAGATCAAATTTACTGTCAGACGGCATGGATCGTTGGCAGAATCGTGTTGCCGTTGTTACCGGTGCTAGTTCAGGCATTGGATCAGCTATTGTTGTGGACCTGGTCAATGCTGGTCTGGTTGTGGTAGGACTAGCACGTCGTGTGGATCGTGTGAAGGAACTTCAAAAGTTAATGTCGGCCGAACGAAGAGATAATCTAATTGCGTTGTGTTGCGATGTTAGCAATGAAAATTCGGTTAACGAGACTTTCGATGTGATCGAGAAACAGCTGGGTGGCATAGACATCCTCATTAACAATGCTGGTTCCCTACAAAATGGCAGACTAGTGGATATGCCCGTCTCACACATTCAGCAAACTGTCCAGACCAATATTATGGGCATTGTGATGTGTACACAACGTGCCTTTGCTTCGATGAAGAAGAGGAACTTTGATGGTCACGTCGTCCTCATCAATAGCATCCTTGGCCACAAACTATTTGGTCCCACGCCAGGCCATGCACCAGAAATAAATATCTATCCTCCAACCAAACATGCGGTGACTGCTTTAACCGAAATGTATCGCCAGGAGTTTATGGGTCTAGGTACCCGTATCAAGATTACTGTAAGTTGAGCTTTTCCAGCTGGTCTTTATATACAAAAGTGATGATCTGAATCTGATTTCAATTATTATCTTTAATCTAATTACAGAGTATTAGCCCTGGAGTTGTGGATACGGAGATATTGCCGGATAAAGTACGTGAAGCGGTTAGTCAAACAATGCTTAAGCCCGAGGACATTTCTCAGGCGGTATTGTTCTCATTAGCCACGCCTCCACATATGCAGATACACGAGATGATTATTAAGCCAGTGGGCGAGATGTATTAATCTGTTATTACTTATGTGTATTCTCTATATAAAGTGTAATTATAAATATCACCTGAAATTACAGAACTGTATGATATATAAATATAATATACATACCTTTCATAATCTGTTTACAATGGCAATTTTAAAGCTATGGAATATGTATATAAACTCTGGTGCAAAAATATGAACGCAGCCCTTTTTTTAAGCGATCGGATAGAAAGGGTGAAGCTAGAAAGAATCCGCGACTACCGTTTGAAAGAGCATAAAAAATAAGAGACATGAATCCTATGGATATCTTTTGGACATTGTTCATCCGAAGGATTTAGGACAAAAACACCATGTACGACAGTATTTAGAGCCTTAAACTGACAGTAATTAAGTCCTTTCCCCAAAAGACTGAAAAAGTAAGGTTTATTGTATTCCAAATAGAATTTTCGAATTTATTAGGGCTAAGGGAGGTTACACTCATTATAATACTAGTAAAAAGATATATATTTAGTATCATTTCCTCACCGTTCATTGAATTTTGTCGAATGCGGTCATAAAAGTGCACGCCTTTCTATACGAACGCTTAAAAAAAGGGCTGCGTTCATATTTTTGCACCAGAGCTTACAACCAGCGACTCAAATTAAAGCCGCAACAATTCTACGAAAAGCTCATTCTATTATATGATCCAGCCTACAAAATCGGTTAAAAAAATGCTCTCAAGATAGCTCCTAAAGTGAAGGAACTATTTGAAAATGATTTTTCGGCATGAAACTTTAACTGTGGATAACTGAGATGGATTTACCTGCAAGGATGAATGTCAAAATGCCGCTTCCTAAAAAAATGAACAAAACTTATTTAAATTAAGCAAAAAAAATTATGAAATGGGGATGCTGTTTTAAATATAAAACTCAGTCACTTTTAAAAGTGTAAAATATTCAACATGATCAAAAAAATCGATGTTTTAAAAATATTTTTTAATGAATAATTAATTTATATAAAAAAATAAATAAAATCATTTACCGCATGAAAATTGATTCAGATTTGACAAGTTATCCAAGTTTGAGCCTGAACTCATTGTATTAAGAAACTAAATAATATAAATAACATAAATAATATAAAATAATATAAATTAATAATGTTTTTATTTTTAACCCTCATATGCACACAATATCTATATATTACATGCCCCTAAAATATATTAACTGATATCAATTGTTAAGTTTACTAGTAACAGATTTTTCCTGTAACAGATGAGAGGAATCACCTTATGAGTGCAAATTGTATTAAATGTTCTCATTATGACCCCGTTGTTCTGGGTATAGGAAAGTCAAAATCAAGTCATCGAACAAGCTAGAATAGCACTCGTAAAGCAAATGCCTACCTTTTATCAATTATTTCAATTAAATTTGCAAACAACCAATTGGCTTGATAAGCACACGCCGTGACCGTGTGTCAGGCCGTTTGACGGATGGAAAACGCTATGATTACAGATACAGATACAGCTATTGCCTGACACTGACACTATAAAAGCGGTTAGTTGACCGTCGTAGAAGCTCAGATTGAATAGAACACTCCGTCTTATTTGTTAGCAAACATCATGGATCGTTGGCAGAATCGTGTTGCCGTTGTTACCGGTGCCAGTTCAGGCATTGGATCAGCTATCGTTGTGGATCTGGTCAATGCTGGTCTGGTTGTGGTAGGACTAGCACGTCGTGTGGATCGTGTGAAGGAACTCCAAAAGACATTGCCGGCTGGACGGAGGGATAAGTTGATTCCACTTCAATGCGATGTTGGCAATGAGAAATCGGTGAAAGAGGCTTTCGATGTGATTGAGAAGCAACTGGGTGGTGTAGACATCCTTATTAACAATGCTGGCACTTTGCACGATGGCAGACTAGTCGATATGCCAATCTCACTCGTTCAGGAAACAGTCCAGACCAATATTATGGGCATTGTGATGTGCACACAACGTGCCTTTGCTTCAATGAAGAAGAGGAACGTTGATGGCCATGTTGTCCTGATCAATAGCATTCTTGGCCACAAGGTGTTTGGACCAGTTAAGGGAAAAGTCACAGAACTGAACGTTTATCCTCCTACCAAGCATGCAGTAACCGCCTTGACCGAGATGTATCGCCAGGAGTTCTTGGGTCTGGGTACCCGCATCAAGATTACGGTATGATCCTGAAATGAAATCCAATCTGATTAACTGGGAATTAACTTTTATATTTTCTTCTACTTGCAGAGCGTTAGTCCCGGTGTTGTGGATACAGATATTGTCCCGGATGCCATACGTAATGTAGCCACGACAACAATGCTCAAGTCAAAGGACATTTCGCAGGCAGTGTTATTTACTCTCTCCACGCCTCCCCATATGCAGGTTCACGAGATAACGGTCAAGCCAGTGGGTGAATTACTCTAAATTGATTTCATATTTTTTTCTAATTTTCATATGAATAAATTAGCAAATATATATTTTTTGTGTTGAAATATTGTTATAAATAAATGACTATACAAAAGAAATCAATCAACTGGCGATCTTTATTTAAATAATCCGAAGCAATTTACAGTTCGCAATGCCAGCTTAATTGATAAACATGAAACGTTTTTAATCTCAAAACATTGCAAAATACAATCATTTAATCAAAAGGTCTCCCCCATTACACGAGTTCCCATTAATCTTGGCTAGTAAATTAGTTTTCTGGCTGAGGTGCAAATCAACTTTAATGTTCCTTAACTAAAGAAATAAACTCGATTTGACAGGTAATATTAATGTTGAAAAGATTACTGGGTATCTATTGACAGACATATTATAAATGAGAAATAAATACCAATTATTTTTTAAATTAATAAATATATTATTAATATGATTAATCTATATATACAAATATAATAATAGGCGTGTCAGTATCAAATTGACTTTTAAAAGTACATTACAGGAACTTATCCGAATTGCGTGACTAGTTGCATTATGACTAGCAATAAATACTAGCAGATAAATACCTAAAGAAGAATAACTAGTTTGCATAGAAACAGACTGACAGATAGACAGACAGACAGAGGGACAGGGTTAAATTGATTAAGGGTTATCAAAGTATATATAGTAAACTTTAATTAATTTCAATTAATCGTAATCAGTCTCATCCAAAAGGTATTTGAATCGATTAAGGTTTAGCATTAAAAAAAAAATACTTCCTAGCGCTGCTCAACTGATAACAGAGCTATAGAGCTAAATCAATCCCTGTATATAGTATTTGATTAAATCATGTAATCATTTGCTAATTATTAGCAAAAATTATAGTTAATTATTAACTATAGATTTGTGTGTATTTCGAATTCTCCAAATATGCCATCAAAATTCGCATCAAATTATACTCCTATGCATAATGATAGATTAATTGCTGTTCTTGACAGCTGAGAATATGTATTGTGACTGAGATTGAGATTGAGACCTGAACTAGACCTGAATGTACATCTTAAAACTTGGCCTTGGGCAAAGTTTTGGGCACGTCAAAACAATTTTGACAGCTCAACGAATACGTTACACATGAAAAGCAGACAACCCAAGATAGACAGTTAAATAAATTTATATAGTCAGTAGGTGGCAAGGGCAAATGAAGATGTTGGTACTTAAAAGGCAGTCGAAACGGAAGGAAAGAGGAAAGTTTTATATACGGGTATCAATACAAAATCAAACCAGTGTCCGATAAGAGAAACTTGAAATGAATAAGAGCTTATTTTAGAATAAATAATACGAATACTACACCGAATTTGTTGTATTCTAAAACACTCAGCAATATTTTATATACATATGAAGTATATCTGTCATATATATTTTGCACAAACCTACTACTTAATTGCAAATCGAAGACTAATTGTTTACTTTCTGTAAAGGGTTCAAGATAATACGAGTAAGTGTTATTTTGTTTATAGTCATTGATTGTTGAGAAATCAACCCTAAGTTTACAGTTAGTGAATTGGCTGACACAGCAAAATACATCAAGTATTATTATATTGATATCTTAAGAATATATAAATATTTGTATCTTTATTTTTTTAAAATTTATCACTTACCTATTTAATATTATAATCATTTGAGTAAAATCAAATTTGCATACTTAATATAATAACTTAAATCATTAGTTCTATTCTTGTTCTCTCTTTTGGTCCATTCACTAACCCGACACATGAGAAACTATTCGTTCTGTTCAATTTCAAAATGATCATTTAATATGGCAGTTAAAGTCCGTTTGAACTATTATCGCTCTTGTATGAAATCCACAAATGGCTTAAATAATTGTCATGGCCCTAATGGCTTTAATTGACTTTTTTTTTTGCCAATGGAAATGCTAAAGGCAGAGAGCTGCAAATGACCGGACCGGACCGGACCGGACCGGACGGATGGTCAACAATAAAAGAGAACGAAACAATTGAAATTTAACACAGAAAAGGCAGCTGGAAATAAAATTGCAGTGGTCGAAAAGAAAGAAGAATGTGACCTCGGCAAATGGAAGACATTAAGACGTTAAGAAAACAGTTACCAATAACTTTATATAGCCTAGTGTCGAGAATGTCTGTGGAGTCTGTTTGTGGTTTTTGGTTGGTCAAAAGCAAGTGCAATTTAAGCCAGCACAAATGCCAACAACAACAACAAATAAATGCTCCCTTTTACTTACGTAAATACATCTACCGGAAACTCAATTTGTTGAGTTAAAGAAAAATTTCCTTACACATTCCTACAATGAACACTCGCAAAGCAATTGATTTTAATGAATGCACAGTGTTTATCAAAAGCCAGAAAATAGAATTAAACCTAAAGAAGAACTTTTGGCAACTGATTAGATTATACAAGTTTTTGGCTTTATACCTTTGTGTAAAATTGCTTGGCATTCAAAACTGCACAACATATTCTGCACTGTTAAAAGCACAATTAACTTGGCTACAAAAAATATGTTCAAAACTATTTTTCAAAACATTTGTTTAGGTGCTTCTATATTTAGCGAATCTTTTGAACGGTAACCTGTAAATATTTTTAAATTTGTTATTAGCTAACAATATTCAATCAACTAATCTACTGTCACAAACTGCATCGCAAGACCAACATACTCAACTATAGTAAGTATAGAAAATGCATTAAGCTACGGTGGAGCAAGGTCGACAGTAGGAGACCCTGTACTTGAGTGCAATGCGTGTCAAAAATCTAAAACAAACTCGTTCAATGCAAGATATAGATGTACATACATGCCAAATTTGGTGTCTCTAGCTCTTATAGTCTCTGAGATCTAGTTACTCAAAAAAGGGACAGACAGACAGACGGACATGGCTATATCGACTCGGCTGTTGAAGCTGATTAAGAATATATATACTTTATGGGGTCTGCCACGCCTCCTTCTGCCTGTTACGCACATTTGCACAAACGTAATAGACCCATTTGTACTTTTTTAAAGTACAGGGTCTAAATATTGCTTATTTTGACCTTCGCCTGTCCAAATTATTATGTAAATACGCAGAAAGCGTACTTTTTTCTCTTGATTGGCACAAAATTTTATTCAAATTTAATTAGACAGATTAATTTTCATCCAACTCATTGTTGATTATGGTGTAATCAATGTTATTTGTATGTCGATGGCTGGTGAATAACGCAAAAAAAAAAAACTACAATTTATATTATTTTTGGCATAAATTATTTTCAGATTTACATCAAGTTGTTTATCGATGTGTGCGTGTGTGCGAGTGTGTGTTTATTCGATTAAATGAATTTGCTCTGCTGTTATTTAAAGTCAAATAAATGAAAACACAATTAAGCTGTGTGTTTTTGGATATCGAAAATGAAGTCTATAGAAATTCATTAAGTTTAGCTTTTGGCTATTTGATGCTGGTCAGAATGATACTATTTTATTAATGATACTATAATAGAACTAGGATAAATGTAAAGCTTATGTTTAATACATATAAAGTATATTATCAATAAGCTCTAAAATCTAAAATCTATCAACAAATCAAAAAAATTCAAGCATTAATTTTTTATATGAATGGTTAATAATTTAAAAAGTTAGTCAAGAGTTAGTTCTTTTTAAATATTGTTGAGGCTGCAATTCAAAAAGAAACTTTGCTTGTAAAATTTGCCAATATACTATTTATTGGTTTATTCTAATAAAGATTAATAAAGATTAGAAGAAACTAAGAAGTAAACCAACAGCCACATCTCTTAAAATATTATCTATTAATTGTGTTTATAATTTCTTAAAACCACTGCGATTCCAAAAGCTACATTTGCTCCGTAGTATTTGCCATTATATTATTTATTAGTTTATACTATGAAGTTAGAGGTCAAACTAACAAACTACGTCTATTTTAGTGATAGTAGTTTTTGTGTTTAAATCGCTTATTCACCGCGAGAGACTCTATATTATGTATCCAAAACTGAGAACTGCAATCAAATAAATATTTTACAATAACGTTTCAGTTAGAAAAACTCAATAAATAAACAAGTTGATCGTTAGAAACTTGACTTAAATGGATCAAATGTTAAATAAACATTAGGTTTTGAAAGTTTTGATATTTCTTTTTTGCTTTTTCGATTACACTGTGCATTTGCAGTAAAGTTGCACAAAAGTGTATGTAAATGATTTAATAGTGTTTGTTAGTTTGCCTATGTACAATGTACATTACAGTGCAGTGGTATTTGTAAGCGTGTGTACTGTAGATGTGTGTGTGTGAGTGTGTGTGTGTGTGTGTGCAGCTGAACATCAAATCAAAACCAATGTCAATATTGAGCTAAATCGAGGCTGGCAAGAGGCCAAGTGAGGAGGGCAGGAGGCAACACCAGCAATAAGGCAAAATGAGCACGTATCAAGCGACTGGCAGGATAAAAGAATGGAAGGGAAGGAAGAGGAAAGGAAGGAAGAGGTGCTAAGCGGAGTGGATGGACGAAGAACTTGGCAACATAGTCAGAAGGCAAGGATGCGAGCTAAAAACAATACACGAGTAAGTATCAACAAAGTAGCAAAGACGGAAAGCGATGCAAGAGAATGAGATAAAGATAAAGAGAGAAAGAGGTGGCAGTGGCAGCTGTAGGGGAAAAGCGGTGGCAGCGTCATCATTTATCAAACGCACACACACAAAGGTCAAGTAAAATGTTATCCTTGCAGCTATCAAGGCAAACATGGGCCAGCTGTTCCTTTGACGCCAAGCGCCAACTTTTCACAATTCACAATTCATGGCAAGCAGGCCTTGGAGTCATCATAGTAAACACAGTAGGCCATATAAGTATGTGCTCACACACACACACAGCAGAGATTGGCGTTTTGTGAAAATCATTATCGAAATGAAAATATCAATGATGTGAAAATGTTAAGAGCTGCCTCAGCAACGCATTCCTTTCCTTTTGCAAACCTGATAATCATCATCACAAGCAACTGCAACATCATTAACAAAAGGTTCCACATCAAAGGCATTCCCGTAAACGTTCACGTTCACGTTCACATTATTACCGTGGTGGCTTATTGGTATTATTCTCAACTTACAAATATCCCCTGTTGTCTGTTTGAATTTTGCATTTCCGTTTCCCATCTCCATTTGTCAATCTCGCATAAAAGCGTGACAAAATTTTGGCTAAATTGTCAATTAAAATGAATTGTAATTAATGAAATTTGTGGTTAACTAGACAGCAAAAAATTAGTTCCAAAAATTAATATTAAAATACTCAATTTTGGTTTAAATTTGTTAGGTATTTTTTCAGGATAATATTGTTAAATTGTGACTATATGCTGATTGAATTGCAATCACTAACATTGGCAAAAAGACCAACGAAATTAAAGTCCGTACTTAAATCGAGTAGTCCACACTTGGCTTAAGAAAATCCGAGGTAACAAAACTTCTAAAATCGTTTCGGATTGATTTTAGCCAAAATAACCTTATTTTATATATACACAACGGGAATTTAAATTATATTTTAAATAATTCCATTTTCTTTGGGGGTGGAAAGGGCCTGACATTCAAAATTCCTTGCAATGGGAAAAGAATCAGAAATTTTATAATATATGTCAGTGAATTCAGAAGTTGGCTCTGATTTTCCTACTGGCTCTTCCTACCATATTAATATAAGAAAATATAAAAACTTAATTGATTAATATGTATGCTGGAGTATATCAGAATTTTAAAGTCAATTAAAACAGTAATAAAGGTAACTACAATACCTAACCAATAAATATATAAATATATATCTGCTTTGGAATTAACATATCCTATTATAAATATCTAATATCTATTATAAAAATCTAAAACTAAATCAATGAATGAAAAGTATATAATATAAACATTAACTAATTAGTCGCACAAATAGTCAGTTTGTAAGTGTTTTTTTGTTTTCATATCTTTTATTTGGAAATTTGTATATTTAAATTAAATTTTTTGTTGATTTTAATTTTTTTCTTTTGTATTTGTTTACTATGCTTTCATTTTGTAGTTGTTGCATTTAATATTTGTTATGTATGTATATTTAATTTTATGCATTTACATTACATTTGTTCTTTGTTCACATAAAAAATCAACACTTGTGTTGAAATTTTTCAAATATTTTGTTTGATGTTGATGTTGTTCTTGTTGTTGTTGTTGTTGTTGTTGTTGTAATTGTACTTGTGTAATTCTTTCAGAATAAATACCATTAATTTCTCATTGAAATAATTTGCACAGCTTGTTAATTTTGTTAATAAGTAATACAATATTTATTATATTCAATAATAATTTTATTTATACATAAAAATAGATTCTGTAGCACATATTTCTTTTCTGTTTATGTTTTTCGTATTCTGTTTTTCTTGTTCTTGTGGTTGTTGTTGTCCTATTTAGTTGATTAAGAGACACGGGGTAGAGCGAGAGATATACACTTAGTAATAGGAAACTTAGGAAGCAGACTTCTGCTTCAGACTGCAAAACATGGGGCCAAAATGATATGGCAAAAAGTTCCAGGAAATACAAATGGTACATTAAGTATAAACAATAGTGTTAAGTTGTTAGCGAGGTTTAAGCTTTTTATTCAGACCCGATTTACAAAAGTACAAACATCATGCTCCTTCTCGCTCTAACAGCTGTTTCAAATTAATAATAAATAAATGTTACACAATATTTTTTGTTTTGTCGTTTGTTTCATTTTCAATCTTTTTAATCGATAATGGAAGAAACATAAAATTCAATTAAAACAAAATATATATAATTTGCTGAGTAATGCTTGAATCGTGAATATATCGTCTTTTTGTTCCTATTTTTTAGATTTATATATGTATATGTATGTATGCCTCTCACAAATTGGATTGATTTGGGGTCTTGTTAAAGCGATTGGTCGTGAGTACATCAAATTTCTTGCGCTTGACTTTCAACATAAAAAGAATTTCAGTTAAGTTCATTTTGTATAGTTAATCATTTAAAATTGCTTAGTAAAATTAGTTCATAATAGTGTGTTGGTTTTTTTTCTCTTGTATTCTTCTCTCTTTTATACTATATTAATTAAACGCGTGTGGCTTTGAGCGAGAAATGAAATAATAATCAGACTATATTATATTAAAATCAAATTTCTTCAATAATCACAAAGAAAAACAAAATACGCAACAATTGTAAATTAATTTGTTAAGCTTGCGTTTCATCTAAATAAATATTTATTTATGTGAATTTCGCGTTACTTTTTCATTTGTTGTTCCTCGTCTCTTTGCTTTCATAGGGGCGCCAAAAAAAATATGTTTCTAACAAATATTACATAAAGCCAGTGTGTATGTGTGTGTGTGTGTGTAATTAATTAATATAATTAAAAAGTACATACAAGCTATCAACTACAGTTAAGTGTAAATGTGTGTAAGGTTGTGTGTGTGTGTGTGTGTGTGTAAGCAACTGCCACGCCCTCTGGGCGCCTTGGGCAAATGGGCTTGGGCTTTTGAAATCTCTCAGTGCACAACAGCATTGCACAGTTGACGCATTCTAAATTACACTTTAAAAATTACATAATTTAAATAATTTATTAATATACAAATGTGTGTGTGGCCCCAAACTAAGCTAATACCAAATGACAGCAGAAAAAAAATTGTTTATGTATAATTATATATTTATAGAATAAGCACTTGCAAGTTCACTTTTCTCTTTCTTCACCAAAGCAAAGCCAATTTATAAATTTTATATTTTACACTTGCGCTTGGTTTATTTTCGTTTGTTTGTTTGTTTGCTTTCTGTCTTGCATTTTTGATCAATCTATTTATGTAATCTTTACGCAAATGATCAACTCAACGAACGCTACATAATCAGTTACTTTAAACTATCAACTGCATTAATTTCAACATTACATGGCATTACATCATAGAACACCGATACATGTTTAAATATGTATGTATAATCATTCAGTATCTTTTGAGCTTGACTTGCTCTAAGCATGCGGCAATTGCTCATTGCTCATTGGATGTGCAGCAGCAGTTTGCCAGATGTTTAGATCTGTATTATACAATACTTGATTGCAAGTCTGCGCTTTAGAGTTGTTTTTTTTTTCTTTCTTTCATATTTCATATTATGCTAATATCTGTACTGTTGTCACTGTTGTTCTAGTTGTCGTTTTATGTGCTGCTGTTGCTACTGCTGATGTTGTTGTGTTGGTTGTGGTGGTGGCTGTTGTTGTGGTGTGACATTCAACACTCACTTTGGGACAGATCAATATCCTTTTTAACGCTACGCGCCAATCGATCCAACTCGGCAGCAGCATCTGAGCGAACTGCTAGCTTCTCGGCTGTCATTAGGGCATCAGTGCCATTGGATGTCCTTGGCGTTCCCATGCCGCCACCAGGGCTGGCCGCTCCTGCCGGTCCACCTGCAGGTCCTCCCGACTTTTTGTGTAGCAGCGAATTAAAGAAGTTGGCCAACACACCTTCACCTCCTGGCGTTGCAGGCGTCAACTTCGGATCAATCTGAATTAAACAACATCGATATAAGTATTTTATAAATATTTGTGGAGTGTGTGATTGTTTGAACCTTTTTAGGCGAACTCTGACCGGTGCTACCGGGTGTGCGTGGTCCGCTCTTGTTGCCACCGGCGCTGGCTCCCTGTGAGCGTAAAGGCGATTCACCCCGCACCTGTCCACCTTGCTTGAGTATCTCCTGCTGACGTGCCAAAAACGCCTGTTCATCCTCGGTTTGCGTTTCCGTTTCACGATTGGAAACCGCCTAAAATTGAGTAGATTTACAAATATATATTAAAAAGTACTAAAAAACAATGCAATTTATATATTGATCTGTTTCATTTAGCGAACTCTTAAATATAGTTAAATATATAAATAGTTTTAGCTGACAAAACATCTAATTGTTATTGTCAACAGTACTCTTTATATTAACTAAATTTATGAAATTAATCTACGCTTCTTAACATCAAGTTCTACACACCTTTCGTGTTGGCGGCGCCTTGATTATGTCTGTGTAATGATTCTCGGCCTTGACCGCATGCATGTTCTCATACAGAATACTTATTTTCTTCAGGCTATCCCAACCCGCCGGACTGCAAAAAGAGTTTTCATTAATTGAAGCTTAAATGAATTGAAATGATTGTTGGACTTTATGCGTACATGAGCACCGCATCCTTTTCAACGACTAGCGCTGGCGTACGGAATGGTAGACCATAAATTCGATGCGTTAGATATTTGTAAAGGAGATCACAGTTTTTATCCTCTTTTACGCTTGTGTAAAAGAGCGAGGTTCCGTGCCGCAGGCAAAAGTTTCGTATCCATTGCTGTATGAAATCGAAATGCTCATCGCGATACTCGTACTCTTTCTCCAGCGTTGTCATGTAGTCAGTCTGAGAAAGAAAGCAATTGAAATTATTCATTAAAGATAATGACAATGAATGTAGTGTGCGTTCGCACCTTTGTGACCACAACGACAATGTCCAGGCCCAGATTTGTAATTAGTGCGTCTTCTGTCAGCGGCAACAGATCATCCTCATCGATTGAATTGTTGTGCATGGTGCGTTTAACTGGCGAACCGGGATCCAGATCATCGCCCACCTCACAATAGCTTTGCCACGTCGTTGCCAGTCGCTGACGTGCCGCCTCCTTCTCTTTGGGATCCAATTGCAGACTCTCAATGTGCTGGGCCAGCACCTTGATCCATTGGTTGAGCTGCTCGAGCCAGCCCCATGGCTGTGTCATCGAGACTGTTAATATGACGAGGGTGTGTGCATAGTTCGTTTCGTTTAGCGCATAATGCAGCAGATTTGTGTGTCCTGGATCGCCATCTAGAACCCAAACGCTTAGGCGCGTCATATCTGTATTTGAATTCAAATTCAAAAGAAATCAATATTAAATTCTGATCAATTATATATAGTTGGATAGTACTTACCGTCTCTGTACTCATCCTTGACATCAATATAGGCGTACTCCAGGCCCGAACCCTTCTTAGGGTCTTCAACGCCCTGAAGTTTCGCAATGAGTGTCGTTTTTCCAGTGGCATTATCACCTAATACTAGTACAGATTTATTTGACGGTAACTTTGTGCTGCCTTGTGTTTGTACTTCATTCAATATCGCTGACCTGCGTTGGAAGAAACGAAACCAAATAGAAATAGAGAGAAAATTATATAGAAACCGTTTAAAGCAATTGGGTCAATTCCGTTGGCTATCAAAATTTTGCAATCTACATTAATGTTGTGACCCAAATTTCAAGTCCTAGTCCAAACCACAATCCTCAATTCTCAATTCTTAACACTGTGTCATGCCACGCAATCAAATTAATTGCATCCCTGTGCTATTTATGAGCCACAGCAGTTCGCTTCTTTTATTCCTTTTAATTCCATACAAAACGAAGTAAACATAAAAAATAGCAATAGGAATAGGAATATATAGTATATATGGTATACACAGAAACTCGTTGACCTGACTCAATAATTTACGAGGCATGCAATTTCAACAGAACATTTTCTGCAATTCAATTAAATCCAATTAAATATTTCGATTGAAAAGTGTCCACTTTTGCCTGACCAACTAACTGACTGACTAATTGACTGACTCACTAACTCACTCACTCACTCACTCACTCACCCACTCACTCACTCACTCACTTACTAACTCATTCACCTCATTCACTTGGGCGCTGACTAACTGTATAGTTGACTAACTGACTGACTAACTGACTGACTGAATGACTGAATGAATAACATGCAAATGGCGGTAACTCAATTGGAGAAACTGGACGCCACAGCTCCTTCTCAATATTATAGCGCTTTCGTGCCAAAAACTGCGAGCTGAGAGCTCCGAGCTGCGAATATCGATTGCCCGCTTTCTGACTTTTAGTTTTTAACTGTTCTCTGTTCTATTGTTTATTCAAAGGTGTCGTATACCACCGCACAGTGGTTACAAGCCTATTTAAATGCTCCTCATAATTTATCACAATGTGAGCAATCAATAATTCAGGTATGGTAAAAAGATGTGGGCTAAATGGAATAGTAAATTTGATTTGATTTGATTTTAAAAATTCTATCAAATAATTTTACGATCATTTTTTCAATCTCTATATAAGACCTCAAATAACTATCCGAATGATAAACTGACGTAAAAAATATATAGCAACTAATGTCAACTTCAAAGATATCTATCAAATAAAGCTTATATGTACATTAATTTGACCTTAACATTGCCAAAATTTCGCTTAACGTACAGTTTGCAGTTTTGTTATTCAAGCCTGATGTAACTTTAAAAATTGTACAAAGATAAATCACTAAGGGCGGTTTCCTTATCTTGCTAATAGCCTTTCAGTCTAGATAAATCTAATACATTATTCTCTTATCGCTCACTTATCTAGACTGTAAAGTTGTCGGCAAGATTAGAAAAAGAAATATTACTTTTAAGAAACTAAGCCTTTTTTAGCATATCTATTTATTTTGATATTTGAATTTTGAGCCTTTTCTCATTAAATAATTATTAAAATTAAATTTAAAAAGAAGAATAAAATAGCAATAGCAAAATAGACTAGAGGTCTATTGTATTAAACATTTAAATTAACCTTTTTAATTGGAAGCTATAAAATTTTATTTTTTCATCTATTCATATGAACCATTTTTGAGTTTTTGAAACTTTAGCGTCACTGTAGCTGTAGCTAGTGGTGGTTCGCTTCACACTTGAGAGACATGCAAACAACCCGGCTCAAATGGCACTCCCCCTAACACCAAGTGCCCTCCTCCTTGTGTTCCAGGCTGGTTGGCATGGTGCACGAAAGGCCCAAACGAAAAAAATATTTTCCAAGCTAAGGTAATGTTAGCTTGGCAGACAGGAGACAAGACGTCTGGCATTCCCAGTGCGCATTTTGACAGCGGCTGGCTGAAAAAGTGGACCACATTTTGAGCCGGACAAAAAGTCCGAAACGGGATTTCGATTTAGTTGTGAACAGAGTTTCTTGGTAGGATGAGTTTGCTGCTAAAGCGACGTTCGCGCAGCGAGACGCGTGTACAGCCAACAAAACAGGAGATGCCATCACAGGTGCAACCACAGCAACCACAACAATCACAACAACGGCAGCCACAACAGCAACAACAGCAAAAAGAGCAAAAGAAAAGTGTGGAAAATAGCAATACACAATCCATACAGCGTTTAGGATTTGGAATGGGCATGGGTAGACGAAAGACATCCGCCGAGCTGATCAGTGAGGCGAAACTCTTTCTGGGTGACCTGTCGACGACAACGGCAACGATGACAACCGCTGGAGGAGCACGCTTGGTCAGCACAAGGCGACCCATTACGCCTCGTGAACCAGGACGTGTGCTCTACGGCAAAGTGGCATTAGCAGGTCGTCCTCCAAGTGCCTTCTCGTAAGTACACTACACATATACTTCATCTTCATATAAGCACCTGTACTTTTCACAGTATGCGTTATCTGCAAAATGAAATGCACAAACCTCTGACACCGGCCACACCATCCGCTGGCAAATCGGAGCTTAAACTAAACCGTCGGAGCCTAGAGGCCAAGCTGATTCCACCACGTCAATTGCCGGCACTGCCAGGTACAGGTGCTCCATCCTCAGCAACAACAACTCCACCTGCACGGAATGGAGCTCTGCTTGGTCAGTGCAACACGGAGACGCTGATTGAGCTGCTCAAGCAGCATGCTGGACTCAAGGATTGCAGTGCTGAAACTGTGCAGCACATCAATGCGGTGAGTTCTTAAGAAACGACTATGAATAGATAATTAGGAATAAGTTTGGAGCATCTACCGATATCGATTTACACTCTATGTATCGCTGGAAGTCGATTGATCTCTTGAAAATCTTGCAAGAAACGAGACTAAAATTGATTTTAAATGACTTTCACCTTTGGAAACTTTTAGAGATATTAATTTTGATAGGCTTTTTGATAACAAATTACTTAAAGAAACTCTTTAAACGCTATTTAAATGGATTGATTTTCTTGGAAACCTAAAAGAAATCCGCCCAAATAGTATCGGTTGTGGTAAAATGTTCCAACTGTTCAATGTATAAATCTTCTTTTTTAAATCCTTATTTAAAACCTTTGTTCTATTTGCGTTTACAACACTACTAATATCCTTTTCATTACCCTAAACGCGTTTTACTCCCGCATGTAGATCCTTTTGGAGTTGTATACTAGAGTACGCAAACAGGAGCGCAACTTTAAACGTGCCTTCATCCTAGGTGGTCTCTACGGACTCGTTGAATGCACCTCGCCCCGTGTTCTTTTGGCTGTGGCACGTGTTGTTCTAGCGGTAAGTGTGCCAACAACTTGAATTCTCAATAGAAGATTCACAATATTCATTTGATTTCCGAACAGTTACGTGTAACGGGCAGCAATTTGACCGGTGCCTGCAAGCTAATCTTTAAGGTAGCCCGTCATGAGCAGCATGATGGTTTATTCCATGAGAATGATGTGCTGGAGTTACTCATTGATGGTCTGGGCAATGCCTCGCCTTTGGACGAGCCGGAAGCCTGCATTTATGCCTATGGTTGTATACGTTTTCTAACCGCTAGCAGTGCTCAGGAGCGTGACGATGCACTGAATCGTAACTGGGCCGCTGGACTGGAGGAGCCACTGAAACCTCCGCCGACACCAGCAACAATTGCAGCAGCAACACTTTTGACACCAGCAGCCGATTTGCAAAAGTTAAATGGCCAACAAACTCTGGTCTCTCGCCTGGCACGCCATGGTGCTGTTGATCTAATGATTCTACATCTACAAATGCTCAACGAGGCGGGTGCAACCCGAAAACTCAGTGGAAGTCCGCTCCACACACTCTATCAGCTCTCGGCAGCCTTACGAGCTCTGGCCGATGTGGCCAAACAGCAGCAAAAATTGCAACTTCAACTACAAATGGCATGTCCACATTTAATACGTGCCGCTGAGGTGTCCATGGGTGAACTGGAGGTCCAGGCGAATGTGGTGCGCACTTTAAGGTGAGTGCAAGACCTTCAGAGATCATTCCTTCCAGTCCAACTAAAAGATCCTACTATTTCTAGTGTATTGTCAGAGGATATCGACTGCTGTGAGACCTTGCTCAACTATGCCGCACGCATCGGACTCTTGCTGGGACCGTGCTCCAAGGATGGACAGTGCAGCGATCGTTTGTTGGCAGTGCTCAGTCGGCTCGGCTATATGCTCGGTAATATTCTGGCCAAACACGAGTCGGCACGTGTTCAGGTGAGCAGCATTATGTTTATTGTAGCGCTGTGAAAAATATCAGAATATTGATGTTTCCTTCTTCAAGTTACCTTAATTAATCGATTAATCGATTTTTTTGCTATTCCTTGCAGTACTATCACAACGATGTGGCCATGGAGTATCTATTGAACGTGCTCCAGCAGTTAAGCGAACGTACGCCAGCTAATGAGGCTTTACTGGATGCCCAGATCAAGCTAATACGAGTCGTGGCTAATATGAGTGTCAATGCAGAGGTGGGTGCCGGTCTGGGTAATGTGCGTGCTCTGGGATCGGTGTTATTGCGGGTGCTAAAGAATGCAACTGCTGCTCTGGACAAAATTGGATCATCAACTGAAGGATTACATGCTGTGGAACGTTTAGAGCTACTACATGCCACACTCGGTGCTCTGCACAATCTGTGCTTTTACCAGGACAAACAGATGAAAGAGCCGACTGTAGTATCGTCACCAGCGCCTGGTTCACTACAGAGTCTCATCGATGAACTGTCAACGGAATTGGCCACTGCTTTGGGCCGCTGTCAGCCAAGAGCCGTTTCCACTAAGGTGGAAATTGCCCGTGTACTGGGAAATCTAACAGCAACGAGATGGCACGTCGATGTTTTTGTGCCGCCAATGGATTGCCATTGATGGTCCAACAGCTAACAAGACAGGCTAGTGGACAGGATTATGAGCTGAGGACATGTGCAATTGGAGTACTGGTTAATTTGCTTGGCGATGGTGAGCAACGTGCTCCATTTCTACAATTACGTGGAGCTGAGCTACTTGCGCTTCTACTACGCGGTGCACTCGAGCAGGAGGATTGGTTTTTGGCCAATATTGTATGCCAGGCACTGTGGAATCTTCTAATTGATACCCAGTGTGCTTCAGCTCTTTGTCTGAATGGTAACATTCTCGATGAAGTCAGCGAATTATTGGCCGATTATTTGGATGAAGATCGCTTGATAACCGCAGCCAACGACGAAGCTAACGATGATGAAGAACAGTTGGAACTGGAGTCAGGAAAAGATCTGGAGCCGGAACTGGACTCAGAATTGGATTCGACACCTGATGCACTATGGGAGGATTTTGCTTTGGTAGCCACCGATTTATTGGAGCGTATTCAAAACAATTTCGATAGGCAACAACAACAGCGACAAGTAGTGCATATCGATAACGATAACGATCACGATGACAACGACAATGATGATGTATTTATCGAAGAAATGTAGAACATTTTGGAAACCTAACGAGAATATACAAATATACACAATATGAATATATACTTGTCACCATTAGACGACCTTTAATATAAAAAATAAACAATATTGTATAAAGCAATATTGATTTTCTTTACGGAAGTCTGTGGGCTTTAAACAAATCTGTCTTGCCATGATTCTAATTCATGATACATAGAAACTTGGAAGAATAGTAAATGTGGTACTATAATTTCCGGTAAAAATATACATATATAAAAGATAGTTTACATTTTCGTTCAAAATCGATCTACGTTTTAACTGGTCTTCTGCACATGCGCGCCCCCTGACGGTCAGCTTGTAGTGTGTACATATTTAAACGATGACAACATCGCCTACACGCATATAAACAGAAACACACACACGCATACGCATAGACTGGGCTAACATCGACTCTTTGCTGATTGGACAATGCAAATTCCAATTGGACTGTCAACTGCCCATATGAAGTTGAATTATCGATAGCTCGGCTTTAGGATTTCCTAGTGTGTTAGTGTGTACACATAAGATGTATAAAAGTGTGTGTCTTGCCCATTAGACATAACAAAATAATTGATAAAGCAAAAGGTGTGTGCTGCCCTCGATTTTGCTGCTCAATGAATCATCAGCAAGTTGGCTCTCTCTCTTTTTTCTCTCTCCCTCTCGCTCTCTCTCTCTCTCTGCGAACCCTTTAATGGTTGTTGTCGCAGCGTTTTAACTTTTGTTTATGCCACAAACTCATTCAATCATTAAATCAGCAACAAGAGAAAATTAGCAAAATTTAAAATATGCGCATGAATGTTTGTGTGTGTGTGAGCCAAACGTGGTTTGAGGTTAAGCAACTGTGTTGTACAAATGACAACATGAACTAAATTTAATAGCGGCATGAAATCAGCCGCTTTTTATCCACAAAACCAATGAATGGTGAAGGTGGGTGGTGGGTGGCAGAATACGGTTATTATCACCTGCAGCCGGCACACACATAAAACGAGAGACAGAGACAGAGAGTGAAAGAGAGATGGCAGTAACCGAAAATTATTGCAAACGTCAGCTAAAGAAAGTCGATAGATGGGAAGTTGGGCAAAAAGCAGCTGTTTTCAGACAGTGGAAAAGGACAGCACGAAAAGAAAAAGAAAATAAAACGAGAGTGTCTCTTTCATATGGTAAACTTGAAGGGAAACGAACCTATCTTAATTTTCTAAATTAAATAAACTCACCAGAGGTTCTCCTTGTCGGCGGCATCCTTCTTTTTCGTTGTAAAGGATGATGTCAGCGCATTACTGCCCGTCATTATTGTTTGCGTCACGCTGTCCATTGCCAAACTGCAGTCGCTGTTGTTGGTTATTAACTGCTCCAGGCGAGTGTTGCCCTATCAGTTGTTACCTCTTCCTTTAGTTGCTGGCCAGCTGCTGCGGGATGCACGGATAAAACATTAATGCAACACAAACAAAATGAACACACTCGCACACACACACACACACGCAGGCACAGAGAGAGAAAGAGAACAGAGCAATAACAATAACAATTGAGAGTTGCATTGAACTTGGAGCCAGTGCAGTGCTGCAAGTGTCCGTCTGTCTGTCTGTTTGTCTGCGTTAAAAAAACGCCTACAACAACAACAGAGGCGCTTCCGCTTACTTCGTTTTATTTCCAGCTTTTATGGTTATGTCTATTTAAATATATTATTATTGCAGCAGCTTTGTTACGCAGCACAGCTGCTTTTATTACTGACGTCTCTGTCTCTTTCTGTCTATGAACAATTTGCAAAATTTCTTAGCGTTTGCTTTTGTTTTTTTTTTCTACGTACTGCAGCTTTTACTCGAGATATTTTTGTGCACTCCGCTTGTAGATTTGATCCGTTGAACTAAATATATAATTTAGTGTGTAAATTGCTGCATCTGATGTTCGTCGTTACTTTGCTTTGAGTTATTGTTGAATTAAAATAACAACAAAAAAATATACGCCCGAGATATTGAGATGATGAATTTTTCGCTGAAATAGCACAACGAAACTACAGTGTGTACACACTGACTTACAATAGGAAAAATATGACAGTGTTTCCAACGACCACTGAATTTAAAAGTCTGGCACCATTTTACGCACTGTTGCATTTGCAAGAAATAATATTTGCCAAGTGGCAACCCTTTGGCGCTCGTCACAAAAACAAAAGAAACACCATCAGCAGTTTACTCTCACCTGTTTAATAAACACAATAATCAAAATAATAACCTAGTTACAAAATAATAATAAAATGCAAACGTCGGTATTCATTGTTACTGTGATATTTGTTATAGTCGCCTGCAATGCACCACAAATAGATGGTACGTATGTTTGCGTTGCAAGTTCGCTGAATTGAAGTCTTTTGTTTAACACACACACAAACACACACATGTAAATGCAATTGCGCATGTGTTTGCGCGTATGCGTAATGCATTTATGTATTTCAATTTAACTTTTCACCTTTTGTTTTATAGCCCTATTACGTCGGTGTTACCAATGCCGTTCACGTGGCGATCTTGGTAGCTGCAAGGATCCATTTGGCTTTAATGCTACTGATGTAGAGAAAGAACCCGGTATTTCTGCAGTCCCCTGTGCCAGTGGCTGGTGTGGCAAGGTGATAGAGGGCGGTGGCACCTATGCTCTGGATGGTAAGAATACTTTCAACCAAAGAATGCAAACCACTTTTCGATTTTTTAATATTTTCTTATTTCGGTTTCGTAACGGTTAACGGTTATTCCTAAGCTTTGGTTTCAAAATACCGGTATGATTTAAAAGCAAAAATATTGTTTAATAATAATTAAAATGCCTGTTTTTAAACTTTAATGCATGCATTCCAAGCGTTAACTGTTAAGCACAAACTAAACAGTAAATATTAAAAAAATATTTATATATTTACATACATCGTTTGTAAATTGTAGACTATGATCTTGCCATTCAGCGCATGTGCGTCCAGCGAGGACCTGATGACAACATGGACCGATGTGCGGACACAATATACAACCATAAGAAAGTGTTCATGTGTTTCTGTCAAGGTGATCTCTGCAATGGTGCAACTGGCCACCATCCGCTTCCAGTGCTAACTGTGGCTATCTTGGCACTCACAGTCCTTTTTAACTGTATTTGAATTTATATTTGTAATGATAATCTAAAATGCTTGGCATTGAATGATGGCATGTGGCAATTAAACTTGTTAAGTTCTTTTTGAAACCATCTTGTGATATTTAACTTCCAAAGCATCTGGCCATGAGATTACACTACACTCAAATCGCATCTCTGAGTCGAAGACGATAGTGTTTGTAAATGGAATTTAGGCAACGGATTTATTAACATCAAAACAGTATCTTTTGAAACGATTGAAGTCGCGATTTTTGCTGGGCTACCAGCTAACCGAATTTTATAAGATTGCTAAGCGATTGAAGACAGTGGCGTCATCTTTTGTTTGTTAGCGCCGACACCTTTCATGTTGTTTAGTTTTAAAAGTAGATTTAAAGTAATAGTCTGGCAGTCTTTTTAAAAGGCCGCGTGAACTTAAATAAAATTAAATCAATGAAAGAAAACAATATAAGCTATGTTTCTTAAAGATTCTCTAAGCGTATATTAAGTCAATAAAAAATTTAAATAGGAAAATTTTATTCAGTCTTTAAAACTTAAAAAAAAACAAAAGTTTAGATGCTTGGTTTAACTCTGAAACGAGCACAAATATAAGATACATATTTAATATGTATATGTAATATATAAATTATTAAATTATATATGGAAAACTTTGGCCTTAAAATATTAGGAACCCGACCAAAAAAAAACAAAAAGGTGTGAAAAAAATAAATAAAAAAATGCGGCGAGACAGCGACTATTAAGAAAAACATTTAGTCCTGGCCGTCGACGTCCAGTCGCGCATGCACTGTGGACATCGGCTGCTCAGTTCTGTCTGTGTCTGCTGCGGAGACTGTGTCATTCCTTTGGTGTCCTCGTGGCAGTCCAGATGATAGTAACCGTGACAGCTCTGGCACATCAGTAGATTGCCTGCAAGATAATATGTGTACTCTTTATTCATTATACAAATATGCATGTATATTATAATTTTGAAGTTTATCAATATTTAAGCTAAGTTGAACGTTTATAATTTAGGATCATATTTATCAATAGTAGCATACTCTAAATCTAAAATCTCGATAAATAATTATATGGTGTTTTCTACACACTCTATTGACTCACCCGCACGTTTTCTGCACTCATTTCATTTTTTTTGCTGACTTTCGCCTTATTGCTGCCAGGAAGATCGTCCAGTTTCTCAGACGTTTTACTCTTGCTCTTGCGCCTGAAAGTCACAGTGCCATAGTGAAAGTCCGCGCCGCTGGCATTCTGCACGGTGCGACGCTTTCGTTTTGAATGACGTTGGCAAAACTTCTTCATCATGTCATGAGTGTAGAGACCAAACAGTTCCAGGAATTGATCCTGTCCATATTCACTGGGCAGCACACGTGATTCACGTGGTTCATCAGGCCATGGCGCCGCCAGCTCCTGATGCAAATCATCTGAGGATCCAGACGAGCCCGATGCGCTTGCCACTGTTGCCTCTGGCGGTGTTGCAGATTTCCGTTCAGCATTGAGTGTCTTCAACTGTTTGCTTGTGGCCCTTTGCTGTACTGGCTTCTTGGCAGGATTTGGAACAGTAACCTCGGTTGATTCCATTATTTTTCCAGCTGGTGGTTTGCTCTTAGAAGCCACACTGTTTAGCTGTGTCGTCTGCTCGGTTGCCTTATCACTTGGCAGCTCCAGAGCATCCTCATCATCAACATTGCGTGGTTGTTGTTTTGTTTTGCGAGCACGTCGCTGTGGCTGTGGCGGTGTTGCAGGTTTCCGTCCAGAACCACGGGCATTAAGTGTCTTGTACTGTTTGCTTAGTGCCTCTTGCTGTGTTGGCTTCTTGACAGGATTTGGAACTGCAACAGCTGCACTAGAGGTTGATTCCATCATTTTCCCAGCTGGTGATTTGCTCTTAGAAGCCACACTGTTTAGCTGTGTCGTCTGCTCGGTTGCCTTATCACTTGGCAGCTCCAGAGCCTCCTCCTCATCAACATTGCGTGGTTGTTGTTTTGTTTTGCGAGCACGTCGCTGTGGCTGTGGCGGTGTTGCAGGTTTCCGTCCAGAACCACGGGCATTAAGTGTCTTGTACTGTTTGCTTAGTGCCTCTTGCTGTGTTGGCTTCTTGGCAGGATTTGGAACTGCAACAGCTGCACTAGAGGTTGATTCCATCATTTTCCCAGCTGGTGATTTGCTCTTAGAAGCCACACTGTTTAGCTGTGTCGTCTGCTCGGTTGCCTTATCACTTGGCAGCTCCAGAGCATTCTCCTTATCAACATTACGCGGCGGCTGGCGTTTTGTTTTGCGAGCACGTCGCTGTGGCTGTGGCGGTGTTGCAGGTTTCCGTCCAGAACCACGAGCATTGCGTGTGGTGTACTCTTCGCTTGGTGCCTCTTGCTGTGTTGGCTCCTTGGCAGGATTTGTATTGCGAGTTCGTCGCAATTTTATGCGACTCTGAGCGACCACCTCCATGTCTTGGGCTGACGGTGCGACCTTTGTAATAGGTTCTAATGGAGATGGTGATGTTGCGATGCGTTTCAGTGACTGCTTTACATCCGCACGTGGTGAGCGATGCTGCTTGACCAACGGTGGTGGCAAACGTGGTGTATCCTTTCTGTCCATCATAGAAGTACTTGATAAACTCTGAACTGGTGTCAGAGGTGGCGTTGACATGGAAAGTTTAGGTAAGCTACCGCTAGTTGCAAACAAAGTTTCTGGCTCCATTTCCACCTCTTCATTTCCATCGCTGACCAAATCCTGAATCTTCACGTCTTCAGCAACTCTTTCTTGAGGATTGACGAGCATTAAAGGAACATTATCGTCCATCTCGCTCAGCTCGCGAGCCTCAGCATGAATGAATGAAAAATACTTCCTAATGAGCATTTCTTCGGTGTCACGGATGAGTACCGCTTGCGGTAAGATTTTATAGCTGGCATCGGCAATCAAAGGCACTATAAGGCTAGAGATATACTCATTGCCCCACTCAGGTACGATCTGGATTTTATTCTCCTCCAGTTTCTGATAAAATAAATCCAAATCTTCATTCAAACGCATCATTAAATATTGTTGCTCTGCATTGATTTCATAAACCTCGGCTTCTAATTCACTCAGTATGCTCTGCATCTGTACTAAATCCTGCCGGCGCTACATTGATATATAAATGATATATAATTTTGATTTTAATAGATTATCAATACATTTGAGAGAGCCATAGAGCAACGACCCGATTCCATTTTAGAAAACCAAAAACCTCGAGTCGGCTAATACGACACTTTATTTAACTAATGAAGAGATCGATATTTATAACAAAATATGCCAATTTTAATAAAACCAGGGACTCTGCAACGCTCTTAAGGGTTACCAACTATATAGCCCTATATATATTTATAGATTCCTAGGGGGCTGTAAGTAAGTTTGGTTCAGATAGCTCTAAGAATACTAAAGTTTAATTTGCATCCGATTGTTCCTATGGAAATCTATATGATATAGTCATCCGATCTTGACCAAGCATATAGTATTTTTTAATTTGCCTGTGAGTTTGGGTTTGATAGCTCAAAAAACAAAGTTATTTTAAATTAAGTTGACTCCAAATTGACCCCTTCTAGTTGGGATATCGAAAAACGCCGTCTAAATGCACGATATTTAAATCTCAGCTATGTTGAGTGCTCGTTTCAGCTCAATTTTTCAGTAATAGTAATAGATTGGAATAGATTCACAATGCATTTCAAAGTCTCTCTGCTCCTGGCACGTTTGGAAACTTACCGCTTCGACCTCCTCTTCGGATAAATCGGACTCCTGCTGCAAAGACAATTAATTAACATAAAATGAATTAAAACAATGTAAGCTGTGACGTCAATTAAAAAATCTGAGAAGCAAAATTTTACCAAGCTGTGTTCGATTCATTCGGATCCTGAAATCATTTCAAATACTCAAGAAATAAAGTTGTTACAATTTGTACACATGTGAAATATTACAGTTTATTCAATTAAACATTTAAGAACATCTATCTTCGGTTTACCGAAAATCAAATACCCCTGCAGATAGTTTATATGGCAGCAACTTTATGGTACCTGTTCCTGAATAATAATAAAACAAAATTTAGTATTCAAATTAAAAAAATGAGGGTCTTTTGGTTGATCAGTTATATAACAGAATTTAGAATTTAGTTTATCTTATAAACAGATACAACAGACAGACTTAAAAAATACTTATTAAATAGGAATTTTATATATAAAAATCTATCTAATTTATACTCTCTGCAAGAGTACAAAATAACGATTGTTCCGCTAGTTTCTTATGAGTGGAGGGAGAATTTGTGAACCAGGCGCTACAGACTTTTAAAATTAAAATAAAAAAAAAAATCAAAAGCATCGATGTTTGGTTTAACTTAGAAAAGATCACAAATATAAGATACATATTTAATATATTAGAAAAAATTAATTATATAAGCAATATATATCAATTTAATGGAAAACTTTGGGCTTAAAATATTAGGGACCCGACCAAAAAAAAAAAAAACAACAAAAGTTATGATAAAAGAAAAAAAATATAGATATATATATATATACAATTATATGGAGGATTCAACGATAAGAATAGACTGTACAAAAATGCGGCGAGACAGCGCACAAAAACTATCGCCAGTTTTTAATATTAGTGTATATGAAACAATTCTTAACGACTATTAAGAAAAACATTTAGTCCTGGCCGTCGACGTCCAGTCGCGCATGCACTGTGGACATCGGCTGCTCAGTTCTGTCTGTGTCTGCTGCGGAGACTGTGTCATTCCTTTGGTGTCCTCGTGGCAGTCCAGATGATAGTAACCGTGACAGCTCTGGCACATCAGTAGATTGTCTGCAAAACAATATGTGTACTCTTTATTCATTATACATAATGATTTATAATTTAGGATCACATCTATTAGTAGTAGCATACTCTAAGTTTAAGATCTCGTTCATAATTATATGGTATTTAGAATACACTCTGTTGACTCACCCGCACGTTTTCTGCACTCCTTGCATTTTTGTTTGCCGACTTCCGTCTGATTGCTGCCAGGAGGATCTTCCAGTTTCTCAGGCGTTTTACTCTTGCTCTTGCGATTGGCTGCAGCAGCAGCAGCCGCTTTATGGCCTTCTTGGCCTGCAGACGTTTGTCCTTGGGGGACAAGAGAAATTCTGGCTTATCCTTAAGCTTCTTTTGACGCACTGCATCGATGGCGGCCAATTGTTGGCCATAGTGAAAGTCCACGCCGCTGGCATTCTGCACGGTGCGACGCTTTCGTTTCGAATGACGTTGGCAAAACTGCTACCATGTCATGAGTGTAGAGACCAAACAGACCAGGAATTGATCCTGTCCATATTCACTGGGCAGCATCGCGATTCACGTGGTTCATCACGCCATTGCGCTGCCGAGGCACAGCGTTCTGCTCTAACTCCAGCTCCTGATGCAGATCATCTGAGGATCCAGACGAACCTGATGCGCTTGCCACAGTTGTCGCTGGTGGTTGTGGCAGTGTTGCAGGTTTCCGTCCAGCACCATAAGCATTGCGTGTCTTGTACTGTTTGCTTGTTGCCACTTGCTGTGCTGGCTTTTGGCAGGATTGAAACTGCAACAGCTGCACTAGAGATTGATTCCATCATTTTTCCAGCTGGTGGTTTGCTCTTAGAAGATACACTGCTTAGCTGTGTCGTCTGCTCGGTTGCCTTATCACTTGGCAGCTCCAGAGCATCCTCATCATCAAAATTACGTGGTTGTTGTTTTGTTTTGCGAGCACGTCGCAAAGCTTGTCGCAATTCATGCGACTCTGAGCGACCACCTCCATGTCTTGGGCTGACGGTGCGACCTTTGTAATAGGTGCTAATGAGGTGGTGATGTTGAGATGCGTTTCAGTGAATGCTTTACATCTGCACGTGGTGAACGCTGTTGCTTGACCATTGCCAACGGTGGTGGCTGCGATGGAATTAGTCTCTCCCTCTGATGACAGGGATTCGCGTGGTATCAGTAGCGAACGTGGCGGATCCTTTCTGTCTATCATAGAAGTACTTGATAAACTCTGAGCTGGTGTCAGCGGTGGCGTTGACATGGAAAGCGTAGGTAAGCTACCGCTAGTTGCAAACAAAGTTTCTTGCTGCAAGTCCAATGGTGGCAGAGGCTTCACCTCTTCATTTCCATCGCTTACCAAATCCAGAATCTTCACGTCACCAACGGCAGTCTCAGTTTGTGGATTGACGAGCATTAAAGGAACATTATCGTCCATCTCGCTAAGCTTACGAGGCTCAATGCCATCTTCATCATGAATGAAAAAATGCTTCCTAATGAGCATTTCTTCAGTGTCACGGATGAGTACCGATTGCGGTAAGATTTTATAGCTGGCATCGGCAATCAAAGGCACTATAAGGCTAGAGATATACTCATTGCCCAACTCAGGTACGGTTTGGATTTTATTCTCCTCCAGTTTCTGATAAAATAGATCCAAATCTTCATCCAGACGCATCATTAAATATTGATGCTCTGCACTGATTTCATAAACCTCGGCTTCTAATTCACCCAGGATGCGCTGCATCTGCACTGGATCCTTTAGATGTTATATTGATATGCAAAGGATATATATTTATAGATTATAATAGATTGTCAATGCATTTGAAAGTGCTATAAAACAACGCCACGATTCAATTTAAAAAAAAACCCGAGTCGAGAGCTAATACTCTTTATTTAACAAATGAAAATATCGATATTTATAACAAAATATAAAGGGAATTATTTTTGTTCTTTTTGAAAAGTTATTAAAAAATAAAAATATGAAAAAAGAGAGTCGAGTGCGAGTTCAGTTTGTATCTTACTTTGGCGCACGTGACTAATTCAAATAATGAAATGTTTTTTTTTTCAATGAATATATACAAATATATATTTATAGATTTTAATAGACTCTTAATGCATTTGAAAGTGCCATAAATCAATAATACAAACACTCTTTTTTATTATTTAATTTACAGTTATTAAATAATAAAAGTGTCAATTTTCTCTTTTGTGGGCACGTGACCAGATGACGGCTAATTAACTTATTAAGAGTATATAATTTGAAACAAATTATGCATTCTTAAAATCAACAAAGAAACAACAAGGAAGACGAGCAAATCTATTGTTTTAATGTTTAAAGCACACCTTAAAGTTAAAAATATCAAATAATGCACATATTTATGTACATATACCAATACCATTTCATGTATGTATGTGCATAGATGACACATACATACAAACACAATGCATGTATTGATGAAACGGAATTATCTAGATAAACAAATTAGGGTTTTCTTTCGACTTGTTTGTGCATGTGTTATTCTTAAGAAATGGATCTGTATTGACTTTAATATTGATATACACATGCTCCTGGTCACGTTCCCATCTCTAATCACTGGCAAAGTGCATGATTGCCAATTACGGTCATAATAAGGGGGCTAACTGAAAACCAAGTGAGGTGAAGTGCGGATTACACTCATTGGAGTTGACAACCCTGCCCGCCACCTCGGTTGCCTTTAAGTTACCTCTGTTAGTCTGCTTGGCACATTTTTCTTAACTTTTGTTTTTGTTACTCCCAAACAAAGAAAATGTGTATAATACATATAATGCAGGATTATTAAAGTGGGAACTTACCGCATCGCCCTGCTCCTTGAATACATCGGACACCAGCTGCAATGACAATGGATAACAACAACGGGTCACATTGAAAACAGGAACGGGAACGGGAACGATAATCGAAGTTAGCCAACGGTCACAGGTTGATTTTTACTTTTGCTTTTGCTTTCGCTGTTACTCACCCCGTGCACTTTGAGAAAGTCGCGCATTGCACGCTGGCAATAGATAATGTCATTCTTCAGCTCCAATGGCAGCACATAACACTTTTCCATGTAGTATTTGAACATTGAGCAATCCTCTGGAACTTCGCTATTGTTGTTGCCGATGCTGTTGTTGTTGCTGGTGCTAGTGCTGCCACTCATCTTGGCTGGCTCACAAAATAACGGACTCGGTCGGGATTCGTTAACGTTTTTAATAATTTTACTCTTTTTCTTTTTTTATGTGGGTTTTATGGCAGCGTGAAACGAGCGATTTCAAAATTCGCGACCTGCTCGTAGTCCAGTCGGCGCAGGCAGCAGCAACAACAACTCGCGAGTCGCGACAAAGCAACAACAGGCAGCAGGAAGCTGCAAAATATACCAATTAATTTATACATCGATATGGTATATATCGATATCGAATATATCGCAAATTGCAGTCTGGCAGCTCTGCTAAATTATCGCTGTATCGATATTCTTTGGCATTTGTGTCCGACTCTGTTTCGTGTTTCGGTCTCTCAAGCCAAACATTTTCATTTTCATTTTTGTCATTAATATATATATAGAAATAGCAAACAAATAGAACACAATTTATCAGTCGCAAAGAGTTGCTTGCAGTGAACACATAATAACATTAAATAAAAAAAAAGTAAAAGAAAGTGTATTATTGGAGAGTGCATCAAATATTGCGAGCATATCCTAAACTTCAACGTTCCAGATACCAGAATGTGTAAGTGAATAAAGTGCACTACAGAAACTGCAACGCTTTGTAAGAATTATAAAAAATAATTGCCAACAGCAATCAAAGAAAAATGTAGTTGCTTCTGGCTGTGTAGTTGTTGGAGGCATCCGCATCGCTCAACAGTTTCGTTTCATTTTGTGCGGGAGCAAGCTAGAGGCAAGCTGCTGACGCCCCAATACGGCAACAAAAACAACAACGACAACGAAAGTAAAATTTCACCCAAATTTGTTTGTTTTTGCTGGTTTGCCTTTGCCTTTGTTTTTGCCTTTGCCGGAACCCAACACTAAATTGAGGCACTCGTACAAAAGCTGGATAAACAAGTTTTTGTTGTTGCTGTCTACTTTTTTTCCATCTTTTTGTAACCCTTTGTATTAGTTTGTTTAGATTTGTGCGCCGGCTTGCGCGAAAGTTTAAAACGGCATATTGCTCTCCTTCCCATTGCCCCTCCTCCAATACCCCAACAAACTTATGCTGCTGTTTATTTCTGTGTGTGTGTGTTTTTACGTGACTCTGCGTGTGTGTGTGTGTATGTGCCGTTAAACTGGTTTAATTGCACTCTGCATCTCATCGCTTCATTCGTCTCTGCGGTTTTACGCTATTGCTTAACTCTTTTTACAATCGAGATAAAAAGCAAAGAGGTAAATATTTTTTTGAATTTAGTTTATTTTGCGATTGCAGCACGTACATAGCTCTTCAAATGTACATACGTATAGATAGATGTATATGCTTATCAGTATATGCACTTCTTTTTTTACCCTACTCTCTACTCTGTTGTCCGTTGTTACCAAGTGATTTACAAAGAAGAAATAGAAAGAGTTATTTTGAACACACACATTCAAACAGTAAATGTCATTCAATAAATCAAAACAATGGGGTTGGGGGCGACAGTTTTTGTTGCTTTCTGCTGTTGCTATTATCGTAGTTGTTAATAACAATGCAAATTCCAAAGAAAAAAGGCTACACCCAATGCTTCAAAGTGCAACACGCAGCAGACACAGGAAAAGTTAATAGGCTGTGCAGCTGCAGCTGTTGATACTGCGCATAATTCAATTTTCATTTATGCGCAGCAGCGTGCAGCTGTTTAATATATTTTTTTCTTTCGACCACGCCCACAATTCCCAAGATATCTTACAAAAGAAAGTACGGCCGAGAAAAGCTGTCTAATACATACACACAATGTTTTTACTGCGTATGTATGTATATATGTACTAGGTAGAAAGATCACTCGATATAATTGATATTATGTATCTCTCAGAACCACAGTGTTATCGCATTCGTTTATCGATTTTGAAAATGGAATTTACGATATTTAGGTTTAACGATAACTAAAGCGTTCAGCAATAAACCATACGTTCTATATATTTAGTAAATTTTATGTTGAAATTCATTCTATAGCATTTCTAAAGAAACAAATAGCTGGGAACAGCTTTTTTCCAATGATTTTTATAAATAGTAAGCGTAAACACTTTAGTGTATCCACGACTACGATTGCAACTTAGTAAAAATAATTATTTACACATTTAATTAAAAATGAAAAGTACCATATTTCAAATTTTTTAAGTACTCCCAGACTGTTAATTTAACTGTCTCATAAAATAAGTAAGTTTATTCCTCTATTGTAATGTATTGTATTTAAATAATAAACATTTTGTTGACGTTAAACAAATTGATTTAAAGAAAAATTTACAACTTAATGAGTAGTTTAGCTATATTTTCGAATATTAACAGAATGTGGACTTTCTTTTATAAGATTTATAGAAAAGAATTCCGAAAGAAGATCTATAACAAAGAAATAAGAATATTCTGATGTCAGCAAGTCAAGAAAAAGGTGCCTGTTTATCAGTTCTCATATCCACTAACAAAATTTCAAGTAGAGTTCGAAGCTTGCATTTAAAATAAAATCGTTCAAATCACAGTATTTTTTGGAGATCAACATATCGATAATTATTACTAATTATAATCAGTATATTAATTTTGACGGGAATATCAATACTGAAACGTAAAGATAAATGACTATCGACCTACAATCGGGCTAGAAAATAAATTTTCCAAATCAACGGAGTTGGAGTCCTTTGAAAACACGAGTTCACATTTGGAGAGGAGAAAAAGAAATGTTCATGCGTATGTAATGGAAATCTGTCTAGTGTGATTTGTTCAATAAATTAAAAAAAAGTTATTGTATAGCTTTTAAAAAATTTATGGTGCATCGGCTTTCGCGCTCAATGAAGCTGCAACAGGTGGCGAAAGCATCTGCAAGTGCAAGTAAAGATGCAGATCCATGTAGAGGAGAAGTGGAAAATTCCAATAAATGTACCGATGTCATTTCAGCTGACAACAATTTCATCCCAGGAGGCGGCAACAGCAGTAATAATAACACTGGCGGGTGTAAAGAAACAAAAAGCAGTAACGCCATAACGGGTGAACTTCTCAAAAAGTGGCGTGAGAATTTTTACAGTGAACCGAAGAATCTGTTGGCGCAGAATGTCTGCTCCAGGGTGGATCCATTTGATGTCTGTCTGTCCCGCAAGGCACTGGAGACGACCAATCATGTGTTCAACTATAAGGTGGAAACGGAGGGCAAACCGATTACCAATCAGCGCAGCTCGGGAAGATGCTGGTTATTTGCAGCCCTCAATTGCATACGCCTGCCCTTCATGAAGAACTACAATCTGGATGAGTTTGAGTTCTCGCAAGCGTTCCTCTTCTATTGGGACAAAATCGAGAGATGCAATTATTTTCTCAATAATATTGTGAAGACGGCGCAACGCGGTGAGAAGGTTGATGGTCGACTTGTCTCATTCCTGCTACTCGATCCCACCTCTGATGGCGGCCAGTGGGATATGCTGGTCAATCTGATAGTCAAACACGGTCTGATGCCAAAGAAATGCTTTCCGGAGAGCTTTAGCTGCGAGTCCAGCATACGTCTAAATGCCATACTGAAGAGCAAGGTAAACAATATAACATATAATTAATAAAGTGTCCTTTTAATCTGTTAATCTCTCTCTTGTAATTGCAGCTGCGCGAATACGCGCGCCATTTGCGAGTCCTGCTAGAACAAAATCCAAGTGAGGAGGAGATCGCCGAAAAGATACAGGAACAAATGGCCGAGGTTTATAAAGTGGTTGGCATTTGCTTGGGCATACCCGCTGAGACTTTCACCTGGGAATACTATGATAAATCAAAGAACTATCAGTCAATTGGGCCAATCAGTTCACTCGAGTTCTACGAACGTTATGTTAAGCCGCATTTCAATGTCGAGGACAAGGTATGCCTCGTAACCGATCCACGTCCCACTAGCAGCTACGATCAAGCCTATACGGTCGACTGTTTGGGCAACGTAATCGGCGGTCGTCCTGTCCTATACAACAATCAAAGTGTCGAACTGTTGCTGGCCATGGTCACAAAATCACTGAAAGCTGGAGAGGCTGTTTGGTTTGGCTGCGAGGTTAGCAAGCGTTTCGCCTCCAAGCAGGGCATTGAGGATGTTGATGTGTAAGTCTCCCTCTCTCTCTCTCTCTCTCTCGGTCTTTTACTGGGTATTAATATGTCTATCTCTTTCCTTTTCATGTACAGCCACGATTTCAAGCTGGTCTTCGACATCGATATACAAACAACATTCTCCAAAGCGGATCGTCTTATCTATGGTGAATCAGCTATGACACATGCCATGGTCTTCACTGCCGTCTCTGTGGATGTAAGTTGAACTTTGTTCCCATGATTATTATATAATTTTAATGAATTTCTTTCCGTTGAACAGAAAAACGGCGTTGCACACAAGCTGCGTGTGGAGAACTCGTGGGGCGAGGATCGTGGCGAGAAGGGATATCTGGTCATGTGCGCCGATTGGTTTAGGGAGTTCGGCTTTGAGGTGGTTGTCGATAAGAAATATGTGCCCGATGATGTGATGCGTGTCTTTGATATGGATCCCATTGTACTGCCCGCCTGGGATCCCATGGGCACGTTGGCGCAATAATTGGTTTTATAGCCAAATGGAAAAGCTTTACAATAATAACAACAAAAACAACACCAATAACAATAACAACAAGTTAGCCACTGCAAGCAATAATCCGCAAACAAATTCAAGTTATATATTATATGATATGTTCAGTTTCGGCCATAATATTATGTCAAATTTGTAGCCAGTTTTTCTATTATACATACTCAACATTTTTTTTTAGTTTTAAGTATATGTGTATATGGTATATGTATATATAATATATATGTGTAATTGTGTGTATATATATACATATACGTATAAATATATAAACGTCTTTGGTCTGCTGATAATATGCACTATAAAGGCACTTTATATACATATGCATACATATATATATGCGTAAAGCGTCAATGGATTCTCTAACTGGATGCTGCAAAAATTAATCTTTATACTTTGATCCAAACAATGCAGCAAAGACGTTCCAAATTAATTCTCTGATTAATGTTCGAACTTGGAAAAAATTATTTCAACAGCAGAGTCTTTAAAAAACTATACGACGTAATCGACTATAACTTTTAGATTTCGGATTTATCTGAAGAAGCAATCTTTAATTTAAATTGTATTGTATTATGTTTATGGTGTGATCATCTGCATTAATGACGCCGCCACGAAGAATAACCTGTCTCATATTCAAGCATTTGGATTACTAGAAAATAAATGAGTATGTATGTCCATATTCCATATATGGAAACAATACATTTTTAGTTTGAATGATTTAATTGTAGTTTCACTAAATAAAGTCTAAATGCTTTTTTGCACAATACACCTTTTGATTGTCTTGTAATGTTATTTTTCTATTTACATTATGTAGATAAAACAATGATCGCATCTTTTCTTCGTTACCATTTTAGCCGTATTTTACACTTCTCTTCATTACGTTGGCATTAGACGGAATCGAGATCATTTTGCTATATACATTTTTACAGGACTTACAATCTTGAAGTTTACATCGCTCCTTTTTGAGTTATTGATGCAGAAATAATCGGTTTATCTTGTTCTATATGGACTACTTGAAGAAGGTATCAAGCTGAAGAATTTTAATGCTTTTAGATTTGTGACTGTCTTTAAGTATATGAGCGTCAATTCTATTAACTTATCTATATATACAACTAACATATAAATATTCTGAAATGACTAGGAAAATCTTGAATTTTCTGTGAATTTTGGTGCCGGCCAAGCACAGTTGAAATGTTAATACACATTTGATACGTACATATAAATAAACAAATTAATATCTCGAATGCAAATATTGAATATCTAAATTGTATATTTTTGCAGCTTAATGACTAACGGTTAACCCAGAACAATTCCATTTTATGCATAAACCTAATCGAAAGCAAAACATAACAAGGGCCGATTTTTCAATATCTACATAACGAGCCCTTTTCAAAAAATCGTTGTTGATATATTTAACATTTGTTCTATTATTTAGGACTCGATAAAGATCTTAAACAACTATCAAATAGATATTTTGACATAAAATGTATGGAAATTAATATCAAAATCTGTTTAGATATTGAAAAATCGGACCTGAATGTACATCATATGTTACATACTATATATTATATCAGTGAGTGTGCCCAGACGCCTTTCGACGCCTCCTCCTTCGCTCCTCATACTCGAAACGCAGGCGTAGCCAAATACCGAGGCACATGCGCATTAATCTCTGGTCACACTCCCTGTACTGGAGGGCAAATCGATATTGGGTGCGAATCAAATGCTTGGCATGACGCAGTTGTCCCCTCTGAATTAACGATATGCTGTAGTATAGTTTGCAGCGGGCTTGTAGAAAGGGATCTCCCAGACGCAGACCAATCGTCAGCTGTTTCAGCGAGATTTTTCCGGCTGTCTCGGCCTATAAAAATTTGCAAATATTATTTAGCTGATATGGAAACGGCATGAATTGTATTATTTCACATACGCATCGTTCAAACTGTTCACCCAGCGCTGAGAAGCCGCCACCCAACGTGGAGAGCCAGGACATCAAGTGCTCAACCTCAATGTGTTCCCATATTGTATGGGCCAACATATCCGACCATTTGTAGTCGATGGTATCCCGTTCTGGCGGACACAATGCTAGCCACAACAGTTGAACTCCATGGTCACGCTGTAATCTTTCATTTAGCACCTTTTGTTGGAGCAGCTCGCGTAGCCAATAGTTGGCAGTGATGGCATCTAGCTGCAATGGCAGTCGACGTACGGTGGTGTTATCCTTTTCCTTTCCCTTGCCGGTATCGGTATCGGAGGTGTCACCAGCCGGTCTCTGAATTGACTTACGATTGTAGTAGTGGCGGTGTTGCCAATAATCACACACACACACCATAAGTGTCATGTTAGGATTGCCGCGTGGGATGCAGTTTGATCTAATACGGTAGCTGAGCACATAAAGACACAGCAAGATATCCGTTTTATAAGCTTTCTTTATCTACTTCACATACATGTTTGTTGTGCCACCTGATTCTTGGAGTACTTTATACAGTCTGGCAAGGCCTGCGATGATTTGACCCGATGTATCGATAGGCTTGATAGTTCACCCGTTCAACGGGTCCCGTTGTCACCGTGCAAGAGATTGGCAAATTAAATAATTATCTATTTAAGGCAGATAAATTACTGTGGGAGCACAAAAAGTTGCAGATAAAATGGCGAAATGGATAAAGAAGATGAAGATAGAAATGTTACCTATGAAATAATTGCGATAGCTATAAAACTATATTACTCTGTACGTTATTGACTATTTAAAGGACATTTGAAAGTAGTAATCAGTTATGATTTTTTTAACTTTCTCATTTTAGTACAAGATTTATTTTCTACTTTGAAAATGTTCACCAGTGCCAAGCTTCTTACCAATGCTTTAATTTGAATTTAACGTTCACTCTTATCGTAGTGCTGGAAAGTGATAAAGATGATAATCCGTTTGGCAAAAGCTGTCTTGGCTTATCGATAGCCATGTGTTCTTAGTAACGGCTAATGGCGCCCATTTTAACTTTATGAAAATTGCACAGAGGTTAACAATGCAATTAACACTAATTATATTCTTTTGCTACGGTTTACTAGAGTGCAGCATCAGCCGACGATCTCCTAGAGCTGGGCTGCATCACAGACGATCAATGCAAGGAATATGAACACGCCAAATGCCGGGATTCCCAATGCTTCTGCACGGCACCCGATAGCAAGGAACTCGTGGCCTGCAAGCCCAAGGATAGAAAGCATAGCAATATTGTTGGAGGACCATGTACTCAGGAACATATCTGCAGCCTGGAGCATGCCGAATGCGATGCCGAAACGCAACTGTGCTTCTGTTCCGCCGGCTACATACCCAGCGAGGATAGACGACGCTGTGTGCCACAGATGATGCCGCTGGGCGGACGCTGTGAGCTGAACAGTCAATGCCAGGCGGGGGATAAGTCTGCTCTATGCCACATATCACAGAAGAGCTGCCTATGCAAAGATCACTTTGAAGCACATGACGGCCGCTGTCTGGCCACATTGGGTAAATGATGATCGATCAATCGTTTAAAAGTTGTATCCAATTTATTGATATAAAATCTCACACAGAATTGGACTGCATCAACGATTCGAATTGTACCAATGTGAATGCTGTTGTCTTCTACAATTGAGTAAATGCGCCTGCACCAAAGGACTTGTCTACGATCACAACATGACCAACTGCATTCCCAGCTCCACTTATGGCACCAGCTGTACCACGACTGCACAATGTCAGTTGACACTCGGCTTTGATGGCATTTGTTTCAATAATAGCTGCAGCTGCCGCTCCAAATTCTATCCCAAGAGCCAGGAGATGAACAAGACCAGCTGTGAGCCAGTTGTTGTCTATGGTGCCTATTGTCGCCAGGACAAGGACTGTCAACAGGGGCAGGAACTGAAGCAGGAACATAAGAACGAACTGAAGCAGGAACAGAAGGAACCGAAGCAATTGTCGAGCATGGTGTGCAAATGGGGAGAGTGCGCTTGCCAGGATAACTATCATGTGGAGGGCAATGAAAAATGTGTATGGAACACTGAATCTGCTGCCAATCAGCTCCACAGTCTCCTAATTCAGTTATTGTTACCAGCTCAGTTCTTTTGGCTTATTTATTCATGTATATAAAATATAGTGTATATATATAAAAAAAAAACAAAGAATATGAAATGTACACACACTTGTAAATAAAGAAAGGAAAACCAAAATTTTGATATCAATTAAATTATGAAAATATAGATAATTCTCGTAGATCCTAGAGGCCAATCCTTGCTGGTGTGCGACGTGGTGTTGCATTTCCGGGCGTGGCAATTTCCTGTTTGGCCGCCAATAGCTCCTCCCGATGTGCCGCCTGCTGTTTCTGTTCCTCCATCTCGTGTTGCGCTTGCAACATTTGCTCCTCCATCTCTTTCAAATGCTCGGCAGCCAGTTTTTTCTTATCCCGTCCACTGCGTCCAGTTTCCTTAACCGAAAAGAACATGGGTCCCAACTCGGCCAGCCAATAACCATCGACAGCGGTGGCACATTGCATATACTCCTTGGCCGTCATAATCAGCTCATGGTAGACCACATAATCGGGAGTGGTGCCCAAGCCATACAAGGCCGATGTGGGATGCAAATGACATGGCATTCCAGTACGTAAATTCACATATTCACCGATGCCCTTGAGACGTGCCGCCTGATAGAAATACGCGGAGCAAATACACTTGCGGACAATGTCCCAATCGGTGCCACAGGACTTGACATTCATTTTCTGTTGGGTCATAATATCCTTGAGCTGCTGACGCACTTCACGCACCTTACGCATCGCCTTAATATGGATGAAATGCTCATTACACCACGTGGAGCTATAACTGCAGAGGAAATCGGGATTAGTGAGCAGCAGATACTTTTAAGAGCGGATTCACTTACCTGTTCTGCTTCCACTGCAAATACACATTGAGGTAGGTTAAATGATCCGATTCCGGCACCTGAAACTTTTCCCGCACACCATCCGCCTCCTCCTCGCGTCCCTTGGGTCGATAGAATATCGATGGCACTGACAACATGGAGACTGTCCAAAAGAAAAAGAAAAAAGCCATACAAGAATTAGTGAATTCATTTCATCCTTTAGAGAAGCTCCCTTGGATTACTTACCTATAATTAGCACCTCGGAACTGCATTCCATTTGGCAGGCAACGATTAGCATTTGACACTGTGGCGGATCCAGTGGAAATTCGGCCATTTGTCGACCCAATGTGGTCAAGGCGCCAGTGTGATCCAGTGCACCCAATATCCATAGTTGATACAGCGAATTGAGGATATTATCCTGCGGTGGGGGATCCATGAAATGGAATTGCAGTAAATCGACCACGCCGAGGGATTTCAACAATAGCACCGTATTGGCCAAGTTAGTACGCTGTATTTCCGGCACTGTGAGGGCCAACAGCTCGTCCTTGTACTGTCGCTGGGTATAGAGGCGATAGGCCTGGCCCGGACCTGTACGGCCGGCACGACCCGAACGTTGATTGGCATTTGCCTGGGATATGGGATAGATTTGCAGAGCATCCATACCAATGCGGGGATTATAGACTTTCAGTTTGCAATAGCCGGAATCAATGACATAGATGATGCCATCCACGGTCAAGGATGTCTCCGCAATATTCGTGGCGACCACACACTTTCTGACACCATCTGCTGACTTTTGAAAGATCTTTGCCTGCAGATCGGATGGCAGCTGTGAGTATATTGGCAATATGCTCAGCTCGGGGGCATTATCAATCTCACTGAGACGTTCCTCCAACACCTCACAGGTCACTTCAATGTCCTCCTGACCGGGCATAAATATCAGCATGTCACCCTCATTGGGTGTTAAATGAACCTGCAGTGCTTGCTTCACCGCCGACTCCACATAATCCTCGCAAGCATTTTTGCTAAACATCACATCCACCGGAAATGTTCGTCCCGGTATGGTGAATGTCGGCACATTTCCAAAGAATGTGGCAAACTTGGTCGAGTCCATGGTGGCTGAGGTAACTATCAATTTCAGATCATGACGACGTGCAACAATCTGGAATGACAATAGAAATTAAAGGGAATTAGTATAATGAAGGAATTGGATTGATAAGAGGATAAATCCATTGATTGATTGATTAAAAAAAATGCCAAATTCAGTCAGAGATTACAAGTTCCTCAATCAAAGTTGCAAATCCGAATTATTAAAATGACCATGTGGTACTAATTTGCGGGAGTCTACTGTAATTTCAGACTTTTTAAACAGCTTTAGCTCCAATACAGATTTAATTTAATTTAAAACTGTAGCTCGTTTTTGAAATCAAGTGAAATTAGACTTAGGAATGTGATTGATAAGAAAAAACTATACAATATACCTTTAGTATTGTTGTTTTTCATTTTTAAGAGCGTTTCGCAAGCCCTTTTCTTAAAGTACTAAATGCAATGACGTGTCACTTTGGTGCGCTTTCTAGAGCATTCAACTTAAGGCTACTTGATGCTGCGGCCTTGGAGCAACCCCAGCCACCCCCACACACATCCCCATCCCCCAGAGAATAGTGCGGAACGAGCATGACCCAAATCCCGACCAGCGGCCCCAAAGTTAAGCAGCATTTCAAGACGAAAGTCATAAAAATCATTCACACATAGCCTGCTGAGTCAGTGTTGTCAGTTTAGCCTTTTTCTTTGTCACTTTTAAAGCTAAAAAATAATCAGTAAGGTGCATTGAATAAAATGCATTTTTTAAGCAAGAAAAATTACTTTTTTCGACAAAATAAAATAATTATAAATTAGGTAAATTAAAGCCGCTTCTTTTAAAATATGTCTCGAACTTCTAGCTCCACTGGGGACCAAATTCCATTAAAAGACGTCAGGAAAAGTTAAAAAAAAACCATAGAAAGTTCGTGCAAAGTTTCAAGAAAATCGGTGAGGGCGACATTTTCTCATATCAGGAATCCACTTGGAAATAGTCCTCTCGTCAAGTGTGTTGAATATATGAAAATGTTCAAACGAAACCCAACACACACGAAGCACCAAAGAGAGCAACACAGTAAGAGAGCGAGAGAGCGTGAAACGTTTCGACTGCGACGCAACGTCTGCGTCGAACATGTTGCGTCGACGCTCTGCCTGCCTGTTCAGCCTTTCTGGTTTTTTTTTAAATAAAAACAATTGTTTTATTTAAATAAGATCAGATTTGAACAAAGCAGTTTAAATTAAGTTTTAATTAGATAAAACAAATAAAATCATATTAATGAATGATTAATGTTTGTAACAGCAGAGCTTGTAAATAAACTCAAGTAATGTATTAAAATTCGACAAAATTCTACCAAAATGCCAATTTCCAAGCTTATTTCAGAATCAACTTTATTTTTAGGGACCACGTTTCAACAAAAAGGCGCCAACGTCTTTCGGCAAAAAGTGTGCTTTCTTTTATTTATTATTCATACTGACAGAAACATGACCGCTCTCTAGAAAGGGAGCAGTTGTGGTGTGGTGAATACCTTGTAAGTAAATTCACCTTGGCCCACCCCCTGGCCCCTGGACAGGCGGCAGACATGTAGAAACGCACGTAGGCAAACATTCCAAGCATCCAAGCAGATCCTTGCTCTCTGTGTTTCTGTGTGAATTGCATTATGCAGCATGTATACACTGTGTATGTGTGTGTGTGAGCGTGGGTGTGTTTTGCATTTCTATGCAAGTTCCGGCAATAACAAGTCAGGGAAAGCGACTAGAAAATACCCTATATTGGATTTGGGTGAAAAACTGAATAGAAGCATTTAAGTGATTCTTCAACATTTAAGTGTGTTTTTTTAAGAATTAAGCATATAATATTAATATAAATGAACGAGTTTAAATTTTAATTGGTTATTTATAGGTCAAATTAATTTATCAATATTAATCAAGTCTATCAATATATGTATATCAATATAGCTTTTTTTACGTATTAATAAAATAGCTGTGTGGAATTTTCGCTCAATTTAGTATATTTTATAGCGAAGATTTTCGCTTGCAGTAAGCTTGTATCAAAACCCATATACACTACAACTTTGTCATATACAGGGTATCTAGTAAAGCGTATTACCAATTCCGTTGCAGCACCTGCTGCAGCAACAGCAGCAAACTGTTTTGAGTCAGAGGCAACACGACAAGCAAATTGCGCATTAATTTGCTATGCGGTCTGTTAGAGGCGTGCCACGCCCACAAATACAAATACATGGGGTTTATTATGCGGCTTATCGAGATATGCACACACACACACATACACCTCTGCATACTGAGTTACTTGCACACATACAAACATAACGTATACGTATATCACGTACACAGAGGGAGTGAGAATGATGAGAGAAAGAGGAAGAGATAAAAGCATTTATAATGCCCATCAAGAGCTCCAGTTTTCCCACTTCTCGAGTTATTTAGCTCCACAGATAACGTCCAATGCATTGCTTTAATTTTTGTTTTTATCTCTAAAGTCGAAGCGATAAATAACGTTGAACATTGTTCCGTTCACATTAATTACGATAGCATTTCGATATATGACAGCTATATGGCATACATATACATATAAATATACGTATAGTATATGTATTTGATTTATGAGAATGTAAGATAAGGTTGCGAATCTGAAACTGAAGCAAATGAGAAGTGTGTAATAAGAGAAGTTGATAAAGATATTGGGGAAGAAGATAATCTATCAAATATAAATTTAAAATCGGATTCAAATTAACCCAAAGTTAGATAACAATAAAAAGCAGTTACTTCCTGAGAATAATAATATAAATAGAACATCTTATATTTGAAAAAAGTTCAAGAGATAGTGGAAACAAAATAATCCGCTTTTCGAATAAAAGTGTAATTAAAGCGATTTGAAAATCGAACTTAAAGTTAAGATTGTATCTAGAATATATATTTTGATACAAAGACTCCAAAAAGCGTCATAAAATTAGGTGAAATTGAGCAATCTCAAGTATCATGCATATATAGTAAAAACAAAAACAAGTTCAAGCGATACGCAATGATGATTATACTTATTGAAGATAATAATCGACTTCTTTTCACTGCAAGTCAATGTTTGATAATAGATACTATACAATAATACTAACAGTTCTCTAAATATCAGCGAGTACCTATAGCCAAGGTCGCACACACATACATAATTATGAATACAGTACCAGTGAGTTTATATATCATTATATGGAGCTCATATATGTGAAACGTTTTACGATCAGATCATAAAACGTAAATATAAAACGATTCCAACTCGCCGTTTAACTATAAATACAAGTAAACAAACAAATGCGTATGTCTATAAAATAGAGAAATGGAGAAAACCGCAACTCACGCTAGTGACAGAAGGTATTGATAGGTACATTCAAGTTTTCATATCTATAAAGTTTTATCAAAGCCAAATAAATATTCTAGATTGATACGACAAACTATATATAACCATCTTCATATCTATGCCTATACCTTTAATGGTTTCTATTGTAAAACATTATATAGATGTGGATGGATTATTCATCGATTACATGGACTTTTCGTCATTCTTTGGGGATTACGTTAATATATTTCATCAGCTGGATTTGTTGTGACTAAACACTGACTAAGACAAATCACGAGCTATGGTCGGTCACACACCCACTTAGCTCAATAAAATAATCATACGCCCAAGTACTATATGTCTATATGTAAGTCACATTCAGCTGATACTAGCCTAATTCGATTAAAGTCGTATAACCGGACCATTTGTACCTTGTGCCCATTGAAATCGACTTTGAGGAAATGTATGCTACAGAAGAAGCAGAAACTGGCGACCCCATAAAGAGTATATATATAAATATTCTTGATCAGCGTCACCTCTCTATATATATTTGTTCTAAGTCGTTATCAGAAGCTTTGAAATGTTAAAATATGGAATTTGGTATGTGGTTTATTGGTTCCAATTGATTTCAATTTTAAAAAACTTAAAGCAACGAAAATCTTTTTTAGTTAGGGTATCATAAAGTCGAGCAATACATACATTTTACTAATGTTGTTATATGCTTGCCTATTGAATGTGTATTAACTTTGAATGGACTACGTGGTTTCTATTATTTCATTTTTTCTTTCTTTAATGTGGAATGTAGTATATCAATTTTGATTGCGATAACGTGAGCCACTTGAGTCAAGTTCTGACTTTATTCCGTAGTATCTACATAGATAGGTATACATACTAATGTGTATGTTTATAGGAATACCTACATGTATTTCTATTTAAATGCCATTTAATTTGGATAGTGTACTTTTCACAATGTTTGTAGTATTCTACGGTAAGTATAAAAGCAGGAAATGCGCATCAAAAAATGCATCGTAGATAATGCCCGAAAATCAAGAAATCAGTCCTATGGTGTAATTAATCAACAAAATATATAAATAAATAAGTATATGTATTGCAAATAAATTGCAAATCAATGAAATTTTATAAAACCAGAAGGAATTCTACATTATATTATGACTGGCGAAATTCGAATACTCTTCTATGATATGTAGGTAAAAGTTGTAGTAACTGTCTGGTTAACAAATATCCATTAAAAACCACTGGACTATCAATCTATCTTTCATATGTCAGCTATAGTTAGAAATAGTGTTTGTATACTAAAAATAAAAACAGATTGTATCAAGTAGCATCAATCAAGCTAAACTGAAATTGCTCTTTTTTAAAGAACATATCTATATCGAACAGTTCGTCGGACTGATCAGAAGTATATATACATACATATATAAGGTTGAAAGTTCCCATTCCGTGCGTTACAAATTTCTCAAGCAAACTATAATACTCTGGGTAAGCGTATTTAATAAATGTATTATATAGTCTCCATATCTATCAGGAAATTGCATTGAGCTCCGGCAATCAAAAATGCACAATTCTTAAACAAAACAATACATTAAATAAGATGACGAAAAAAAGGAAAAGAAAAAAAGAAAAGAGAATCAAAGTAGAAAAAAGCAAACAATTTTGTTGTCATTTGTAGAATTTGATGGGCAAAGAGCCAACAATTTTTTAGATGACACGAATCGGGGCAACCGAAATACGTACATAAGTAAATGTTTACCATAAAGATAGAAATAGAGATATAGTATACTCAAGATATCAGTATATATAGCCAACGAACATAATTTAAATGATAGATACATTGTGTTTTAAATGATGAGTCTATTTTGATTGAAGGACAACGTTATAACTCTTTAGATGGGTCGAACACTGTGATAGATGTATGTCTGGAAGTACTTATTAACTCAATACTTTCGGATTATAAATAGAACAATGGGAAATACGATGCTTTATGTCACAGGCGTTAACATTCTGACACTTTCATTTTTCGTAACAAACAAAATGAGTTGTCATCAATTTGTTTTGGAAGACGTGTCTACATTCAAGTAATTCCCAGTTTGTGCATTCTTGATTTAATGCCCCCCACATCATTTACAGCTATAATGAGTAATAATAGCCCAGACAAACGAAAGTAATTAAATACACAATTTATGCAAATTCAAAATTGCACACAATAAAATTTCAAAACAAAAAAAATATGTATAATTTATTAAAATGCAAATTACGAAATGAGACAAACCATACATGAGCCTGTAATGCGGCATTTAATTGGTATTTAAGTATATCATGGACATAAATTTATCAATTCCATCCAGAAATGTGGCAAACAACCTCAAACTTCAAGACAAAGTCAACGTCTGTTTTATTATACTTATAGTACCTGCAAAAGGGTATGCTAATGTTATTCTAGAATATGTAACACCTTGAACCAAAGTATTGACCCTTGAATATACCTATGTATGTTCACTGTACTATATACTTTATTAGAGTATAGAACTAGTTTGATATTTCCATCCTGAAAGTATAAAGCCCATTTCTTCAATGTCTATATAAGGTCTCCAATAATAATCCGCATGATAAACTGACTTATAATGTCAAATTCAAAGATATATATATATATCAAATAAACTTGTTGTGGACATTGACAAATATACCCTAAAGTAATATCCTCTCTGAGCCGATAAAAACGGTGCTCTACCATAATTAAAAAAAAACCCCCCCTCTAAAATGCAATATTTTAGATACAAGCTTTTTATTGCTGTTAAAATTCTGAGTAACGTAAACAGTTTCCTAGAGTATCGAATCTTCGACAGGCCCAAAGATGGCGCTACAATCTTGTTGCTTTTGTTTTTGTATTTGTTTGTGTGTGGCGTGGCGCCAGTAAGCAAATCTATGCGATATGTCTGGCCATATAATTGATGTCCGCATGCAATTTTCAGTGCATTTGCATTGCAAAATGTCGGAATGGGTGAGTGTTGAAAAGCTTTTGCCTCAACTGAGTCTGATGAACTGAATGTGTGTGTGTGTGTGTGGGTAGCTGACTTGTTGGGCACAAACAACAACAACACGAATACTACAAATTTTATATTGACACTCACTGCAGGCTCAAAACTTGCAGGCGGCAGCTTTTGTCACAGCGACAGAGTTGAGAGTCGATGGTGTGGAGCAAGAGGAGGTGAGACCGAAAGAGAGCAAGATTATGGCGGCTCTGCTGCTGTGGTGAGTTTTATCTGCCGCTGCCGTTGGAGGTGTGGCAACGTTACTGTGACGTAGTCGGTGATAAAAACAGTAAATTTATTTTGGCAAAACTAACCAAAACAAGATGTAAACAAAGCACAACAGAAACACACAAACACACACACCTACATATGTATGTACATAAGTATGTACGAAAGGCGAGCCAAATAATATATAAATGAAATGCAGGCACGAGCAAAAACACGAGCCAACAACAACAGTCAAATCGCAATGCAAAATATGTAAATAATTTAAAAAATCATCAACAACAACAATCAGTGTTCGTTGTATTTTTCTTTTTCTTTTTTGCATATTTTGTTTTTATCCGCACATTTGCAAGGCAGAACAAACGAGCAAAAGGCAAACAATGAAGCCGCAAAACGAGTTATAACTTATAAGCAGCTCTCCTCTCCCAACCAGCAGCAGATGCCGTTGCTTGCGAAGGTGAATAACATCCAGCCTAAAAGAGAGGAGAGCGCGTGAAAAGTGTCAGTGGATGAGTGTGTGTGTTGAGGTGGTAGGGAGAGGAGGAAGCTAAAGCTTACAACAACTTAACTGGTCCCATCTGCCTGCCCAACAGCTTTTTCAATGCGATTCTGTTTATTTATTGGACACAACAGCTGTTACTCTTTAGAGTCCTTTGCTTCCGCCATGTGGGACACTAGCATCCCCCCTTCCACTAAACGATCTAAACCTTGCCACAACACCAGGAAGAAATTGTCGTCATTGCGACGGCGACGTCGGCGACTGTGAAAACACAAGAATTCTTTCTTTTTATACATTTTTTGCATATTTTATATTTATTTTCTGCGCTTTTTTGCTTTTATTGTTGTTGTAGTCGCTATTTTGCCTCGCGTTTTATGTATTTTTGTTTTATTTTCTTCATTTTATGAATATCTATAAATAGCTGATTGTGAGAGCAAGCACATGACAGACGCAGGCGAAGCCGATTACAAAAACAACATTAACAAATGGCGGCCACAGGTGTCTCTTTCCAGACATGTCACTTTGCCCAGGCTTAAAGTTTGCTCTCTTTGCTTTTCTCTCTAGCTCGCTCTTTTGCTTATATCATTTGTCTTTCGCAGAAATCTATGCTACAGTAAAGCTTTGCTGATCAATACCATTTTGGTTGTTAAGCTTTTGCAAAAGTACTAAAAATTTGCCATAAACATTTCTGTTTATCACGCCAATCTACATTGTCCACGGTCCCAGACCCAGACCCCGACCCAGGCCATTGTCATTTTCATTGTTCAAGACATGTTTTGACTAGACACTCAATTCAGTGTGTATGCGTGTGTGTGTGTGTCTTTTAGAGTGAGTATATATGTGTGTGCGTGCGTGCTTGCACTCTTATTCTATTCTCATCTAGTTACTTTTATTTCTACTCATACTTTGCGCTTGTTTACTTGAACCTGACAAAGCCTCTGTCTCTCCTCCCCCTTGAATGTTTGTTGTCACCCTCCTGCTCACAAAAGCCAACAGCACAAATGAACCAAAGCGAAATAAAAGAAAATAAAACGGAAATATGTATCTTTTAAGCTCTGACATGCGACCAAAGTACGGTTATTTCCAGATATCGAAATCGATATCGATATCAACATAGGCATTTGCCTAGCGTTTAACGCTAAATGAAGCCTTTAAGTAAAAATGGCTTAAAGAACAAGCCCACAACAAGAACAACACTGTTAAAAATGTTATAATTGAGTGTGCATGACTTGTAGGTAACTTTTACGTATGCTTTAAGCTTAAAGCTAAATCTGCAATTTATTTTTAAGGACTTGATTCTGAATATTAATTTAATACTGAGTAAAAGCTAAATCTGCAATTTATTTTTAAGGACTTGATTCTGGATTTTAATTTAATACTGAATAAAAACTTTTTTTATAACAAAATTAAAGTTAATTGAGTTTAGTTGAAATCAGGAGGAAGACTTCAAAGTTATGGTGGTCTGAACTCTATAAATACCTTGTACCCTTTTAAGGATATGACACCTATAATCGTTTTACTATTTTTTTTTTGGCTACAGGGTAAAATCGTTCTTGCTGCATTCCGCAATAGATATGTAGAATAGATAGATATGTAAATAGACCAGCTATAGTATTTAGCGTACGTACTGATAACCTGGCCCATTCATTAGTGAAAGAAAAGCAGGGGATTAAATTGTGTTCATTATTCATGCAACTCAGATATGCCACATGCCAATTTGAGCACAGCCAAGTTAACCAAATTAGCTCAATGGAAACAATAGACTATAAACAAATACAGGTGGTTCAGGTGGTCGCTTTGACTCTATGCGAAATACATACAGAGAAAAAAACAGACCTGAATAACAAAAGGGCACCTCTTAGAAAAGAGAAACAACAAATAGACTGCAAAAAAAAGAGAGCAGTTTTCATATAGGAATGTGTACAAATGTGCACATAACAGAAGATAAACAATGCACAATCGTAAATGAAATGCAAGGCATACAAAACCACTCAAATAAATGAACGAAAACAACTCGACTTGTAAATACCCTGCAACTAAGCCGACTACATACTGTAAAATGCAGTGAAAAGCTTCTCAGCTGTGAGATACCATATAATTATCATGTTTTAAAGAAAGTAATTTCTATTCATATTATTAATTAAGCTAAAATAAAACTTGGATTCAAACATTTTAGAAAATTGCGAGATTTCTGGACAGTATTTGTATTATAATTGTGTATAAAATTGATTCTTTCGGCATTTTCCAGGACATTAAAAAGAAATCGATTAAAAATTTAGCTGTTGGGTTATTACAAATATTTTACGCCGATCTATCAGTCGGTCAGGCTGCTTAAATTAAGCTCAAGATGTTTCCAGGGTATGCACATAATATAAATATGATGTTCTTTGATTCTGCTGTCCGCTTACAAGACAAGTGTATACGTATATATAGATTTATGGGTATGTCTGAATATGTATTTACTATATGTGGTATTGCGGTCAAATAAATGATGATTATTGTTGCCGTTTTTTGGGCACTGACCTACGCACATGCGTTCAACGTTCAGTGTTCAACATTCAGCGCTCGACGCTTTCAATTTGATTACGTAATTTGCGAGTAAAACTACAATTACAACAACAACGTAGAAGTGCACTCCTAATTAGACAAACAACTGAAAGTGATAAACGAACAGGTGTGTTTTGCATTGTCTATGTAGTGCAGTGTAGAAGTTAGTGATGGACGCACGCTCACGACACGAAACCTAGGACTTTTGACTATTGAAAGATTCGCTATTCCTAGCCAACAACTATCGACTAAATAAATAGGACATTCCGACTGGATAAAATTACAAAACGGATACTTTTTTTAGGCTTTTATGCAAACAGTTAATTTAAGAGCTTTCTAAAGTTCTCTAAATCAATCAAAATGTAAAAAATTGTTTTGAAAAAGCTAAATTTATGAGAAAAAATATTAAAAATAAGAATAACATACTTATTTGTAAGCAGCTAGCTTCGAATAATCAAGAGTTTGGCTAATGATACACAATTAATCGAACGAAATTACAACTATCGCATTTTCAGAAGTTTTCAAAGCTAGTCCCTCTGGTATTTGTAATGTCGTGCAGACTCGTGTCACGCTGGAAACTACGAGAATTTAGCACATTTCTAGCTGAGGTTGCTAATTAAACGCAGTTCAACTGAGCAGCGAAATCGTCAATTGGCAGCGAAAAATGTGAGACACGGCATAATCATCATTCCCCTTACCTTTTCATGCCCCCTCTAGCCTTATATCGACCCCCTATACTATCAACCCCATACGTCCCCCTGGCAATCCACTTGACATGCTCTCCCCAACTATCGGCAAGGTTAAACTAAAAATAGATATGGAGAATAACATTGCAGGCAACAACAACAACAACAAGTACAATAACAAGTTGCAGAGCTGCGGGTATTTATAGCTACAAAAAAACAACAGCAACAACAATAATATAAACAACGACGACGACTGTAAAATACGCGAATATAAATGAAAAACATGAAACAAATATTATGGCAAAAAGAACATCACCGAAATTTTAATACCCTAAATGGTAATTTAATAACTTTTCAGAGTTCTAAATTATTTTCCAAGCTATGTATTTAAATGCACAAAAAGTAGAAAACAGGTCACAACTCTTAAAATGAGACAAACTTCTCTTTTCTGAAATTTCCAGACAGATTGATTTAAAAGATATATCGCAGCTTGTATGTAAGTCGATAACTTTAGCGATTTCCCGATAACATTACAATTAAACTTCTTCTGAAACAAACTGAAAGAAGAATCGATCACTTACATTTCTTTCGAAATTTCCAGACAATTTGCTTGAAATTAAAGATTTTTATTTTTATTACAAGACATATGATAGCTGAACTCAAACACTTGTATATAAACTGTGTCTGTTCATTATCGATTCCCTATAATCAACAACTTTTTCTTAGGTTTCTTTCGAACTTTAAGTAAGAACTCGTTTGTTTATAATTTCAACTCTGTAACGTATGAAGTCATTACAGATAAGTTCCATTATAATATTATAATTTAGCTAAAACTATAACTTGGATTCAAACCTTTTTCCAAATTGCAAGATTTCGGGACAGTATTTGATGTTATTTGTTTATCAAATTAAAAGAAAAAAGTTTCAAAATTGTGTATAAAATTGATTCTTCGGAAAGTATTAACTCATTACAAGAAACTTCCATTGAAAACGCCTATAACTTTTCTATTCTCAAATTTCCCAAGCAAATGCGTTTAAAATTTCTGTAATATTCTGTTACAAACGCTGTGACAAAGTTATTAAGGCCTTGGCGCATTCAAAATTAAATAAAAAACTTGAAAAATTAAATATGTAATTATGAAAAATTATAAAAAAAGAAGCAAATGGTAAAAGTAACTGCAGTCGCCGTTACTTGGCCCAGTTGTAAGCTTTGGCAACTTAATAGGTCACATTAATTGTCGTGTGCCCCAAAACAAATATACAACAAAAAAAAACCATGCACACATAGAATTCGTTAGCGTGTGTGTGTGTGTGTGTTTGTGTAGACGAAAGCTGTGACGTCACAGCGAAAAGCTTTTGATACAAAGCACATGCTTACGTGCCTCGAAAAAGTCGTTGATAAAGCCCCAGACATTGAGGTCTTAATGGTAACCATCGTACCACCGTGCCATCGAACCGCTCGACCTTTTTCTTTATGCTCGGCGACATTATCGATCTGCCCCATCAAGGGTAGGGCACAAATCATCGTCTTGTATGGCCTCTTGATAATGTGATTATGGATTGTCAATGACCAATACCTCTAATACCCAATGGGGTTACGTATATAAGCTTCTAAGCTCAACCACTCAACGAGAAAGTGAGAAAGAGACGACGAGAAAGGAAAAGTAACTTAGGGGAAAAGAGTTAATTGCACTTATTATTGCATTATAGACGTTTTAGCACTCATCGAACAATTGCAGAGTGCAAAAGAACTTGAATAGAACATTTTTTCCATTATTTGGTTGAAATTTCGCATGTATTTTATATATTCACAAGTCGATATTTCATCATTTTACTTCAATTAAGTATGGATTAACAAGCGGATTTCACAAAAAATTGTGAAATAAGCCAATAATACAAAAAAAGAAAACTACAGATGAATTTCATCAGATGCACTTAATATTGTTGAATTTTTGTTGAATACAGTCAAATCTTCTTAAATTGAATTAGAGTTAAATGGAGAGTTATTTTAAGAGCTCAAAAACTCAAACAAAAGCTTCTTAAAGCTTTGACTCATTTTCAAAGTAACTTTACACGAAAGATATCTTTTGAGATAAACCAATGAGTCTTTTTAAATAAATATATGCAAATATGTAAGTGATATTTATTTTTTTCTTATCATATTTTTATTTGATATTTAACAATCGCTTATCAGTTTATCTGCCCGGGAAATATTTTTGTACATAGTCAGAAGAAACAATTTGCTACACATAAAAAAAATGATTTAACAGCTTGGAACCGACAAGATAATCAGTTATCAAAAACTATCATTCGATATAGGCTTTAATAGATTTGCAAAGATATTATTATTATTAGCATATTCATAAATAATGTAATTTATGATAACTAACATAGATATTTATTCTGATGGTAATAAATCAACAAAATACAAATAATGTAAGTAAATATATGCATTCCTAATCAAAGTTATCAACAATTGCCAATACAAAGCAATACAATGATCATAATTCTCATAATAATAAAAATCAATCATTTTTTACGTTTATTTTTGGGGCCGCTTGACATGTGATGTACGTAAATACATACATACATACATACAGACATATTAAACATTTTTTGTTGAGCACTGTGTGAAGGGCACTCAAACAACAACAACAACAACAAGAGCAACAACATTGCGCTGAGGCAATGACAATAACAAACAAAAAACTACGCCGTTAACAAAAATCATCGAAACAAATTTCTTATAAGAATAAAAAGAAGGTCAGGCAGTCAGTGATGTCGTCGCAGCCGCTGTCACAATTGCAGTCGCAGTCGCAGTCACGGTTGAAGCCAGGTGAGCGATTTAGTAACTGCATATGTGACAAGCGCATAATTAAATTGATATCCCAACAATTAAAGCGACAATAAATTTTGAGAACAACAACATTAGGCGCAATGCCTAACGGAACGTGCAACAAGCCCGTACGAACATTTTGTATCTCATGGTGCGGAAAGGGGAGGCGTACAACACAACGACACAACCAGTGTAAAACTCACCACAGCAGAAAGAGAGTGTATGCAAAGACCACCACAAAGAGAGCGAACGCTGCCGACGTCGACGACAGCGACTCGTCGTCGTCGTCGGGTTGACAAGCCGAAACCGGCTTTGGTTATAAATAAACCTTTGCCGTGCTGGTATTTGGCTTTCGAGTCTCTTGCGGTGCAGTAGGAGCAACAGCAGAAGCGAGCAGAAAACAGAAAAAAATCGTACAACAAACGGCGAAAAACACGAACATACCGAAACGAAACCGTTGTGAAAAGAAAACAAAAAAAAAAAAGAGACCAGACCAAACAAAACAGAAGCAAGAAAAATTTTTACACAGACTCGGCACGGACTTTTAATTATATTTTCTCATATTGTCGTTGTTATTGTTGTTTCAATAATTCCATTGAAGCACAGTGCAACACTGGGAAAAGATTTGCGCTTTTATAGGCTTTTCATATATTTTGTTGGGTGTTATAAAAAGCAATATCAAATAATTTGTGTCGCTTGTGTGTTTCTTGTGTCAAAGTAGAATCCAACTGAAGCAAACAAAATAAAGACGGCAAGTGGATAAAACAAACAATAAAGAAAAGTAAAGAAGTAGAAAAACTAGAGGGGAAAAATCGCGCGCGCACTGCAAGTGTGAATTAGTGAAAGTTACGCGTGCGTGTGCAACAGTTTTGGCCACGCCCACGCGCCTTTAAACGCCCACACACACACGTAAACACAATGAACCGATCAAACAGTTTTGTCAGCTCTTTCAAATGGTGGCCTCTCCAGGGCCATAACAATCAAACAACACCAACGCCAGCAGCGACCTCTGGCGGCGGCGCCAGTGCCGGTTATTCCCAATCAGCACCCAGCTCTCCCACATCCAATTGGCCACCGTCGTTGCAACAGCATAAGCTCACCATTGGCGGCGGTGGCGCTGCCAATGTGAACACAACTTTCGGCAGCAGCGTCGCCGTACAAAAGCTGCGCGAATCCAAATGGTTCAAGCCCGAAGAGCAGCGTATTTTCTGCGCCGTCGTCGAATGCGGCTTTATTGTGGAGGTGCGCAGCAGTGCCGCTGCCAAAGCTGCAGCAGCAGCTGCTGCCGCCGCTGCAGCCGCCGCGGCCAGTAGTGATGCCGATTCCCTGGACATCGATTGTCCAGCCCTGACATTGGCACCACCTCATTATACCACGTAACGGGAGCAGCAGCATAAGCTTTTTGGAAACACAGGATGAGAATGAAACGCCGGTGGCGTCATGGTACGGCATCGTACTCTGCAAGGTGGCCAAAGGTGAGTACAAAGAAACGAACTTGCAAAAGGAGAAGAAAAGCCACTGTATGTGGGAAAAGCTCTCTTTAATACAGCTGAAAGGGGAAATCGGTATATATGTTTATGTATGGTGATATCGCAAAATATCACAAAACGAAATCAATAACTTGAAACTTATCAATCAATAATTCGAATTACTTAATTCGTATAGCCCATTTAATAGTTTTTTCGTTCTTGACCCAAAAAAAAAATAATACAGTGGCATCAGTTTTGCTTTACGTTTAACGATGATTAATCACACACGGCAGACGTCAGAGCAATTAAGCCTAATCTCACAAGTTTGGCAAATGCTGATATATATTTCAAAATGACATTCAATAAAAAACAAAAATTGTATGTATAAACACACACACACACGCATGCATATTTTATCTAATCAGACAGCAACAGCAACAACAACAAAAATTGTCAAGTGCGGCCAACAAGAACAATGGAATTATTAAATGCTCAGTTTTGAAGAGGCAACCACAAAACAAAGCGCCAGCAGCAGCGCACGCACTCACACGTACATACTATACATAGTATAATAGTACTTATTTGTAAATATTCGTACTCGCTCGCACTTGACTGCAACATGACCATTCACAATGCTGCGCCGACAGCTGCCAGAACATTCCATTTGTATGCGTGCGCAGGGCAACAACAAACAACAAAAACAATGGCCAAAGCGAATACGAAATGTAAACAAAACGAATATTCAAATAATTAAAGCCTAGCAGCCAGCCAGCCAGCATCATGTGCTTTGAGTCACGCATGCAGCTTTTTATTTTTTGTTTTTTTTGTTTCGTGTTTCTGTTTTGTGTTACCCTCCGGCTGTCAGTCAGTCACACACAGTCCTTGTGATGCGTGGTGAATGTGCTCTCAATGCATAAAGCTCACATAAATAGGCTATTCACCATGCTGCCAACTGTGAGTTTGTTGCATCTCGTGCGGCCAATAACCCACCACACGTGCGGTGGGTGGTTGGCATGCATGCGTGTACGTTCCTCCCACTATCTGCCTCTCTAGCTCTCTCTCTTTCTCATTGTCTCTGTATGACAATCAATAGCTGAAGCTTTTGCTTTTAATCGCATGCCATGTGGTGATTATCCTGTACGCAGAGACAGACATACAAGTGCATACATAGATATGCATTTTCTTATGCATGTGTGTATACACAGCTGCATTGTGGAACAAAGCTTATTTACATTGGCTCAAAATGATAATAGCAGCTTGCTGTAATTATGTATGTTCATATATACTTCACTCTTGGCACATCATTTAATTTTATAAACCCTAACAAATTGTAGAGTAACGTTGATAAGCTGTGACGTCACAAGCGTTATCAGTTGCGCTTAAATAAAGCTTATCGCTTTAACCAACAGGTGCCGCTTTTGTAATGCGTTCAATGAACTATAAATTAAAATGAGAATTATGAGCAATCTGTAGATTATAGATGAGCTCACTGCAAATAAATGCATGTCTATTAGTCATATTCTCACGACCCACAATCCAGATTGCCATAAAAATGATGAAATACCAAATAGGGGGCACATACAGGCCATATAAAGATAAGACGTAGATTACAACATTTGATGTCATAAGATAGAAGTGTACAGAAACCAAATAAAAAATGCAAACCTACCGCAAGTCACCCGCACAAAGCTTTTAAGCAATTTTAAATGCGTGCAAATTAGTTGCGCATGCCAAATATACCCAAAAAAAACCTAGTCAAAAAAAGGAGCAGCAAAGTGTGAAATATCAACGATGTTAATTATAGATGGTTCCATGTCATACATTAAAAACAAAACAATTGCGCAACAGTCCAGAAATAAGTACATTCAATTATAAGTGAGCATTATAATGCACATTATATAATATAATATACAGTTTATGTAAGGTACCACAAAAAAGGTGGACTAATTAGCTAGTTAAGAAATTGCAACATCTTCATAAATTCCAGCCACATACCATGAATTTCATGCCATAAACTTAGTATGAGTTACAATAAATCGCCTTCAAAAGTGAATTGACAACTTGTATGCTAACTATGTTCATAAATTCTGATTACAATTGGTTTAATGTATTATTCATGACATAAAGCTGACAACATCAGCTGGTATCATTAAGATTTGTATTAGTCAATGTTTAATTGAAATTTACAAAACTATGGCGAATGACTTGCATAAAAAAGCTCTTGTAATATCGTAATCGTCGTGGCTATCGATTACAGTGAGATTATTGGGTTCTATCATGTGACAGTGTTGTATAAGATTTACATAATCTACGCACCGTTTGGCAACGCTGCAACAACATATTTAAATTTCAATTGCAATTTGTGTCAATTGAAATTGCACCTGAATTAAAATATAAATAGAAATGTTGTGATTTAAATTGATTTCAATTGCTCTTAAATGAAATGTCAATACAATGCACGTATTAATAATAGCCAACTGTGCGCTCAATCATTATTTCAGACAACAAACCAAAACCGGAAACCATTGAGATATTTTCTGTGAAAATACGCGAAAATGGGACATACAAACTGATCAAAATGTCATTGGCCGATGTTTGGAGCCATGGATGGGAGTTACGTATCAACAATTTTGCCGACAAAGAGAAGATGCCACACAACGAAAAGGACATACGCAATCAGGTAAGAATTCGATTTAAAAATAAACCATTTTTTATGGTATTAATTATGTGTTTATTAACTATGTTGTTTACAGGTGTCGCTGGCACGCAAGGCCAAACAGAGTCTGTGGAACAATAATAAGCATTTTGTATACTGGTGCCGTTATGGAAGTCGCCAGCAGGATGTGCGTAAGCGACAGGTAACGACGAGTGCAAATCACGTGCTGCTGCATTTGATCAACTGATAAGCAAAAGGACCTATATACATGATTATTAATTGTAATAGTTGTATATAGGTATTACAATATGTAATATTCCAAATGCCCGCCACAAAATTATCTTCAACACAAACCAAACAAAAATACACACACACCACACCCAAAAACACAACACACCACACCCAAACACACCACAATTTGTTGTAGTTGCAGCAGCAAAACACACACGCACAACTGTTTTTTTTTATTTACTTTTCTGGCCAACTGACAAAACGGACAACATTTATACAAAAAAAAAAAAAAGAAAAAAAACTGATACAATTGGTTACAGTAAAAATCTATCATGAACATCTATCATCGCCTGCTCCTTTATTTTCCCCATAATCGACATCGCCACATTGTCCGCTCAAGGTGAATTTACTAAATACTAATAAATAAATTCACCTTGTGTACGCTAATCGGACAAAAGTCATACATATTTTCATCAATCAAACAAGAAATTCACCACATCTGTGTTGAGTAATCCAAATGCAAATCTTACAAGTAATCCTATCTTACAGATGTCCGAGTGCGTGAAATGGGGCAGCGTTGGCATGAATGCGGGCATGTTGCTGGTGCTCAATAATAGGCAAAAATGCTACTCCCACTCAAAGTAACTAACACACAAAAACATACACATACTCTCTATCTTCTTTTTATTATTTATTTATTGTCGCCGTTGTTTGATCGTTCCATATACACACCGCATGGTGGAATTACTTACAAGGTATCGTTTTAATGGCACCACGAAGTACACGGGACTAAAAGCTTCACCTTGTTACGAATTTCACCATGCACACACACACATACAAATACATGCATACATACAATGCTGCTGCAAACTCTTCTGCTTTGTCACAGTAGAGCAAAGAAAAACAAACAATCCAAAGCAAATTGTGATAAAACAGCGACAACAACAAATGAACACACACATACACACATACATATATAAATAATTATTTATTATGCGATATACAAGTACGATAAACGATATACGATATGCGTACATTTATGAATATCGTAAATGCAGCAAAACATTTTTATAGTACACCGTACAGAAACAGAATAAGAGCAAAAAATGAAGAGAGCAGGCTCTAAATTTGTTAATTTATTTTCCAATTATATTACTGGCCCACAACAACAGCGTGCATTACACACACACACACACACACACACACATTTTGATCATTTGCTGTTGCAACTTGAGCTATACAATATATGGGAAAATACAATTGTATTTATATTTGTATATTGACAGAGAGAGAGACACACTGTGAAATTCGAAAAGACTTATTAACAATTTGTTGATTTTTTTTTTAAACATTATAATTATTATTATCATAAATATTATATATAATACCTATTATATTATATTATTATGTTGTAATAGGAATAAAAATATATGCAGGCACTATTTTTGTTTTCTTATCATTTTTTTCTCGGCTTTAAGCTCATTATAAATATAAATTAAAAAAAAAACAGAAACAGAAACATAAACAAGTATATATATATTATATATACCTATTATACGATATACATTTCACAATGTAAAATTTAAATATAAAATACGTTTGTAAAATAATACTTTATATTTGGATATTATTAAATGTTTACCAACGAACAAAATACAAAATCACAATATGAAAAGTCTTTTATTTGGTCTGGGAAATGCGATCCTTGGTGATCAAGTGGGCAATCGAAAGATAATAAATCATTATAAATGATCATGAAAAAATGTCTATTTTGGGCAAAGAAATAATCATCATAAGAGACCATAAGAAATTAAGCACGGAACGAATAAATAAGGATTAATTCAGGGACTGTAATATTTGTCACTTTCAGTTGAATTTTTAAATTAAAAAGTGAGCTTTTAAGAAATCTAAATAATAAAAGTTATGAAGTTTTAACTTCTTTGATGCCGAGAGGTGTTTTCAACATAATTATACCAAATGAAATAAATAAAAATATGTTAAATAATTTGTTCCCTTTCAGCGTTAGTTCTTAAAAATATGTCTTTCAGTCTGGTAGATATTTTTAATTTTATAAATTTATAAATCTGATTTGATTTATATAAACTTCCCCAGGAATCCGTCATGGTTAGTACCAAATTCCTTTTCCTGAACTGCATACTTGACTCATTTGAATGAAAACTCATTGAACTCACCTCGCGCAGCAGTCCGAAGAGTACGTCCGTTGAAAGGGAACGTTCGTGGGCCTCGTCCATGATAATGGCTGCGTAGCTGTCCAAATCCGGATCACGGAGACTCTCACGCAATAGGATACCGTCCGTCATGTATTTGATGACCGTGCGCTCCGAGGTGCAGTCCTCAAAACGTATGGCATAGCCCACATCCTCGCCTGAGAGTCCATATAAACATTAATAATTACACATTACAGGGTATATATTTGTAAGTACATACCCAATTGTGTGTCCATTTCATCGGAGACACGTTTCGCCACGGACATGGCTGCCACACGACGCGGTTGCGTGCAACCGATCATGCCCCTCTTGCTGTAGCCATCCTCGTGTAGGTATTGAGTAAGCTGTGTGGTTTTCCCACTGCCCGTTTCACCCACAATGATGACCACCGAGTTTTCCCGTATGACATTGAGCAGTTCCTGACGCGAGGCAAAAACGGGCAGAAAGCGTCTCTGTTCTCCAATGGTTTTCTTGCGGGAAAATTCCGATTTGCCACCAGTGTCCTGCATGTCCTTCATGTGATCGGCAAACTTTTGATCCTTGCGATAGTCTGTGGAATCGTTATCCTTATCGTATTTGGCATCGTCCTCATCCTGTGGCCTCTGTACACCCATTATGTTGCCCAACTTGGTGCCACCCAGTTCCCAATGCTTCTTCTGCGCCTTTCGCCTCTCCTTTTGCTCCCGATAATTCCGCACCAAGGCGCTGCCCTTCCTGGCCAACAGTGCCATATCAGAGGTGGGATCCTTGACAGGCACCACCGGCTCCGGTTGCTTGGTGAACACAATGCGACCGTCCAGAAAAGGTGGAACTATGTGATGCACCAGTAAATGGACACGTTCCAGAGCCTCCTCGTCAAAGTCATCGCTGACATTGATGGAGGTGACCACACCGGATGTGAGCATACGATTCCTTTCCCACAACTCATTGTCCCGGTTATTCTGACGCTGTTGGGCGCTAATACGTTTCTTTCGCTTCTGTTCCAGCTGCTCCTCGCGGCGACGAAAGTATTCGGCATTGGTGCCACCAAAGGGATTATTCTCATCGTCATAGCCCTCGTCAATGTTGTACCACTCGCGATCCAAGCGTCGCTGTTCTTCCTCCCAGAGATCACGGGACTCGGCATCTCCTGTCCAGGGTGTGGCTCCACTTTTCTTTCGATCATGAGCCCATTGATTATAACGATGCGCTGGTGTTGCACGTGCTGTATCATCTGCATTTTGACTCGACTCCGACTGCGACTGTTGCTTCTTTCGGACCAGTCGCTAGAGCCAGTGCCGTAGCCAGAGCGTGGCGTAGGGAAATCCCAATCGGATTTGCGTGCATTGCTGCCATCGGCATCGTCATCATCCCAAGAGCTATTGGACACACCGCCGCCAGAGCCACCTGGTGTGCCTGGTTCTCTAGGCGTGTACACACTGCGCACAGACATGGAACGATCCCGATCACGATCCCTACGTCTGCCATCTCTATGTCGATCTTGATCCTGTTCCCTTGCCCGCTTGCGTCGCTCATCGCCACGTCGCTGTCTGTCCCGTTCACGCTCTCTATCGCGCTCCCTCTCACGGTCTCGTCTATCGCCAGAGTAGGATGCAGAGTCGTCGCGTGTCGTGTCACGCACAGCACCCTTGTGACGATCCCGATCACGCTTGATGTGCTCACGTAAACGCTCACGTGCCTTCTCCGAGACGCCGCCCGTGTGTGAAGGTGTCTCATCTTTATGCTCTCTCAGTTGTCGGCTTAGTTTCTCAAAACTCTTGGTGTCCGGCTTCTTGAAAGCAAATTCACTTACAGGCGTTGTGCTTGCCGTGTTGGAGGGTGTTCCACCACCATCATCGTATTCACTGTCCTTAAAGGATATCAAACGATCGGCACGCGCCTTTTCCGCACGTCGTTTGGCGGCCAATTTGTCCAGCCCTAATAGCGATCCCTGTGGAACTTTAAAACTGCCGCCACTGCCGCTGGGACTGCTGTTGTCCTTGGGCTTCTTGATGACCAGCCCACCACGCTGCTGTTGACCTGTGGTGCCCTCCAAACGATGCACGCCCGCATCATCTTCGGACATGCTATATTATCGGGCGATTATTGAGTTTTTCTTTTTTAATCAAAAACGTTTTTCATACGCGTTTCACAATAGAGGTGGCCATTAGAGCTGGATCGTTTCGTTCTGAATAAGTTCAAATGAACGGGTCATCGAAATGAACAAATGAACTTATTTAGTATTTTATTAAGTATATCAAATATTTAGCTTAATCGATTGTTCGTCAACGAATTTTATTATTTGATTTGAAGTTTAAATGAGAATCTATCGATATCGATATATCAATATAGCTTTAACACCTTTTTGTAATAGGTGGCGCTTTATTTCAAAAATTGAGCGACCGTTGAGCTTAAAAATATTGACTTGATTGTTCAATTTAAATTGGTGCTATGCCGTTTATTTTAGGCGGGTGCATGTGTGTATGTGTGTTTTGCGTTTGAACTTGCAAGCGGCAACAGCACCAAAAAACCGAAGGGCTCTCTAAGCAGCGCTTTTAAATTTATTATAAACCAACAAATGTATAAGAATCTATTTAAAAAGAAATTACAACTCCTTTAAGTTGTGCAGCAGCAACGGTTGACACAGCATTTATCCGGCAAATGATGCAGCGCAGCGCTTAACATTTACCGCGTCCACCTTCTTCGAAGGCCAAAAGCGCACTAATGCTAGTCTGGACGGAAAAGTGGCTGGCAAGCGGCGTACACGTAGACGGAAAAGTGAGTGTCGCTCACAACGCCTGCTCTCGCACAGCAAGAGCTTCGCTCACGTTGCATATGTATGGGTGTAAGCAGCGCTGCTTTGAGCGCGCTGCTCAGAGCGCGCTGCTCAGAGAGAGTGTGCGGGTGTTTGTTCGCTGTTGAACGATTGAGAGTGTGCGTTTGTATGTTCGCTGTTGAACGATTTAGAGTGTGTGCGTGTGTATGTTCGCTGTTAAACAATTGAGAGTGTGTGCGTGTGTATGTTCGCTGTGGAACGATTGAGAGTGTGCGTGTGTTTGTTCGCTGTTGAACGATTGAGAGTGTGTGCTTGTGTATGTTCGCTGTTGCCAACTGTCTCCTTGTACTTGACGCTTTCTCTCTCTCAACTGTTGCGCCGCTGCTGAGGCTATATGGCCGCTTGCGTTGTGTGGACCGTTCAGAAGCAATTTAGTTGCCGTCCGGTGCAGACCTTTGAGCTCGCAAGGAATAAGGATATATTATTTTTTTTTTTCGGTGCTGTGATATAA
>JBAMBI010000146.1:0-38482 GCA_037043535.1 Drosophila putrida
ATATTGTAATGGTCTTTTAATATCTTCTCTGTCGCTTTCGTCAAGTGTACTGAATAAATATTTGTATGTTGATCCTCCGTTTGTTTATGGTTATACCATTTAGTTCTCTAGTTAATTTGTCAACTAAGTATTTGACTTATGGGTTATTGTCATAGTGTCGTTGTGCTAAGGTTAATATTGATTCTGAAATATCATCTATATTTGAAATATCAACTCGAAGACAATGGTTTTCGTATTTTGTTGGTATTGTTGTTGGTATTGTTTTAAATAAAAGGTATCCTTGGATTGTTTTAATTGGGTGGATTTCTATTGACTGGGTGTCTCCTTCCCTGATCATCGTTAAGGATAATATTAGTATTACAAAGATATTTACTGTCATTAAACTTCTTTTTCTTTTTATATTGGGTTTTATAGTGACTTATTGTACGACCTCTATTTATTTCTTCGTAATGATCTTCATCTATTTGGTTAATTTTTTCTGATTTTCGAAATGGATTTACTAACTTTCCATGAATTATGGGTGCCTTTCTAAAATCTGTATTAACTTCGAATTCTTGTCTATTTTTGTTTAATCTGTTTATTTTAATTTCCTTTATAAGTTGGGCGTTATATGTGAGGTTGCCTTCATATAGGAATATGTCTGCGGGGTTCTACCTGTTGTGTTGTGTTTTAATTTGTGGTTGTATGTGTACAAGATAACTTCCATTTACATAAGTTTATTTTTTCTTCGTTATCAGTTGTTATGATTCTCATTTCTTCATTTATTGTTTTACGTTGAATATCTGAGATACCATTTTTACTAATAGTTATTTGTATTTCTACACTTTCTTTGTCCAACCATTCTTTAAGGGCGTTACTCATAAATGAAGTATCCTTATCTGTTTTCAGCTTTAAATGTTTTCCCATGTTAGTAAAAGCAATCATCAATGCTCTTTTTATTTCCATCCAATCGTTACCTGTAATTTCTATAACTGTCGCGAATTTTGAATATTGGTCAATACATGTCAAATAATTTTTTTTATTAATGGCGTATATGTCCGAAACATAAACATCTCTACAATTTTTTATTTCTGGAGTTATTTTGAATGTATGGTTGGTATTTCTATGCTCTGTTTTTGATTGATTGCAAATTTCACACTCGTTAATTATGTTCTGAATTAATTTTTCAAAATCAGGATAATAATAAGTTTCTTTGAATAGTCTAATAGTTTTTTCAATTCCTGGGTGCAATAACCTTTTATGATTGCTCAATATGATTTCCTTGAATTCTGCGTAGTTGCGTACTAATTTTAATTTTATTAATGATCTAATTATCTTGTTATTTTGTGTATTGACAATTTCTTTATGAGCCTGTTGTATAATTTCAAAATCTACATTATTTTCTATGAATACGGTACTATTTTTTGTACAGAAATGTTCGATAAGTATTTGTTAAGCTTTTTCTTGGGTTAAATTTGTGTATTCTATTGTGATTATTATCTTCTTGAAGTAATATTCTGTAGTAATGTGATCTCTATGTGAATTTACTAATTCGACTTGGCGTTTAAAATGATTGGTCTTTCAGTTAATTGTATTAAATTTCGTCTTCTTCTGCTCTGTGTAGTGTTGATTTTGTTTGCCTTCTAAATATTTGATTGTATAGTCGTACTCGCTTAATTTGATTTTCCAACGTTGAAGCTTCATATTAGGCTCCTTAATGTTACTAAGCCATACTAGAGGTTTATGATCTCTTAATATTTCGAACTGTCTTCCGTAAAGGTATTGCCTAAACATTTTTGTTGCCCAAACTATAGATAATAATTTTTTTTCTATAGTACTATAGTTCAGTTCGTGTTCATTTAATGTTCTGCTCGCGTATCCTATTGGATGGTGTTCTTATGATAAAACTGCACCTAATGCTACATTGCTAGCGTCTGTTGGTAATTGGAATTTTTTGTTAAAGTCTGGTCGTATTAAAACTGGGTCCCTTGTGATTAGTTGTTTTAGTTTGTTGAATGCATTCTGGTAATTATTGTCATTAATTTGAATCTTCGATCTTTTTTCAAACATACGGTTAATGGTTTGGCTATGGTTGCAAATTGAGGTATGAATTTCCTGTAATAACCGTAAAGGCCAAAAAATGATTTTATTTCTTTTTGAGTTTTTGGTATTGGAAAGTTATTGATCGTTTCAATTTTTTCTAAATTAGGTTTGATACCATCTTTGCTTATGATGTGTCCTAAGAAATTTGTCTCTCGTTTCAAAAACTCACATTTATCTTATTGAAGTTTCAAATTTGCTTCTTTTAGTTTGTTGAATACTTTCCCCAAAGAGTCTAAGTGTTCTTCTAGTGATGTCGAGAAGACAATAATATCGTCAAGGTATACTAAACAATGTTTGTTTATTAAATCTCTTAAGACATGATTCATACATCTTTGAAAAGTGGCAGGAGCGTTTTTCAACCCAAATGGTATTCGAGTATACTCATTATGCCCGTATTTTGTTGAGAATGCTGTTGATTTTGGTTCCATCTCTATTTGGTGGAATCCCCTGACTAAGTCGATAGTCTTGAAGTACTGACATCTTCCTAATTTACCTATTATTTCGTCCATATTTGGAATATATATTTGAATATATTTCATTTAAACCACGGTAGTCTACCACCAGCCTAAATTTCTTTTTACCTGAAGCATCGAGTTTTTTGGGGACTATCCACAGAGGACTGCAGTAAAGAGACTGACTGTGCCTTATTATGCCTTGATCAAGCATGTCTTTAATTTGATTTTCTACCTCACTTTCGAATGCAAATGGATAACCGTATGGCTTTTTATATATTGGACTTTCATGATTTGTGTTTATTTCGTGTTAATTGTGCTGTTGAATGTCAAATTTTCTCCGTCTTTTTACTGTATGTTTTCAAATTTTTACGTTTAAATCGTCTAGTCGGTATTCTTGTTTTTCATTGATATCATTATTTATTGCGTAATTTATTTCATTAGTATAATGCTCTTCCTGAATTAGTGCTTCAAAATTTTTAAAGGAATTGAGGTCTGAATGTATTAACTCTCTATGCTGAAAGGATCTTTCGCTAATTACTGTTATATTGTTTCTGAAATCGACATACCCATCATTGGTCTTCAACAAATTTCTTCCTAATAGCATGTCATAATGTGGACTCATGAATGTAGAATTTCTGTTCTTGTTGAAACAACTTGTTGGCTTTTATTGACACGTAATTTTTTAATTTTGTCTGTCCCATCATAGTTCTAATAGCTATTCTGTTTTCTTGTATTGGTAAATTTAGAAAATTTTTTCGCATCATGTTGATTGATGAACCTGTATCAATTAGACACTTGTGCCTGTTATCATTAATTATTATTTCTATGTATTCTCCTGATACGAGGTTTCCTTTTTAAAATTTTCATAATCTACGTATTGAGAAGGGTCAGCGTCTACGAGTTCCTCTTCTTGATCAGAATCATCTTCAATCTGATTTTCTTCATCGAGTTGTTGATAACTTTCATTTACCTGCATAAGTGACTGTCCGCTATTACTTGCCCTAGCTCTTTTTTGGGGTTGGTTTGGTATATATACTGGTGACTTGTTAGTTGTTTGTTGGTTAATGAGATTGCTCGCTTGACCTTGATTTAAGTTAATCTGTAGCTCTTGTCTAAAGTTTCGGTTTTGGTCAAAAGTAGTTTGTCTGTTTCGGCTCTGTGTACTGTGGCTGTGTACTGTGGCTGTGTTTTTATTTTATCTGATTGATCATTATTGTAATATTATTGAGGGTTATAAAGGTTAGTGGAAGTTTTACTGTGATTTGTATTACTTGTCAGGGTTTTGGGTTTTTGTTCAAATTTATTTGATTCTTCATAGTATCCTTCCATTTGAGCAACATGCATACGTTTTTGGATAGTACTTATGTCATATCTAGCTAGGGTCATATATAACCTATCTGGCAATTTTCTTTGGATAACAGTTTTCACTGTATTACTCATTGCTTTTGTATACAGTAAAGTATTATTTGCGTTTCCTTCCATTTCTAATTTATTACTTATAGCTAATGTTCTACTTTCAATGTCTGAGCAGAACTTATGAAGAACTTACTTACAGCTCTTCAGTAACTGTCTGTGACTTGTACTTGTCAATGAGGGTTGCTCTGATATCTTTCCAGTTTTTTGGTTAGGCCATCTGCAATAATCTCTGCGCGTCTCCGTAGACTTGGATTTCGATAGATCCTAGGATGATGCTTCTTTGTCTTTCATTGTTTGTTTTATATAATTTTAGTAAATAATCAATTCGTCTGATTAAAGTGGGCAATGCTTGTGGATCTCCCTCAAACGTGGAGATGTTTTTTATTTGTCGTAACAGCTGGTCCAGGTCGGTGTTACCCAATGTAACAACAGGTTGGATGTTATCCAATGTAACAACAGGTGAGCCGTTATCTGTTACTCCCATGGTTGGTTGAATTCAGAATAACTTAATTCGAGGACAGTTTTAACTGGTTACCGACCGATTTGGATTTATAAGTAACACAACACAGTCAATTGAATTGTTTATCTTTATTTTGCGTAGTCTTATGACCTTTTATTTAGTTACCGACCGGATTGGATTTATAAGTAACACGGTCAATCGGTACGTAAGTTTTTGTGCGGATGTGTGAGCTTTGGTCAAGACCGATTCACAGGATCAATAGGTAATGTTAGTTATATAACTGTAACCTTTCACTTTGATCTTTTTGTATGCTAGAATATTTTAAGAACTTTTCACACATCCTACCGGCTGCGCCAATTAACTATTCAAGGTTAATTTAAAAGAAAAAATATTTTATTTTTGATTTTTATTTTTTTAATTATTTATTTTTAGACCCTGTACTTTAAAAAAGTACAAATGGGTCTATTACGTTTGTGCAAATGTGCGTAACAGGCAGAAGGAGGCGTGGCAGACCCCATAAAGTATATATATTCTTGATCAGCATCAACAGCCGAGTCGATATAGCCATGTCGTCTGTCCGTCTGTCTGTCCCTTTTTTGAGTTCCTAGATCTCAGAGACTATTAGAGCTAGAGACATCAAATTTGGAATGCATGTACATCTATATCTTGCGTTGAACGAGTTTTTTAGATTTTTCCACGCCTCCCTCCGCCCCCGCAAATTAAAATAAAAAATTTTCAAGTCGAATTACAACATCACCTTTGATGCTAGCTCCTTGATTTTTAATATGTATAGTACACTTTATGGTCCAATCCTATCCTGCAAATCGGATGATAAACGCGGAAGTTATTCAACTGACAATGTAACGGGCAAAATCAACTGATATCTTCGTAGTGGCGCCATCCATGGAATTTTTTTTGTAACTGAAACAATCTGTAGTGATGGCTTTGCACTCAAATAGTACAAGGTCTCCTACTGTCGAGCTTGCTCCACCGTAGCTTAATGCATTTTTAGACCCACTACTTTAAAAAAGTACAAATGGGTCTATTACGTTTGTGCAAAAATAAAATGTGCGTAACAGGCAGAAGGAGGCATGGCAGACCCATAAAGTATATATATTCTTGATCAGCGTCAACAGCCGAGTCGATATAGACATGTCCGTCTGTCTGTCTGTCCGTCTGTCCGTCTGTCCGTCTGACCGTCTGTCCGTCTGTCTGTCCCTTTTTGTGTCACCTAGATCTCAGAGACTATAAGAGAATGTTACGGTCAAAATCAATCTCTGAAGTGGCGCCATCTATGGAAATTTTTTTAAACTGAAATAATCTGTAGTAATCGCATTACACTCAAAAGTACTGGGCCTCCTACTGTCGAGCTTGCTCCACCGTAGCTTAATGCATTTTTTATTAATTATTTTAAAACTCAATTAAACCGGTTGACCAATCGCAGTGGCGCCAAAAAATTTCCTACGAAGATATCAGTTGATTTTGCCCGTAACATTATTGTTGAATAACTACCGTTTATCATCCGATTTTGATGAAATTTGCAGATTATGTTCGGACCATAGTCTGTATTATACATACTAAAGATAAAGGGGCTAACATCAAAGGTGCTCTTGTAATTCGACTCAAAATATTGTATTTTAATTTGCGGTGTCGGAGGGGGTCGTGGCAAAAATCTAAAACATACTGGTTATATGCAAGATATTGATGGACATATATGCCAAATTTTTTGTCCTAGCTCTTATAGTCTCTGAGACCTAGGAACTCAAAAAAGGTGATGCTGATTAAGTATATATACACTTTATGGGGTCTGCCACGGCTACTTCTGCCTGTTACGCACATTTGCACTAACGTAATAGACATATCTGTATTTTTTTAAAGTACAGGGTCTAAAAATATAAAAAAACGCTCTTTAATAGAGATCGATCTTCGTTGACTAGCCATTACAAAGGACTATTCGACATTGGCATTATACTGACCATTTTTGTTAATATTGCTTTACAAATACATAGGAATTTGAAAATAAAAGACGTGTCGAAACTCTTTAGTCGGAGAAGCCCAGGAAATGACGATGACGATTCAAAGACTTGAAAGTAAACCAGAAAATATTATGTCGATCAACAAAAGCTTGAAAGATGGTAAGACGTAAGAATTCATGGACAAGCCGGTTTAGATAACCGTAAAGCCCTTCTTAAACTATCTGGGCCAGAAGATATTATGTCGATCAACAAATGGTTGAAAGATGGTAAGAAATTGATAGGCAAAACAGATCAAATAACCGTTACACTTCTTAAACTATCTGGGCCTTTGATTACAGGTTTAAACACTTCTTTTAAAGGACTTAAGCTTCACAAAGATGATATTTTGTCCATCAGTGAAGATAGTGAAATTGTCCTTGAAGATTTGCAAGCACTTTTTCAATCATCTGACAATGGGCAAAACTCCTCAATTTTGATTGAAGGATTATCAGATGACCTAACTGTTCGTCTTATATTGTTCAGTCTTATATTAAACGGGACCGGCAGACTGAACAAAATGGCGACTCAGCTTCTGTCAATCCAACTTTGTGTGATGAAATTATACCTGACAAACAAACTGTAGTTGCTCAAGTAATCCAAAAAATTAAACATAAAGAAGAATAAATATATCATTCAGTTTGGAGATCCCAACAGTAGCACACCCTGGGGAAGTAGAGAACGCCACACAAATTTTCTTCTAAACATAAAAAATTTTTTTTAGATGTGTAACAAAAATTAAAAAAAATAAATAAAAAATTTAAGCATGCTTTTATTGGGATTCGAACCGAGGCCCCCGGTTTGACTACGGGCATCTCTATCACTTGATAACTGGAAAGAGAGAAACAGAGAGGGTAAAACTCACAACAACAAAACATTAAACTAAAGAATTAAATAATTGCGGATATCTTCCGTGTTTATTATCCGATCTTGATCAAATTTTCACAATGCATCCTTTCTCATTCAAGTATTGTTCGTGCCAAAGCTCAAGTCTCAAGCTTGATAATTACCAGAGTTGTGGTTTTTCTCATATTGCAGGTAAAGGGCTCGTGGCATCCAAAATTTGAAATAAACTTGATCTGCGTGCAAATATAAGAAGTCTTCACACCAAATTTGGTGCTTTTAGGTCTTACCATCTCTGAGATCTCGTTGTTCATACGGACGGACAGACGGACATGGCTATATCGACTCAGCTTGCCGCCCTGATCAAGAATATATATACTTTATGGGGTCTGCCACGCCTCCTTCTGCCTGTTACATACTTTTTTTTTTGAACAAACTTAATATACCCCTCAGGGTATAAAAATCAAGCCAACCCAGAAGATCTTGAAATGTCATCTCAAGACGAATGTGATGAGAACGATACAACTTAGTAAGATTAACTAAACAGTGACCAGTCATCTCTAGACGAAAGTGATAATAACGTTTGTGCACAGAAAAATGTGCGTAACATGCAGAAGAAGGCGTGGGATGGTAAACGCTGAAGTTATTTAACTAACAATACTATGGGCAAAAGTAAGAAGAAGAGACGCTAGCGCCCTTTGTTGTATATCGGATTACTATATCGTATAGCTGCAATAGGGACGAACGGTTCGAATTCCACATTTAACAAAATTTTGCAAACAAATCTGACGGCTTATACAGGGTAGTGCAAGGGTCTATTACGTTTGGCGCGCCAAAGTTTGCTTGAGCTATATTTGGGATTTGATTTTGTACCTAAAGAGCAGACTTATTGATTGTGGTTAGTCCATTTTATCACAGCTTGAAGAAATATAGTTAATATAGTTAGTATAGTTAAATTGGGATTACAATGTAATTGGACTAAAATAATTTATACATTAAACACTAGGATACGGAGTTTATTGAAATCCGCTCCTGATTTTCTAAAAATACCAACTTGTTGATCCAATTATGTGGGTTGGTATTTCAGCATGAGTATCAACACGAGTATCGATTGAAGGAGATCCGATCTTCTTCAGAAGAGCGAAACGTGAATTGCAGTTCGGACTACGATATGAGAGGTTGTGAGGACAGTTGCTTAAACTACGAAGACGCACATTCAGATTTCACAATTATAACTATTATTAAGTATTTACTCAGTTAAATAAATAAACATCCACATTTTGTGAAAAACTAAAACGACGTGGAAGCTAACAGGTCTATATTGCATGAAAGAAAAAATAGTAGATTTATATTTCATACAAAATGATGTGTTTAATTCCAAAAAAAACTACGAGGAGCAACAAAGTCAAACATTTGTGGAACGTGACATTCGAGCGGTAAATTGAGTTTGGAATTTTGTAGCGTCAGTTTCTGAAAACTTTGATTTTGTTGCACACAAAAAAACAGACGCGTTTTGTTTTTTCAAACTTTTCCAAAATATCGCTTTAAGACCATTTTAAATAATTCACCATGTCTAGCATAGATAAAATAAAGAAACGTTTCTTAGATTAAATTATGAAATATTTTAATATATATTGAATCAGGCTGCAGCTACACAACATTCGAGATTCGTTTTATAATTAATGATCAGGAAACGCTGATGGATTATTTAATAATCCATAATCTTGTCTTGAAAGAGAAGATTTGTGCAAAATGTGGTGCGATCTGTAAGATCAGCCGGAGAAGCCATAATAGACGGCAGTTCCGATGCACCGCCTCATTTTTCAGTATCACGACCTGGACCAGTCGCAATTAAATGAAGTTTAATATTGTTTGAACAACAACTGTGTGCTTGAAAAACATCTACCCTGGTCAGCTATAATTTGAGTTGGTACGCCAAACAATAAATTTTTAGACTTCATGGCCTTTAAATCACTTTTGCCACTTAATTTGCCAGTAATGTCCACGTGGACGGTATGCCAGGGAATACTAACCTTTGAGATAAAGTGCAACTCTGCTTGAATTTTCCTGTTCTACAGGTTATACAATTGTCAACAAACTTACGAACATATTTTTCATTTTGTGAAACCAGTAGTATTGACGTACTTTGTCAAGGGTCTTTTTCTTTCCTAGCTGCATGATCGACTCATGTACCTGGTTCACCACTGACCATCTGAAATTTTCTGTGTTTTACGAAACAACACCCCTTTTCTTAAATCGTATGTTTTAATTATATTATTATTATATTAACGATATCTGGATCTAGTTGCCGTTCGGCCAAAAGCCAACTACTTGATATTTCTGACTTTTACGATTTCAAACTTGTTTGCAGATATAATAACTTTAAATCCCTGATTAACAATTTCGCTATTAATGACAATGTTAATTTTCAAATGTTTGTCTTCTACAACATGAAACAATATTTGGAGTGTGTTTTCGTTTATAGTAACCTGACTGACCTGAAATTTGTAACGTGCTATATATTTTTTAGCATTAAAGCTGCATCATAGTTACTGTTGGCTCTGGCACGTAACACTGTTTCACGGTCTTCTGTTGAAACAATCCCTTTCTTCTTGTTGATACATCTTTTGAACATTGATCTGCAAAATGTCATGGCTTAAAGCAGGTAACTAACGGCTTATCTCGCTGAGGTGTCACATCGGCTTTTTATTGTAGTCTCTTTCTGCACTTAGCAATTTTGTGTCCTGGTTTTTCGCAGAAATGAAACACTACTGACATTCTCCTCTTCTTAATGTCAGGTCCAGAATCATCAACGCGGTCGACATTACGGTGTTTTTGGAATGTGAATGCACCAAGTTCAGATTGTAGCTCGTTTCTAGCTTGCAACTTGGAAGTAAAAACAATTCGTTGCAAGCGGTTGTCCACATTGGCCAATTGCGTAAGCACAACTGAAACAGCTATTTCCTCAATGCCTTTGTTTTTCCAATTAGCAGTTAGGGTTGTCACCAAACGACTAGCGTAAACCGCGAGGCATTCACCGTTAGTTGGGCGGCTGTTTATCAAGTTTAAAAATATTGCCGGCGGCGTCTCGTTGTTTTTATAGCGGTGAAGAAATAATTCCTTGAATTCATTCCACTTAATGCCGCGATATGAAATTTGCGAAGCACTGCCCTCCATAGCCTCGCTTAACGCCATGATCAGCTTACTTCCTTCAATGGGCTTTGTTAATATTATATCTAAAGTTAATAATATTATATATAATATTATATATAAAGTGACGCCACGGATTTGCTGCTGTTCACGTGTTATTGCTTGCATAGTTTTTACAAGCTCCAACCTGTTTTGATTTTGCATCTGTAGGATGATGCGCCACTGATCTTCTGAAAATACTGGCGGTGAAGCCAATCCCACTTCTGATGTCGGGGCATCCGTTCCGTTATTGTTTTCCATAGTTGTTGGTTAGTTTAAAATAATAAATATAACAATCAATAATAATCCGAAACATTTTTAAATTTAGATTTGTAGTGTATCACTTTTCTCCCTCTGTTTGTCTCTTCGAAATGTTTTTCGGCTATTTGTCTCAAATTACCGGTCTTTTTGAAAGGATTAGTTGATTTTTAACGTACCAAAGGTGATTGTCTATAATTAGTATCAATTTGAAAATCTGTACGGTTTTCATTTAGTTTTTAGATTCTGTACTTTAAAAATGTACAAATGTACTTACAAATGGGTCATTACTTTTGTGCAAAAAATGTGCGTAACAGGCAGAAGGAGGTGTGGCAGACCCCATAAAGTATATATATTTTTGATCAGCATCAACAGCCGAGTCGATATAGCCATGTCCGTCTGTCTGTCCGTCTGTCCCTTTTTGTGTCACCTAGATCTCAGAGACTATAAGAGCTAGACACACCAAATTTGGCATGTACGTTCATCTATATCTCCCATTGAACGAGTTTGTTTTAGATTTTTGTCACGCCCCCCTCCGCCCCCACAAATTAAAATAAAAGTCGAATTACAAGAGCACCTTTGATTCTAGCGCCTTGATTTTTGGTATGTATAATACACATTACAGTCGAATACTGAAAATTTCATCAAAATCGGATGTTAAACGCGGAAGTTATTCAACTAACAATGTTACGAGCAAAATCAACGATATCTTCGAGTGGCGCCATCTATGGAAATTTTTTGGAACTGAAACAATCTACAATGATCGCTTTGCACTCAAAAAGTACAGGGTACAGTAATGCATTTTTCTATTTGAATTGTTTTATTTAGTGTGTGTTATACACTGGGGTTCCCGCGTAAATAAAAATGTCTGCTGGTGTTCTACCTCTTGTATTATGAATAGTTTTGTGGTTATATGTGTAAAGTATTATATCGAATCTAATTTGTCATTAATAGTTATATGAAATCTTTCTACGTCAGATATGCAATTTTTACTTGTTGTGATGTTTATATCTACTCCTTCAGCTTTTAGCCACAATTGTAACGCTGAAAATGAATGCTGAATCTTTATCTGCTTTAATTTCTTTTGGTTTTCCCATTTCATTGAAAATTTTAAAGTAATGCTTTTTTAGCTTCTAACCATCTCTACCGTTTACTTCGATTAGGACCGATGGAATAAATTCTATCGACTTTGATAAGGGACGCGAATTTGGAATAAATGTCTATGCAAGAAAGGAATTGCTTATTATCCATCAATAAAAATCTATAAAGTAATTTTCTCTAGGATTCAAAGTTTCTGGAGTTAATTCGAAAGCTAGCTTTGTATCTCTATGTTCTGTTTTTGCAATGTTACAAATTTGAATTTCATTAGTAATATTTTGAATCAGATTTTGATAATCCGGGTTATAATATAATTCTTTAAATAATGAGGTTAGTTTCTGTTTACGTGGGTGTAATAATTCTATATGGGTTTTAATAACGAACTCTTTGAATTCTGCATATGTTTGAATGTCTTTTAATAATTTAGTATATCTCATTACTTTAGTTAAATTGTGGGGACTAATTATTTCTATGAAAGCGGTTCTGAAAAGTCAAGAATTCTGTTTCACAATGTAAAATAAATTACGACTTTCTATTAGTAGTTAGCATTCAATATGTCATTTAATAAGTCTCTTTGGCGTGAGTGTTGATCATTTCCTTATACATAGTTGTGGATTTTAGTATTACTGGAAATAATTAGATTGGACAAGGCATCGGCAACATAATTTTCATTGCCAGGGACATATTTTATGTGGAATGATCATATTCATTCAATTTGATCTTCTATCTTTGAAGTTTCATGTTTGGCTCCTTAACATTGTTTAACCAAACTAGGGGTTTATAATCACAACGGATTTCAATTTCCTGCCAAAAAGATAGGACCTGAAGTATTTAGCGGCCCAGACAATAGCTAAAAGTTCTTTTTCTATTGCAGCGTAATTTATTTCGTGTTCACTTAATGTTCTGCTTGCATAGCATATTGGCTTATGGATTTGCGATAAAACGGCACCTAAAGCAATATTACTTGCATCTTTAGTTAACGAAAAAGGTTTTCAAGGTTTCTCAAGGTCTTTTAATGGCTGAAATATAGGCTGTATTATTTAAGTCAATTGTTGCATTTTTCTTAAGTTTTAAGGTCATTGGTTTTACAATTTGAACAAAATTTGGTATAAATTTCCTATAATAACCACAGAGTCCTACAAATGACTTGATTTCTTTTGTTGTTCTGGGTACTGGGAAGTTTGTAATTGCAGTCACTTTTAATGGATTTGGCTTTATACCCTCAGTTGTGACAATATGACAGAGAAATTAAGTTTCTTTTTTTCAAAAATTCACATTTGGCCAATTGTAATTTTAAATTAGCTTTCCTAAGTTTCTTAAAAACTTGGTTCAATAATAATATGTGTTCTTCCAATAAACTGGAATACACTATTATGTCATCCATGTAGACTAAACAACCCTTATAGATTAAAACTTCTAAAAGGTTGTTTATACAACGTTAAAAAGTTGTAGGGTCGTTTTTGAGTCCAAATAGCATGCGAGTGTACTCGTAATGGCCATTTTTCGCCGAAAAATCAGTCTTTGGGATTGAATCAGCATCCATTTGGATCTGATGAAAGCCTTTTGCCAGGTCAATGGTAGTGAAATATTGACTTTTTTCAAGTTTGTCTAATATATCATCCATTACTGGTATTGGGTATTTATCGTCAACTGTAATTTCATTCGTTTCGTTTCGTTTGTAAATTGTATCTTCATGTTTAGTCTGAATGACATGTTTGATTGTCCTGGTGAAAGTCAAATTTTGACTTTCTTTGTAATGTATGTCTCTAAACTCAAGAAGGATTTTAGTTAGTTTAAGTTTTTCTTCCTCATTGAGGTGTTCAAGTCTGAACTGGTTGCTTTCTATTAACTCATTTTCGATTGCGAAATTAAATGGTTAGTTAGATGTAAAGGGTGGATCAAGGCAATTAAATTCCGTAACCTCTAAATGAGATGGATAAACAGGATTGACAACTGTCTTGTTCTTTAAAATTTCTTCATGATTATATCTCATGATAAATGGGTAATCGGTTAGGATAACAGTTTCCTCTCTATAAATTATGTGTGCTTCACAAGCTTCAAGATATTCCCTGCCTAATAATACATCGTAATTTTCTGAAAATTCGTGTATGTAGAATTTTTGGTGTTGTGGACAAAGTTTACAGGTGGCTAAGGAAATGCATTGGTTTAAACAAATCTTTCCTTTTATCGTCTAAACTTTAAATGACAGCTTTTAATTGGGAAATTAAAAATTCTGTTTCATTAGATTTGTAGAGGAACTTGTATCAATTACGCATTTGAGGTGAATGTTTTTCACAATTAATCGGATGAAGGGGTTTCTTTTTGTTCTTAGTCCGGGGCTGCGTGAAGAGAATTTTCGGCAGTATCCATTTTGGATTGACCACTAGAACTTTCGCGTTGTCCTTTGACAGGCGGAATTGAAGTGTGAGTTGAAGCTTTATTTTGTTGCTTTTTGGAATCTACCCTGATTTAGATTTTGTTGAAATTCTTTATGCAACTGTGGGTTGCTTTGGTTTGGGTTTTGAAAGCTTTGATTCGCATTACTTGCGTTTGATAGGCTTGCTACGGTATAGACATTAGGAGAATTTCCCTTATTCTTGCGAGTGTCATTTCTGTTTTGCGTGTTTGAAGTGTTCGATTTAGAGAAAGTATTTTCGTACAATCCCCCTCGCTGAGCTACTTATTTTAATTTAGTTACACTTGTTATATCGTACCTTGCTGGTGTCTTAAAATTGCGGTCTGGTAACTTTCTTGTAATAACGATTTTAATTGTATTGTTCATAGCGTTAGTGTAAAGAAGTGTATTTGAAGCTATGCCTTCCAACATTAATTTATTTGAAATTATAAATGATTTGTATTCGATATCTTCAACAAACTTACGGATACTTCCGTTATAGTTAGTGTTATAAAGTCATCGAAGGAGTTCTTCATAGGGCGTCTGTGTTTTAAATTCCTCGATGAGGGCGTCCTTCAGTTGTGTCCAACTTATAGATCCTGATAGCTGTGCGACCCGCTGTGCTGCTCCAGAAGTCTATAGTTCAATGGCTCCGAGTAGGACGTTGTGTTGCCTCGGATCTTGGGTAGGGTAAAGCTGCATTATGTAGTCCACTCTTCTCACGAACGCCGTGAGCTCTTCAGTTTGGCCATCAAAAATAGGCACTTGTTTTATTTGACGAAGAGTTGATGTTGGTTGGTGTAAAAATTATTTTCCAATGTTTGAGTTTTCTTTGTATTCTTGTGGCCTAGGGTTTTAATTATCCTTTAACGGTCACAAAGCACACTTAACAAAGTTTGTCACGTCTAAGCACAAACATTTAATTTTGTTTAACCTAGGACTTCAGTTGTCCTTTAGTGGTTAACACTTTTTCTTGTTACTTGTACACCACTTATGTTCCTTGGCGGTTATGTATTTTGGTTTATTAAAGTTCAAAGTTGGTTGTGTGTATCCTTAGTAGTCTTTTAGATTTGTTGATTAAAAATACTTAACATATCCTACCGGCTGCGCCAATAACGAGTTCCCGCATAAGTTTAATTAAAAATGTAACTTTAAAATTAAAATGTAACTTTATTTTTAATAACTTAGAGCGAAAATGAAAATCGGAGTTTGAGAATAATTCAAGACTAAATATTAATTGTTTTGTCGTAGCTTATCAAACCTCGGCTGTGAGCTTTTGGGGAGTGAGCTTTGCGTTCTAAAATAAACAGAGAGATCTTAAGGATCGCTCTTTGAGAAGACGAATATTTGGGTGCTAAGCAACTGCCTGGATTTGTGCCGCGTCGGCAGATTTGACCCTTGGTGGGAATAACGATTCCAGCGGATGTTTATATTAACTGTTTCGATCGTGGGAGCGCTTGAATTGTTATTTTCACCAGCTTGTTATTCTAACTGATATCTTATTACTTGATAGGGGGAATATGTGCGAGAATATTTAGGTGGCTATGTGCATGATATCTTATTACTTGGTACGGGGAATATGTGCGAGAATATTTAGCTGACTATGTGCATTACATATATTACTATACATATTTATATTTTGGGCAAGTTCAAATGAAGATCAATTACTCGGACCCAACATTTGTTGCAAGGATTGGGGAAAACCCAAGAAAAACCTAAGAAAAACCCAATTAGGTCTGATATAATGTTAGTGTTAGTTAATATGGGCCAGAAAAAAATAAGATAGATTTTTTAATAGTAAAACTTGAGGCCTCTATGATAATCCGTACAGACCACTTGAAAGAATTCATGCAGGGAATAGTTATTAGTACAAAGATTAAGGGATATTGGTACAAAACTACGGGTATGTCTGGATGGAGCTGAGAAATTAATTTGACTCAATAAGTATGAGGAATCAATTTCACCATTTACTAATTTAATCATAAAAATGACGCCAAGCATAATACGACGGTTAGTTAAAGAGGGTAGCTTACTCAATATAAGTCTACTAGTGTACGGGGGTAAATTAGAGCCTGATACCCAGTTAGAACCTCTTAAAGCATAAAGTATATATATTTTTGATCAGCATCAACAGCCGAGTCGATATAGCCATGTCCGTCTGTCTGTCCGTCTGTCCCTTTTTGTGTCACCTAGATCTCAGAGACTATAAGAGCTAGAGACACCAAATTTGGCATGTACGTTCATCTATATCTCCCATTGAACGAGTTTGTTTTAGATTTTTGTTACGCCCCCCTCCGCCCCCACAAATTAAAATAAAAGTCGAATTACAAGAGCACCTTTGATTCTAGGGCCTTGATTTTTGGTATGTATAATACAGACTGAAAATTTCATCAAAATCGGATGTTAAACGAGGAAGTTATTCAACTAACAATGTTAAATTTTTTGGAACTGAAACAATCTACATTGATCGCTTTGCACTCAAAAAGTACAGGGTACAGTAATGCATTTTTCTATTTGAATTGTTTTATTTATGTGTTATACACTGGGGTTCCCGCGTAAATAAAAATGTCTGCTGGTGTTCTACCTCTTGTATTATGAATAGTTTTGTGATTATATGTGTAAAGTATTATATCGAATCTAATTTGTCATTAATAGTTTTATGAAATCTTTCTACGTCAGATATGCTATTTTTACTTGTTGTGATGTTTATATCTACTCCTTCAGCTTTTAGTCACAATTGTAACGCTGAAAATGAATGCTGAATCTTTATCTGCTTTAATTTCTTTTGGTTTTCCCATTTCATTGAAAATTTTAAAGAATGCTTTTTTAGCTTCTAACGAATCTCTACCGTTTACATTGATAAGGGACGTGAATTTGGAATAAATGTCTATGCAAGAAAGGAATTGCTTATTATCCATCATATAAAAATCTATAAAGTAATTTTCTCTAGGATTCAAAGTTTCTGGAGTTAATTCGAAAGCTAGCTTTGTATCTCTATGTTCTGTTTTTGCAATGTTACAAATTTGAATTTCATTAATAATATTTTGAATCAGATTTTGATAATCCGGGTTATAATATAATTCTTTAAATAATGAGGTTAGTTTCTGTTTACGTGGGTGTAATAATTCTATATGGGTTTTAATAACGAACTCTTTGAATTCTGCATATGTTTGAATGTCTTTTAATAATTTAGTATATCTCATTACTTTAGTTAAATTGTGGGGACTAATTATTTCTATGAAAGCGGTTTGAAAAGTCAAGAATTCTGTTTCACAATGAAAATAAATTACACTTTTATTTGTACATAAATATTCTTTAATAAGTTCTTTGGCGTGAGTGTTGATCATTTCCTTATACATAGTTTGGATTTTAGTATTATGGAAATAATTAATTGGTTAAGGCATCGGCAACATAATTTTCATTGCCAGGGACATATTTTATGTGATTGTCATATTCATTCAATTTTATCTTCTATCTTTGAAGTTTCATGTTTGGCTCCTTAACATTATTTAACCAAACTACCAAACCTGCCAAAAAGATAGGACCTGAAGTATTTAGCGGTCCAGACAATAGCTAAAAGTTCTTTTTCTATTGCAGCGTAATTTATTTCGTGTTCACTTAATGTTCTGATTGCATAGCATATTGGTTTATGGATTTGCGATAAAACGGCACCTAAAGCAATATTACTTGCATCTTTAGTTAACGAAAAAGGTTTTCAAGGTTTCTCAAGGTTTTTAAGGTTAAGGTTTTATTTAAGTCAATTGTTGCATTTTTCTTAAGTTTTAAGGTCATTGGTTTTACAATTTGAACAAAATTTGGTATAAATTTCCGATAATAACCACAGAGTCCTACAAATGACTTGATTTCTTTTGTTGTTCTGGGTACTGGGAAGTTTGTAATTGCAGTCACTTTTAATGGATTTGGCTTTATACCCTCAGTTGTGACAATATGACAGAGAAATTAAGTTTCTTTTTTTCAAAAATTCACATTTGGCCAATTGTAATTTTAAATTAGCTTTCCTAAGTTTCTTAAAAACTTGGTTCAATAATAATATGTGTTCTTCCAATAAACTGGAATACACTATTATGTCATCCATGTAGACTAAACAACCCTTATAGATTAAAACTTCTAAAAGGTTGTTTATACAACGTTAAAAAGTTGTAGGGGCGTTTTTGAGTCCAAATAGCATGCGAGTGTACTCGTAATGGCCATTTTTCGCCGAAAAATCAGTCTTTGGGATTGAATCAGCATCCATTTGGATCTGATGAAAGCCTTTTGCCAGGTCAATGGTAGTGAAATATTGACTTTTTTCAAGTTTGTCTAATATATCATCCATTACTGGTATTGGGTATTTATCGTCAACTGTAATTTCATTCGTTTCGTTTCGTTTGTAAATCGTATCTTCATGTTTAGTCTGAATGACATGTTTGATTGTCCTGGTGAAAGTCAAATTTTGACTTTCTTTGTAATGTATGTCTCTAAACTTAAGAAGGATTTTAGTTAGTTTAAGTTTTTCTTCCTCATTGAGGTGTTCAAGTCTGAACTGGTTGCTTTCTATTAACTCATTTTCGATTGCGAAATTAAATGGTTAGTTAGATGTAAAGGGTGGATCAAGGCAATTAAATTCCGTAACCTCTAAATGAGATGGATAAACAGGATTGACAACTGTCTTGTTCTTTAAAATTTCTTCATGATTATATCTCATGATAAATGGGTAATCGGTTAGGATAACAGTTTCCTCTCTATAAATTATGTGTGCTTCACAAGCTTCAAGATATTCCCTGCCTAATAATACATCGTAATTTTCTGAAAATTCGTGTATGTAGAATTTTTGGTGTTGTGGACAAAGTTTACAGGTGGCTAAGGAAATGCATTTTTAAACAAATCTTTCCTTTTATCGTCTAAACTTTTAAATGACAGCTTTTAATTGGGAAATTAAAAAAATTCTGTTTCATTAGATTTATAGAGGAACTTGTATCAATTACGCATTTGAGGTGAATGTTTTTCACAATTAATCGGATGAAGGGGTTTCTTTTTGTTCTTAGTCCGGGGCTGCGTGAAGAGAATTTTCGGCAGTATCCTTTTTGGATTGACCACTAGAACTTTCGCGTTGTCCTTTGACAGGCGAAATTGAAGTGTGAGTTGAAGCTTTATTTTGTTGCTTTTTGGAATCTACCCTGATTTAGATTTTGTTGAAATTCTTTATGCAACTGTGGGTTGCTTTGGTTTGGGTTTTGAAAGCTTTGATTCGCATTACTTGCGTTTGATAGGCTTGCTACGGTATAGACATTAGGAGAATTTCCCTTATTCTTGCGAGTGTCATTTCTGTTTTGCGTGTTTGAAGTGTTCGATTTAGAGAAAGTATTTTCGTACAATCCCCCTCGCTGAGCTACTTATTTTAATTTAGTTACACTTGTTATATCGTACCTTGCTGGTGTCTTAAAAATGCGGTCTGGTAACTTTCTTGTAATAACGATTTTAATTGTATTGTTCATAGCGTTAGTGTAAAGAAGTGTATTTGAAGCTATGCCTTCCAACATTAATTTATTTGAAATTATAAATGATTTGTATTCGATATCTTCAACAAACTTACGGATACTTCCGTTATAGTTAGTGTTATAAAGTCATCGAAGGAGTTCTTCATAGGGCGTCTGTGTTTTAAATTCCTCGATGAGCGCGTCCCTCAGTTGTGTCCAACTTATAGATCCTGATAGCTGTGCGACCCGCTGTGCTGCTCCAGAAGTCTATAGTTCAATGGCTCCGAGTAGGACGTTGTGTTGCCTCGGATCTTGGGTAGGGTAAAGCTGCATTATGTAGTCCACTCTTCTCACGAACGCCGTGAGCTCTTCAGTTTGGCCATCAAAAATAGGCACTTGTTTTATTTGTCGAAGAGCTTGTTTGAAGAAAAACTCCTGCAAACTCATTGGTGGAGTTGATGTTGGTTGGTGTAAAAATTATTTTCCAATGTTTGAGTTTTCTTTGTATTCTTGTGGCCTAGGGTTTTAATTATCCTTTAACGGTCACAAAGCACACTTAACAAAGTTTGTCACGTCTAAGCACAAACATTTAATTTTGTTTAACCTAGGACTTCAGTTGTCCTTTAGTGGTTAACACTTTTTCTTGTTACTTGTACACCACTTATGTTCCTTGGCGGTTATGTATTTTGGTTTATTAAAGTTCAAAGTTGGATGTGTGTATCCTTAGTAGTCTTTTAGATTTGTTGATTAAAAATACTTAACATATCCTACCGGCTGCGCCAATAACGAGTTCCCGCATAAGTTTAATTAAAAATGTAACTTTAAAATTAAAATGTAACTTTATTTTTAATAACTTAGAGCGAAAATGAAAATCGGAGTTTGAGAATAATTCAAGACTAAATATTAATTGTTTTGTCGTAGCTTATCAAACCTCGGCTGTGAGCTTTTGGGGAGTGAGCTTTGCGTTCTAATATAAACAGAGAGATCTTAAGGATCGCTCTTTGAGAAGACGAATATTTGGGTGCTAAGCAACAACCTGGATTTGTGCCGCGTCGGCAGATTTGACCCTTGGTGGGAATAACGATTCCAGCGGATGTTTATATTAACTGTTTCGATCGTGGGAGCGCTTGAATTGTTATTTTCACCAGCTTGTTATTCTAACTGATATCTTATTACTTGATAGGGGGAATATGTGCGAGAATATTTAGGTGGCTATGTGCATGATAACTTATTACTTGGTACGAGGAATATGTGCGAGAATATTTAGCTGACTATGTGCATTACATATATTACTATACATATTTATATTTTGGGCAAGTTCAAATGAAGATCAATTACTCGGACCCAACATTTGTTGCAAGGATTGGGGAAAACCCAAGAAAAACCTAAGAAAAACCCAATTAGGTCTGATATAATGTTAGTGTTAGTTAATATGGGCCAGAAAAAAATAAGATAGATTTTTTAATAGTAAAACTTGAGGCCTCTATTATAATCCGTACAGACCACTTGAAAGAATTCATGCAGGGAATAGTTATTAGTACAAAGATTAAGGGATATTGGTACAAAACTACGGGTATGTCTGGATGGAGCTGAGAAATTAATTTGACTCAATAAGTATGAGGAATCAATTTCACCATTTACTAATTTAATCATAAAAATGACGCCAAGCATAATACGACGGTTAGTTAAAGAGGGTAGCTTACTCAATATAAGTCTACTAGTGTACGGGGGTAAATTAGAGCCTGATACCCAGTTAGAACCTCTTAAAGCAAATAATACCAATTTTTTTTAACTGATTCAATACGATCCTGGTGGTTAGAGTATTGTGGAGACCAAACACATGAACCATATTCCAAGATAGGACGAACCAGAGATACATAAAGTAATTTTGTCGTATAAGGGTCATCAAATTCTTTTGCCCATCTTTTAATGAACCCAAGAACTTGAGTCGCCTTACTGACTGATAAAGGGGTACCAAATTAAGAGTATAACTATAAAAAGTCATAGCCTTGCACTTAGGACAATTAAGATTTAGTAAATTAACTTTGCACCAATTATAAAAGCTAACAAGATCTGCTTGCAGTAAATCATAGTAAGAACAGTCATTAAATGACAGACACAACTTAACATTAAAGGCATACATTAAAATGTTAGAGTGTAGAATAACAGAAGGAAGATTGTTAACAAAGAGGTTAAACAGAAGAGGGCCAAGATGACTACCCAGAGGAACACCAGATGTTACCAAGACGGGCCTCGAAATAGCAGACTTGATGACAACGTTTTGTGTTCTATTTTGTTAATTTCATTTAAGTTTCGATAGACAATTACAATTCTAAACTTTTGTTTTCCTGATGCATCACATTTCTTTGGTACAATCCGAATTGGTAAGCAATAAGGAGAATTTGATGTTCGTATGATACCTTGTTTGATTAATTCTTTCATTTGAATTTCAACCTCTTCGCCATAAGCTTGAGGGTACTTATAAGGTCGTTTGTAAATTGCATCTTCATGTTTAGTTTGAATGACATATTTAATTGTACTGGTGAAAGTCAAAATTTCACTTTCTTTTTACTGTATGTCTCTAAACTCATGAAGGATTTTAGTTAGTTTAAGTTTTTCTTCCTCATTGAGGTGTTCAAGTCTAAACTGTTTGCTTTCTATTAACTCATTTTCGATTGCGAAATTAAATGGTTAGTTAGATGTAAAGGGTGGATCAAGGCAATTAAATTCCGTAACCTCTAAATGAGATGGATAAACAGGATTGACAACTGTCTTGTTCTTTAAAATTTCTTCATGATTATATCTCATGATAAATGGGTAATCGGTTAGGATAACAGTTTCCTCTCTATAATTAATGTTTGCTTCACAAACTTCAAGATATTCCCAGCCTAATAATACATCGTAATTCTCTGAAAAAATCTCTGATGTCGTGGACAAAGTTTACTGGGGCTAAGGAAATGCATTAATTTAAACTAATTATTCCTTTTATCGTCTGAACTTCTAAATGACAGCTTTTAATTGGGAAATTCAAAATATTCTGTTTCATTAGATTTATAGAGGAATCTGTATCGATTACGCATTTGAGGTGAATGTTGTTCATAAATAATCGGATGAAGGGGTTTCTTTTTGTTCTTGGTCCGAGGCAGTATCCATTTTAGATTGACCACTAGAACTTTCGCGTTGTCTTTTGACAGGCGGATTTGAAGTGTGAGTTGAAGTTTTATTTTGTTGGTAGTTTATTGGGTTTTGGAATCTACCCTGATTTAGATTTTGTTGAAATTCTTTATGAAACTGTGGGTTGCTTTGGTTAGGGGTTTGAAAGATTCGCATTACTTGCGTTTGATAGGCTTGCTATCAGATAGACATTAGGAGAATTTTCCTTATTCCTGCGAGTGTCATTACTGTTTTGCGTGTTTGAAGTGTTCGATTTAGAGAAAGTATTTTCGTACAGGCCCTCTCGCTGAGCAACTTGTTTTAATTTAGTTACACTTGTTATATCGTATCTAGCTAGTGTCATAAAAATGCGGTCGGTTAACTTTTTTGTAATAACGTCTTTAATTGTATTGTTCGTAGCGTTAGTGTATAGAAGTGTATTTGAACGTATACCCTCCAACATTAATATATTTGAAATTATAAATGATTTGTATTCAATGTTATAAAGTCGTCGAAGGAGTTCTTCATAGGGCGTCAGTGTTTTAAATTCCTCGATGAGTGCGTCCCTCAGTTGTGCCCAACCTATAGCTGCTGACAACTGTGCGACCCGCTGTGCTGCTTTGGAAGTCTGTGGGCACTTGTTTTATTTGTCCATGTTGGAAATCTGAAGAAACCTATTCAATAAAGAACGCTTGAGTTTGTTATTATTTGAAAAAAGGGTATTCCAATACGCCCCCCTCAAAAATAACATTATAATTAAGTTTACATACATAAAATAAAGTTTATAAATTCTAATAATAAAATCTAAAACAAACTCGTTCAATGCAAGATATAGATGTACATACATGCCAAATTTGGTGTCTCTAGCTCTTATATTCTCTGAGATCTAGGAACTCAAAAAGGGCAGACAGACAGACAGACAGACAGACAGACAGACAGACAGACGGACATGGCTCTATCGACTTGGCTGTTGATGCTGATCAAGAATATATATACTTTATGGGGTCTGCCACGCCTCCTTCTGCCTGTTACGCACATTTGCACAAACGTAATAGACCCATTTGTACTTTTTTAAAGCACAGGATCTAAAAATTGCTGGGGTGCATTCTGGGAAGTAATATGATCTAGCATTTCCTCCAAGGATACGGGGAAGCCCAGATAAAACCCGATCAGATCATTATCTTAGACATATAACATAACATTATAACATAAATTTTGATGTAAGAGTATCAATGTTAACAATTCAGTTTGTTTGTCTTTTAATTCAAATGAAATAAAATTAAATTATGTACATGAGTATCAATTTAATAATTCAGTTTGTCTTTTAAAGTTAAATGAAATTAAAGTCAATATTGTATATGTTGAGAGTATTCACTGACAGATGTGACAGACAGTGTCAAATATGACAGGAGACATTGACGAGTAAGAGGACAAGTGGAAAGTCACTTTTTTCCGGTTTTGCGGTCGTGGTGTGCAGACGTGTTGCCTCACCGTTTTCTTGAAACTGAACAATAACCTCTTGCTGCTGGAGTATCGGAATAACGCGTTAGAGGCGCTTTTAGAATCGCAAAACCAAAATTCATCCAATTGCTGAAAGCAATGCAGATTCCGGCAGCAACAAAAACAACACGCGAAATCTCTGTGTCGCTGCCTATATACAATCCGGAAGCCGCTGGTGCCGACGCCGCTGCATGATGTAAGACTGCGGACGTGATTTTGACTGAGGATCCACTCGAAGGAATTGCACTTGTAATGGCACTGAGCAAATCACTATCTGGCACCGCATCCCAGTGGTTATCGCAAATTTGCTTTCCCGGTATGTCTTGGCCGCAATTTCAAGAATTGTTCATGCACAGATATGAGGCAGTAGAGACGGCGGCCGCCATCTTGTTCAACATACTAAATGAACGGCCAAATAATAATGAGTGCCTGTCTGTGTATGGCAGCCGTCTAGTGACCTCCCTGATGACGAAATGGCAATCGATGACTATGGAAGAAATAGCAGTTTCATTTGTAATGGCACACGCATCGCAAATCGACACACGGCTGCAGCGTCTCCTATATACCACATCAATAAAGTCGCGCAGCTAAATGCAGCAACAATTAAAGGCGTACGCATTTGCTAAGCGGACCGAACATTCTGGACCAGACCTCGGCCCAGAAATAAAGAAACCCAAAATGCAAGGTCCAACTAAATGCCATTACTGTGGCAAACTCGGGCACAAAATAGTGGAATGCCGTAAGCGATAAGCAGACGACAGACAGTCGAGCGGAAGTGAAGTGCTACAGGTGCGGCAATCTTATGCTCATTGCGTCTTCTTGCACGAGGGACGCAGCTACTGCGAATAAGAACGAGAAGCAATTGGACTTGTGTGCAGTACTGGAGCCCACAGGAACAATGTGGTGCCGAATGCTCACTGATTAAGGAGAAATTATGCAATAAGATAGGCTGGCAATCGTGCTGAGAACTTTATCAACTGCAGGGTTCTCTTTTAATATCAAAAAATGCAACTTTCTTCAAACTGAAATTGAATATCTCGGGTTTCTCATCAAAAATGGTGAAATCAAACCTAACCCTAGAAAGATAGAGGCATTGTCTGCTCTAAATCAACCAGTTTCCGTTACACAATTAAGACAATTCTTAGGACTAGCATCTTACTTTAGACAGTTTGTGCCGCCTCCAAAAACAGTGGTTTCATTTGGAATGAGCAGCATGAACTAGTACGTCAAAAGATTATACGAGCACTGACTAGTGATCCGATATTAATCATCTTTGATCCACAATGCCCTATCGAACTGCACACAGACGCAAGTGCAGATGGATATGGTGCAATGCTAGTGCATAGAGTTGACGGGAAATGCAGGGTGGTAGAGTATTACAGCAAATGTGCGACAGCTGCAGAATCCAAGTACCATTCTTATCAGTTGGAAACTCTGGCTGTGTACAATGCTGTAAAACATTTCCGCCATGACCGAAAATTTATGGTCTACACAGACTGCAATTCGTTGAAGGCGAGTCGAATAAAAATCGAGTTGACTGCAAGGGTGTATCGCTGGTGGGCTTACCTACAATCGTTCGATTTCGATGTGGAGTTTTGAAAAGGAAGTCAGATGGCACATGTAGATTTTCTGTCAAGAAACCCAATCCCAGCACAACCTAATTATACAAAAAGAACGGTTGAGGCGCGCATTGACTTGGCAGAGATAACGGATAATTGGTTAATAGCAGAACAACATCGTGATCAGGACATAGTCAAGACTGTAGCACAGCTGAAAAGCGGCGAGATGCAGGAAAACATAGCGAATACGTATGAGACGAGACGCGGATTATTATATCGTAAAATTCAAAGAAATGGGAAAACTCGCTGTTTGTCTGTCATTCCGCGAGCATTTAGATGGTCCGTTATTAATCATGTCCATGAGTCGATAATGCATCTCGGCTGGCAAAAGACATTAGACAAAGTTTACGAGCAATATTGGTTTGAAAACATGTCAAAATATACGCGCAAATTTGTAGAGAATTGCATGACCTGTAAGATATCCAAACCTTCGTGGGGTAAAGTTCAAATGGAAATGCACTCAATTCTCAAAATCAAAATACCATGGCATACAATTCACATAGATATTAGCGGCAAATAAAGTGGCAAGAATGATATGAAGGAATATATCATAGGCTTACAAAGTATGTTTATCTATACCATACTTTAAGTCTAGATTCCGAAAATTGCATTAAGGTGGTTAAGTCAGGCATATCACTCTTCGGAGTACCAAATCGAATCATTGCAGATCAGGGCAGAAGCTTTGCCAGTAGTTCATTCCGTTTTGTCAGAACAATAAAATTAAATTGCATTTGATAGCTACGGGTGCAAGCCGTGCCAATGGACAGGTAGAGAGCGTGATGAGCACAATGAAAAACTTGTTCACAGCAGTAGAGACAAGTAGAGAGTGCAATTAGCTATGAATTGTACTAGTAATAGGGTGACCAAGTTTAGCCCGCTGGAGCTACTGATAGGTAAAGAGGCCAGACCATTAGGCATGCTACCTTTAAACGAAAATGAAGAAGAAATTGATATAGATAAAATAAGAATACAAGCAAAAGAAAATATAGACAAAAATACCATGTACGAAAAATGTCATAAAGATAAAAATAAGGCAAAAGTTGTAAAACATAAGGTTGGCGATCATGTCTTGCTTAAGTGCGAAGAACGACATCAGACAAAGTTGGATCCAAAGTTTAAAGGACCATTTGTTGTCATTGAATTGTTGGAAGGTGACCGATACCTCTTAAGATCATTAACAAGTAAAAGAACGTAAAAGTATGCCCATGAAAGTTTGCGAGGAATGCCCGATAAAGACATTGCCTCAGAAATTATTGAAAAAGATGGTCACGGTGAAAAAGACGTTGATCATCAGACCTAGGGTGCAGGGAACATCACACATGGGGGCTAGATCCAAACAGCAATAGTCACGCCAGCTATGGGTGTTACTGTCTGTCGCGGATGGTTGATCTGGTGAAGGATCAAGGCACTGCAAGAGTCCGAGAACCATGTGGTGATAAAACCGAAAGCCAAGTGGTCGAGTTTCTATAAGAACTGACATTTGAAGAAATACGAGAAATGATGTAAATTAAATTCAAGTTTAACTAACTAAGCAAGATATGATGCCAGACCTAATGTTATAATTGAAAACACACATTACACACGAGGACGCGTGCTAGTCAGGAAGGCCGTGTCGTAGATCACAGAAATCGTTTGTATTAATTTTGAATGTTAACTGTTAAGTCTCAATAATAAAGATGGTCATGTAATATAGTCGTTCCGATCTGTTACACTAGGGTTACCATTGAAAGCAAGGTGTGAGGTAAGGATTGCCTCTGCCGAGCATGGCCCAGGGGTGTTGTTCAGTAGTCAGTGTTGAAAGTATTCACTGACATATGTGACAGACAGTGTCAAATATGACAGGAGACACTGACTCACCGTTTTCTTGAAACTGAATAACCTTATCGTGACTTGCTGTGCGGTCAGTGTATTATAAAGCAAATACAATGAGCAGGAGTCCCTCTCGGACATATATGAATATTCATTTGACAATTCAGTTTTTTTTAAGTTAAATGAAACCAAGTTAAATTTGGGTAACAATTCAAATGTTTTAAAGTTTAATAGAGTTAAATTTAATTCTATTGTTAGTCAACAAAAAAATGTCGCTTCTAGTCCATATGTAATCCGATATTATCTCTCAATTCTGTGAAACGTCCAGCAGGTAGCGGCTTACTAAAGATGTCCATCAATTGATTTTCTGTAGATATACACTCAATACATATTTCGTTACTCTCTTGAGAAATGATATTTTCAATCAATATGGTTGACTCTTTTACGATATGATCGGTTGTTTGCTATACTAATGAAGCCCTGATTCATAAAATTTTATGGGCCTTTTAAATTAACACTAATTAGAAGTGATTTAAACCATAAAACTTCTCCCACAGCTTCAAATTATATACTCAGCTTCAGTTGACAACAACAACAAATTAAATCGGAATCAAACATTTTATATAAATAGCCAGTTGGACTTTTTCTATCAATTTCATTTATACCCAAATCAAAATCTACAAAACCAACTAGTGTATTTTCATATGATTCAAACTTTTTAAAATGAAGTTTCATTTCGATAGTGCTCTTTAAATATCTAATAACTTTTTTTAAATATTGCCATAATTCTGAATTATTTTTACTTCTTTATCTACTTAAGATATTGACAGCTGTAGTTAAGTCTGGACGCGTACAAAGCATAATGAACATAAAGCATCCAATAAGATTACGACAAGGAGCATTGCAATCCTCATCTAAGTTGAACAAGTCATAATTCAGTTTACTTGGCACAGAGATACTAACTGAATTACAATTGTCCATATTATATTTATTCAATATTCTCTTTATTTATGCAGCTTGACTCAAATACATTTCACCTTGGTTCATTTCCATTCTGATTCAAATAAAATGTTGTATATTATTTAGATCAGTCATTCTAAATTTGGTACTCAAAAAATTTTGAAATTATTCATTTTGTCTATGTCTTTTGTAGCTATTACTACGTCTTCAACATATATAATAATACTTATAATAAGGAGTTTCCGCATATGTTTAGATTAAAAAAATGTAACTTTATTTAAATAAACTTAGAGCGAAATCAAAATCGGAGTTTGAGAATAATTCAAGACTAAATATTAAATGTTTTGTCATCGCTTATCAAACCTCGGCTGTGAGCTTTTGGGGAGTGAGCTTTGCGCTCTAATATAAACTGAGAGATCTTAGGGATCGCTCTTTGAGAAGACGAATATTTGGGTGCTAAGCAACTGCCTGGATTTGTGCCGCGTCGGCAGATTTGACCTTGGTGGGAATAACGATTCTAGCGGAAGTTTATATTAACTGTTTCGATCGTGGGAGCGCTTGAATTATTATTTTCACCAGCTTGTTATTCTTATTGATATCTTATTACTTGAGAGGTGGAATATGTACGAGAATATTTAGGTACCTATGTGCATGATATCTTATTACTTGGTACGGGGAATGTGTCGAGAATATTTAGGTGGTATTGGCATTACATATGTTACTTCCCCATCCATAAAATATATCATTCAGTCGAGAGATCCCGACAGTAGAATACCCTGAGGTAGTAGAGAACGCCACTCCAATTTTATAATAATTATATTTGTGTTTCGTATTTGTGCTGTCTGTTTTGTATTTAAAAGTCTTAGCAACAATGAGCACGTTATTTTCAAAACAACTAAATAAAAACTTAAAAAAACAATTTTTAAAAGTATAACAAAAATTAAAAAAAAAGTTAAGAATTTAAGCATGATTTTACTGGGACTCGAACCATGATGTCCCGTCTATCAAGGTGGCAGCTTTACCACTCTACTTGAAAGAGAGAGGGAGAGAGGGCGAAAACTCACTCTAACACAGCGCGCGCTTTCATTCATATGTATGTATGTATATGTAAATGCTTCAACGAATAAGCAAATAAGAGAGAGGGCGAAAACTCACAACAGCAACCACAACAACACATTAAATTAAAGAATTAAATAATTGCGGATATCTTCCGTGTTTATTATCCGATTTGATCAAATTTTCACAATGCATCCTTTCTCATTTAAGTATTGTTCGTGCCAAAGCTCAAGTCTCTAGCTTGATAATTACCAGAGTTAGGCATTGTAAACGAAGGGGGCGTGGCATCCAAAATTTGAAATAAACTTGATCTGCGTGCAAATATGAGAAGTCTTCACACCAAATTTGGTGCTTTTAGGTCTTACCATCTCTGAGATCCTTTCGTTCATACGGACGGACAGACAGACAGACGGACAGACGGACATGGCTATATCGACTCAGCTTGTCGCCCTGATCAATAATATATATACTTTATGGGGTCTGCCACGCCTCCTTCTGCCTGTTACATACTTTTTTTTTTTAACAAACTTAATATTCCCCACTCAGTTTATAAAAATAAGCCTATCCTCAGGCGGTACTATTGGGAATAGTGCTGGCTTGGATTCGAGTACAATATTGCGGTTTCATTTGTTACATTCTTAGATTGTGGCGTTATTTCTGTTTGTTTCTTATAGTTAACAATTATTTTGCGTGGCATGCTTTTATACGTATAGCTAAAATATAGTACTAGTATGATTACAATAATAATAAGTGTTGTTAAAGTAATAATTTGCAATGTATTGTAATATTTTGTTTCGATATATTCTGTAAATTCGTGTAGGTTAAATATTATTATTGCTAATTTATTGTCTCCTTCGTTAATGGATGTTAAAGTATTTGTAACTTCTATTCCTCTATTTACTACATCTATTACTTGACTTAATTCATTTGCTTCAACGCTTATTTATTATATATAATATTTATTTTGGATTCGAGTTCTGCTTTATCTTCTTGATCAAACGTGCCATATAAGTATTTTTAAAATGTTCCCATAAAATTGATAAGGCCGCTTTTTTATTAAGTTTTGCTATTCTTATGCCGTTCATTTCTCTTTCTAATTTTTCTGTTAAAAATTGAATTTGGGATAATGTTTAAAATTCTTCAGCTTGTTTCATAAAATTATTGAATGTGCTTTCGATTTTTGTAAGATAGTGGTGTTCGTAATTTAATGGTAAGTTAATAGTTCCTGTTTTAAATATAAGGTAACCGTTAAGTTGTCATTAGGCGATGATGTATAATTATCGTGTTTACTCTTGTTAATTTTCTTTTTCTTTTTAAATTTAGATTTGTAATGTATTATTTTTCTTCCTCTGTTTGTCTCTTTGAAATCTTTTTCGTCTATTTGTCTCAAATTACCGGTCTTTTTGAAATGATTAGTTGATTTTGAACGTACCAAAGGTGATTGTCTATAATTAGTATCAATTTGAAAATCTGTACGGTTTTCAGTTAGTTTTTCTATTTGAATGGTTTTATTTAGTTGTGTGTTATACTCTGGGGTTCCCGCGTATATAAAAAGGTCTGCTGATGTTCTAACTGTTGTATTATGAATAGTTTTGCGAATATATGTGTAAAGTATTCGCTGATTATTATTCTTAATTTTTCATTAATAGTTTTATGAAATCTTTCTACGTCAGATATGCCATTTTTAATTGTTGTGTTATTTATATCTACTACTACAGCTTTTAGCCACAATTGTAATGCTGAGCACATAAGTGCTGAATCTTTATACGCTTTAATTTCTTTTTGTTTTCCCATTTCATTGAAAATTTTGAGTAATGCTCTTTTAGCTTCTAACCATCTCTACCGTTTACTTCGATTCGGGACGCGAATTTGGAATAAATGTCTATGCAAGAAAGAAATTGTTTATCTAGGATTCAAAGTTTTTGGGGTTGATTCGAAAGCTAGCTTTGTATCTCTATGTTCTGTTTTTGCAATGTTACAAATTTGACATTCTCTAACAATATTTTGAATCAGATTTTGGAAGTCCGGGTAATAACATTTGTCTTTAAATAATGAGGTTAGTTTCTGCATACCTGGGTGTAATAATTCTTTATGGGTTTTAATAACGAACTCTTTGAATGCTGCTTATGTTTGAATGTCTTTTAATATTTTAGTAGATCTCATTACTTTAGTTATATTGATTGGACTGATTATTTCTACGAAAGCGGTTTGAAAAGTCAAGAAATCTGTTTCACAATGAAAATAGATTACACTTTTCTTTGTACATAAATATTCTTTTATAAGATCTTTGGCGAGTGTGTGTTGGTCATTTCTTTATAAATAATTTGGATTTTAGTTTTATGGAAATAAGTTAATACGTTTATTAAGTTTAATGAATTCGATCTGTATATTGTAGTAGTTGAGTCGTCTCTGCAATCGAGATGTAATTTTGATTATCTTCTCCTGCACTGTGTACAGTTACTGCTATACTGTTAGGGTGTCTCCTAAGAAATTTTCTTCGAATTTATTTCTGGACAAGGCATCGGAAACATAATTTTCCTTTCCAGGGACATATTTTATGTAGTAGTCATATTAATTCAATTTGATCTTCCATCTTTGAAGTTTCATGTTTTGTTCATTAACATTGTTTAACCAAACTAGGGGTTTGTGATCACTGAGGATCTCGAATTTCCTGCCAAAAAGATAGGACCTGAAGTGTTTAGTGGCCCAAACAATAGCTAAAAGTTCTTTTTCCATTGCAGAGTACTTTATTTCGTGTTCATTTAGTGTTATGCTTGCATAGGATATTGGCTTATGGTTTTGTGATAACACGGCACCTATAGCAATATTGCTTGCATCTGTAGTTAACGAAAAAGGTTTTACAAAGTTTGGATAAATTAGTATCTGATCATACGTAATAAGTATTTTTATAATATATTTCAGCATTTGGAAAATTAATAAGTATTTTTAGTTTTTCAAATGCTGAAATATATTATTTATTATTTATGTCAATTGCTGCATTTCTCTTAAGTTTCAAAGTCATTGGTTTCACGATTTTAGCAAAGTTTGGTATAAATTTCATAAATTAACCACAGAGTCCTCGAAATTACTTGATTTCTTTTGTTGTTCTGGGTTTGGGAAGTTTGCAATTGCAGTGACTTTTATTGAATTTGGTTTTATGCCCTCAGTTGTGACAATGTGACCGAGAAACTTAGTTTATTTTTCAACTGCAATTTTAAATTGTCTTCCCTGAGTTTCTTAAAAACTTGATTAAATAATAATATGTGTTCTTCCATTGAAGTGGAGTACACTATTATGTTATATATGAGGACTAAACAACATAACCAGCAGACAAACAAAACTCGCACAAATAAGCCCAAAAATGATGCGATCATTATAAAGCCAGCAAATGGGCACAGTTACGCTGAGGTGCTCAAAAGCCTACGAGCCAATGCTAAACTTGACGCTGATGTCAATATTAAAGGCGTTCGCAAGACGAGGACAGGTGCTCTTCTCCTCGAATTGGAAAAAGGCGAGAAGCTGAATCCGCAGCTCTATGAGCAAATCAAGGCAACGCTTCAAGAAACCGCTGACGTAGCTAGCGCCAGTCCTATGGCCACAATAGTCATAAGGGACCTCGATGCGCTGACAGTACAGGACGATGTGCTCAACGCAATCAAAGGCTTGGTGCCCGATGCATCAAACGACATTAAGGTGACAGTGTCTGCCCCAAATTCCCGGGAACAGACGCAGGCCTTCGTCACGCTGACCGAAGAAAACGCTGCAAAACTCCTAACTATCGGGAAAATTAAAATCGGCTGGCTGAACGTAAAAATGAAGAGATGGGCCACAATCAAGAAGTGCTTCAGATGCCTGGGCATTGGTCACATGCAGTATGACTGCAAGGGACCAAACCGAAAAGGTGAAGGTCTGTGCTTTCGGTGCGGCGAAACTGGCCACAAAATGGAGAAGTGCCACAAGACTCCCAAATGCTGGGCATGCATCGATGCGAATATAGCTCCCGTGGACCATCTACCGGGATCCAGCAGATGCGGAGCGCGCAAGCAGCAGAACGTGTCGAAGAAATAGATGAGAGTTCTCCAGGCAAATATGCACCGGAGCAAAACTGCTGACAATCTCCTGAAACAGCTCTTGCTGGAGAAGGGGACGGACGCAGTCATCATCAGCGAGCAGTACACGAAGGCCAATTGCGGCAACTGGCTACAGGACGACACTGGGACTGCAGCCATCTGGATTATATCCACTGGAAGCTTTCCCATATTAAACAGCGGACGAGGAAATGGATTCGTGTGGGTTAAGGGCAGCAGATACTCGCTCATAAGCTGCTACTTAACACCAAACGATCCCATTGCGGAATTTGAGGCCAAACTTGACAGCATCGAAGACTGCGCACGAGAAATCGGAGAGCCTTTGGTCATGGCAGGCGACTTTAACGGTTGAATGGGGATCAAGCGACACAGACCCGAGAGGACGGCGAATTCTTGACATGGCGTCTAGACTGGGCCTTGTTGTAGCAAACTCAGGAACCAGCACAACTTTCCGAAGACCTGGATGCGTGGCCACTACACCGGACATAACGCTTGTATCTGAGCGGCTTGCTGGTGCACTCACAAACTGGACAGTACTCGAGGATTATACTGGTAGCGACCATCAGTACATCGAATACAGCATCGAGTTGACTAGTCGCCCCCAACCAACCAATGTTCAGAGGGGAACACGCAAGTGGAAGAGCGAGCGTCTAGACATCCCTGCGTTGCTCGCAACCCTGGACAACAGCTCGGTGCTACAGCGGCCAGCTCACGACTCGGAGACGATTGTGCAGCAGACGATGCAGAGCATCATCAGGGCTTGTGATGCTGCTATGCCCAGGGTCAAACGAGCACACCAAAGGAAAGCGGCTTACTGGTGGAATGAGGAGATAGCCGATTTGAGAAGCGCATGCCTCCGCTGTAGACGAAAGCTCACTAGATCCCGAAGACGTGGCCCAGCAGAAGCGGAATTGAGCGCCTACAAAACCGCAAGACAGGCGCTGAACGGTGCTATAAAAACTAGCAAGAAGACCAAGTGGGAGGAGCTTCGAAACGACATAAATAGCAACCCTTGGGGCATGGGCTATAAGATAGTCATGAAGAAGTTGGGTGCAAACCCATCCCTTCCACTCCTGGACAGCAGCAATATGGCGGAGATTGTTGGTACACTGTTTCCAACACATCAACCACTGGAAGCACTTTTGGAAGATCAGCCAGACGAGGTGCCCCCCTTGTTCACGCTGCAAGAGCTTACATCCGCTGCTGGCGCTCTAAAGAGTAAGAAATCTCCGGGACCAGACGGAGTTCCAACGGAGGTCCTAAAAGTAATCACATCCGAACGCCCGCATGTGCTGCTAGACATGTACAACGCCTGCCTAGTAGAAGGAAACTTTCCAGCGGTCTGGAAGCAGCAGAAACTGACCCTAATCAGCAAAGGAAAGGGAAACCCAGAGTCTGCCGAAGCATACCGACCACTATGTATGCTAGACACGCCCGGTAAGCTGCTGGAAAGGCTAATTAAGCCTAGACTTGCTACTGCGGTCGAGAGCGCTGGTGGACTGTCACCTAGACAGCACGGCTTCAGAACCGGCCATTCCACACTAGGAGCGATCCACGACGTAATCGACACCGTAGCGAACGCGCAGAGGGGAAACCATTTCTCGCGCAAAATAGTGCTGCTGGCGACACTAGATGTTCGCAACGCATTTAACAGCGTAAAGTGGAGAGACATCCTCAACACTCTGGAGACCAGGTACCAAACTCCAAGGTACTTAATGAAGATGACGAGGAGCTATCTTAGCGATCGTGTCCTCTTGTATGACACAAGTGATGGCAGCAGACGACTCACGATCACGTCGGGCGCAGCACAGGGGTCTATCCTTGGACCTGATTTGTGGAACGACACCTATGATAGCATCTTGAACATGAGAATGCCAGAGGACTCTCATTTAGTGGCTTTTGCTGATGACGTTGCCGCAGTGATTGTCGCGCGCGACACCACTAAAGCACAGCGTAAGCTAAACGCGGTGATGACGCAGGTCCAAACGTGGCTACGCGATCACGGTCTCAAGCTGGCTGCAGAAAAAACGGAGCTTCTTCTTCTTACAAGAAGCCACATACCGTTAGAAGTGCCGCTGCAGGTCTGTGGCCACGCAAAAAGCACGCAAAGATCGGCGAAGTACTTGGGGCTACAGCTGGACAGCAGACTCAACTATTGGGCGCAGATACAACACGCAGCAAAGAAAGCCAGCAGAGCTACAGCATCCCTGGCTAGACTGATGGCCAACATAGGAGGTCCCACACAGAGCAAGCGGAGATTGCTACTGACAGTCAGCAATACCATATTGCTATATGGATGCGAGGTGTGGGCTGAAGCTTTGAAAGCTGATTCCCGACGCAAGGTGTACGCGTCGGTGCAACGTACTGCGGCACTCAGGATCGCATCGGCTTACCGGACAGTATCCGAAGCGGCAGTACTGGTAATTAGCAGCTGCATACCCATTGATCTGCTAGCCTTTGAACGCAGGAAACGCTGGGAAGAAAAGCGAGAGGGAAGAGTGTCGACCTTCGAAGAGGCTAGGCAGCACACCATTCAGCAGTGGCAAGAGCGCTGGCAGTCAGCAACAAACGGCAGATGGACGTTAAGACTCATACCGAACGTGAAGAGCTGGATGGAGAGAGAGTATGGAGAGGTAAATTATTACCTTACGCAACTGCTGTCCGGACATGGGTATTTTCGCAAATACCTATTCCGCATGGGAAAAACGGGAAGCACCTGCTGCATCTATGGTGATGCGGACGTGGACGATGCAGAGCATACCTTTTTCTATTGCCACAAGTGGAACGACCACAGACGCTTGGCAGAAAGCACGATGGGGCCCATCGAGCCGGAAAGCTTTGTCGAGAAAATGCTGCAACGGAAGGAGTTTTGGGACGCTGCAACGGCACTCGCGAGTAGTGTTCTTCTCGAGAAGAAACGCGACTTGGACGCAGTGATACTGGACGAGCGACGAACATCAGCAAGTGCTTAAGAGAGGGCGAGTCCGGACGCGGACCGACTAGCAGAACGCTATGAAAGCGTGAGTAGTCGGCGCTGTGAGCGAAAGGGCACCACTTCGAAGTTATGCGAAAGCGCTCCCGAAGTGGGTAAAGGCCTAAAAAAGGGGGGTCGTTAGTGGGTGCAAGCCCCACATACCTCTCTGCGACGGCAGATCGAGAGATGCGTGCAGGCATTTTTCCCTCCTTAGCCCAAAAAAAAAAAAAAAAAAAAAAAAAACAACCCTTATAGATTAAATCTTCTAAAAGGTTGTTCATGCAAAGGTTGCAGGGGCGTTTTTGATTCCAAATGGCATGCGAGTGTACTCGTAATGGCCATTTTTTCGAAAAAGCAGTCTTTGGGATTGAGTCAGCATCCACTAGGATCTGATGAAAGCTTTTTGCCAGGTCAATGGTAGTGAAATATTGACATTTTCCAAGTTTGTCTAATATATCATCCATAACTAGTATTGGATATTTAAGTTTCATTTCAGTTCATTTAAGTTTCGATAGTCAAATACTATTCTAAACTTTTGTAAGTACTTTTAATTTTCCAAATGCTGAAATATATTATTTATTATTTATGGTAATTATTGCATTTCTTCAAAGTTTGTCTAATATGTATATCATCCATAACTGGTATTGGAAATTTAAGTTTCATTTCATTTCATTTAAGTTTCGATAGTCAATTGCTATTCTAAACTTTTGTTTTCCTGATGCAATACTTTTCTTTGGTACAATCCAAATTGGTGAGCAATAACGAGAATTTTGATTTTGTTTGATCATTTCTTTCATTTGGATTTCAACCTCTTCGTCATAAGCTTGAGGGTACTTATAAGGTCGTTTGTAAATTGCATCTTCATGTTTAGTTTGAATGAAATGTTTTTTCAGATGTAAAGGGCGGATCAAGGCAATCAAATTCGGTATCCTCTAAATGAGATGGATAAACAGGATTGACAACTGTCTTGTTGTTTCTAATTTCTTCATCATTATAACTCTTGATAAATGGGTAATCACTTGGAATAACAGTTTCCTCTCTATAATTTATGTTTGCTTCACAAGCTTCATTACATATCCTGTCTAATTTATGACGGATTTGTATGGCAGATATGCCACTCCCTATCCCTTAGATTTCAGCTTGTCCTCAAGCGTTTATGTTTGGATATAATTCTGGTATTGGGGTTTCAATGGTGATCACTTCTGCAACTGTTTCTAAATTGGTTTCTTTTTCTATTTCTTTGTTAATAATTTCGATTTTCTTGGAAGTTTTTGGTGTTAAATATTTGGTTATAATATGTTTTGGTGTTGTTTTGGATTTCTTGTAGATATAAAATATGCAACTAATGGCTAATATTAAAAAGGTGATTATCAATATATTTTTATAAATATAAAATCATTTCTTTAATTTCTATGTGTGACATTGGCTCAATTTTAGTTACATTGTGTTCAGTTAATATTAGGTTTGTGTATTGTTGAATGTTGTTGGATATTGAAACCTGTTTAAGTACTGTAGTACAATTAAATTCTTTAATTATTTTATTATTTTCCATGTAAATTTGTTGGCTATTACAGTTTTGATCAAGTTTTTTTTTGTGTCAGATTACATGTTTTTTTTCCATTGTATTCACTGAGTTTT